>CM069444.1:31670242-32105380 GCA_035610835.1 Ophiura sarsii | reverse complement strand
GTCTCTGGTGTCCAATCAACAATTATGTTGATGCCTCGTCTATTGCCTTATTCCTAAAAATTTCAACAATTTTACCGATTTCTGCCAGTAGTATTCCTTGATGCTTCGTTGCGTCGCTGCGTAGAACACAGCGTCCAGACACGGATTCAACTCATAAATGATCCACATGATGTAGATCAAGTTGAAGTTGTTAGGTCTCGTAGTAGCGAAGGCTTCGATTGTCAGGTAAATACCGTAAGGCAGCATGCTGACAGTCATGGAAGCCACGAGAGCCCCAAGAGTTATCGCTGGTTTTAAGTATCGCTTTTTTACAACATCTCCGTCGTCTTTACCATCGGTTCGGCCACCTTCACTTCTTTCACCATCAGGTCTGCTACCCGCAAAACTACTTCCACCATCACTTCTGCCTTCGCGTCCAATCCGCGTGCTCTTCTTTATTCTCTTCCGAAGAAAGATGAGAAACACCACGCTTAAAACACCAACAATGACTACAGGAGGACAACACACACCGAAGGTGATATACAAACTGAACCATGTCATTCTTCGGGCCGGGTATACGCAATAGCTGGCAAAGTCAATGTTGGCAGCGGCTTCGTTGTTTCTTTTAGCATACTGCCATAATCCGACCTCGATGACGGCGTTCAGGAATCCAATAACGTAACATATAACGATTACCAGTTTGATTCGCGATTTGCTTTGAGCTTTCATATATTTAGAGTAATCCATAGAGATAAGCATGACTCTGTCCACACTGATAGCCACCAGAAGACAGTTCCCCGTGATGTATACATCATCTAGAAACACCGCCAGCAAACATCCGATCTCTCCAAATGGATTGCCGATACCGAGCGTATTTGGAATAGCGTAGAATAGAAAAATGTGAATGCCGAATATGATATCGGCGATTGAGAGGGCCACAATTAGGAGATTACTGCAATTCGTCGTTAGACTTCTCACCTTAAAAAATGCAATGAGTATTAAGGTGTGTCCAACCACGGTAAGAGTGGATGCTATCAATGACAGGATTCCAAACGTAAGATATATATCGACGGCTGCCATGATTTATTTGGATGCAGTGCAACGTATATCAATATACCCTATTATGGTAGGGTTCACTGATAGTATTTTTAAAGATGCTATCTTATTCAAGTCTCAGGTGCGTTATGGCTGCAATCGACGAAAGGAAGTATTACAACCATGTATATTGACAATATGGTGCGCATGTATACAATGCGCAGATTTCAGTACGTGCCGCCTATGAATGATAGCACAACCACTAATTTTACTCATCGCAGCAAATGAGGCACAACATGTTGTAAGACAACCTTGCTTTTCCAAATTTTTATACAGTTTATTTATATTGGGCTTATGGTTACTCATTGTAACAAAACATGCAATCGTGTGTATGTGTATGGTTAGCCTCTATGCCTACACAGGCTGTACGATATTAGCACCATCGTATTTAGCGGACCTTCTTCACGATTACGCACCTCATCGCACAGGACTACGTTCCGCAAATCGTCAATTCATCTGTGAATATAGATCGAATAACTCTTTCGGTGATCGTGCATTTGCAACATGTGCTCCAAAACTGTGGAACCATCTTCCCATACATGTCATGAACTGCTGTAGCTTATCATCGTTTATAAAGACCGCTCTAAAAACTCACTTGTTCAAAATTGCTTTTGCCAATTACTTGTAATGTTGTATATCACATGCATGTGTGTTGTATACATGTACAGTAGTAGTATATTATTGAGTCGCCGAAGGCTGACTATATAGTTTTGTTTTGTCATTTTTAGAGTAGTTGCTCCAGCCAATTTGGTAGCCCAATGACGCGCAATGCAGATAATGCTAAATTTACATAGAAGTTGTACGGTAGAGCTCTGTAATCGGTTTCCAAAATCACCAAAACGTATGCGTGGCCCAAAATATGGAGTTAGCATTGCTTGTTAGAATAAATAATACCATAAATGGGTAGGATATTGTTATCTAAGTGTCCCGAAGTTTGGACGAAATTCAAATCATCCAGGAAAGTGGTATAATCGATGGTTCAATTGTGATTTTATACGATGTTTTTTAGGAGAAATTGCGCGACGAGCCATTTTGTTTCTATTTCCAAAGACAACCCACCCCGACCCCGACGTCTCTGCATGGCGCAAAATATGGAATTAGCAGTGCTTGTTAGAATAGAAAATGACATATTTTGATAGAATAGGGTTTTCTAAAGTGGACCGTGATTTGGTCGAGATTCAATTCGTCCATGAAAGTGTTGTAATCGATGGTTCAATTGTGAATTTGTAGCATGTTTTTGAAGAGAACCATTTTGTTTCTATTTCTGAACACACCACCGTCTGCGTGGCCCAAAATATGGAGTTTTAAGCGCTTGTTAGAATGGAAAATGCCATAGATAGGTAAAATAGGATTATATAAGTGTCCCGTTCTTTGGACGAAATTTAAATCATTCAGAAAAGTACTATAATCGATGGTTTAATGGACTCTAATTGTTGTTAGCATGTTTTTTGAATAAAATGGCGTATTGGGCTGGTCCGGTTGGTAAATTGGAAATAGTGCAACAGTCCGCGCTGCCCACTGTGTGCATGGGTAGTCTCTTACACCGAAGATTAGTTAGTTAGGTATTAGGCCCGATACAGCGTGTGTTTGCGTTAAGTTCATCATGCTTGTGACATGACGAAACCTGAAATAATGGGGTGCAAATTGGCCACTTGAGATTGCTTGACAATCCATTGTTGAATCCCATACGGTGGATTTGACTACCTAGGTATGTGTATAGGTCAATGAACCTGCTATTGATTATTATAGTGAACTATGTTTGAGTTTTGGTGTTAGAGATATATAAGATATGGAATTGCAAGTTGTTGGCAGATTCTTTTCTGTATTTATTCAAGTTTGATTTAACCTTTTGATTTAATAGTGCATTGATTCCTGGATAATTAGGACACTATCAAGCCAAATTGATCCCAATTTTGAGATTACAGTGCTCACTGTCACCGATGTTTTATTATGAATTTGGAATAACCTTAGATTTTGATTATGTTGAAATGAAAGGTAGATCTAAATTATTGAAATGAAGACAACTTCTCCCAAGGTTGTTTATGACATAGTTAAATAAACGTGGAATGATCCAAATATCATTAAGTCCAAGTAAGTAAATAAAGCAGTTTTAATGGTCCCCTCGGGCACCATTTTTCAGGACTTCTATCATTGTCTTTTTTCCCCTTAATTTTTGCCATAACTTCTTTGTTAAAATATTTAAAAGGCTGACATCTTGGTAAGGGAGCGTTCATAAATACTCTGGTGTGGGGGGGGGGGGGCAAAAAGTGTTGATACTCTGCAAAGGGGGGTCCAAAAAGTTTTTGAAAACCCCAACAGAGGGGGGGGGGGGGGGGGGGGGGGGTCAACAAAAGTTTAAAACACTTATTAGTTTCCAAAATCTTCTGGGCGCTTCGCCCCCAGACCCCTACTTTAGCAATATGCACAGTGGTTTATAATTCTAAATACTCTGGAACGTTCATAAATCAACGTAAAAATAGCTATGTTTTGGCGCGCTACACGCGCAGATGTGTTCATGTACTAGCCCAGCTAAAAAAGAATGAAAGGCAAATTCATGTCAATAGCAAAAACATATTTAAAGCCAGGATAAAGCAAAGCAAAGATAAAGCCAAAGATAAAGCCATGATATATAATTGGAGGGAGCATCCTTGGTTTCAAAAACAGAGATCCGTGCATAAATATGTGAAGTTATTCAGGGGACTAAAGAGCTACAATGTGTTAATAAATCAGGTATTTCTATAAATATTTGGCTGAGATATGATTGATTATGTTGTGAAAGTCAGGGGTGGTGGCGGTGGCGGCGGCGGCGGTGGCGGCGGCGCTGAGTGCAATCTCTATGGGGAATATAGAAAATGTTCCCAATTCTACGTTCAATTTACTATAACTCCTCATTCCTGTATGGTACAAAAATGATTTTGCTCTCATTTTATAGATTATTTTATATTCTTAAACAGCTAAGAAAGTTTAAGCAATCTCATTGGTTCTCAGAGAAATCGGCGACATTTAGATGAGACAACTTAACACGGGGAGGTGGGGCTTACGTTTTAACAGTGCGTCCGACCTTCACAATGCGTGGTTTGCTCCATAACGCGCACTTCTGCAGTGCGTCTTTGGCGCCTTTCCTGCGTTTATGCCGGCGCCGCGACGATTACGCGTGGTGTACTCATCGCATGGGATTGGATGGAATGTTTGTGGGTTATTCGATCCTAAGGGGTAAAAGTTGTTGAATGTGGACAATAAATTGCACTTATTTCTTTGATACATTTCTTCAGTATGATTGTTTAAGAATGAGAATAAAGGTATTGTTTTTAGACCGTACCCGTGTTATATTGTCTGACATAAATGCGTTCGGTAGTATTATTTTTTGCGTAGAACAACTCCGCCTGCGGCGTCGTTGTTCTACTTAAAATAATACTATCGTCCGCATTTATGTCAGACAATATAACACGGGTACGGTCTAAAAACAATACCTTTATTCTCTAATTCTATAAGATTCTGTTTCAACAAATGTGACAACTATTGTGCAACAATTGTAATCATGAATCGATTGCGTTGTCCTTGGCTTTTTCCCTATTCGCTATACAGTGAACTTGCCCTAATTCATCGGTTTTACATACATGACTATAACAAAAGAAATATTTAACCGATGATAGCAAAATTATACATTTTTGGAAAGCTCTCAAATAGAGGAATTCAAAAATGCCGTTTAAATCAGGATAGGGTGCATACCAAAAAAAATATACTTGTAAACTCTAATAATTATCAAATTTAAACGTTTGTTTTTACTTCTCGATATAGTATATTTCAACACGTTTACCATTAACAACTATTATGTTCTGATGGGTAATTGCATGAGGAACTTAAATATGCACAGTAAAATTATGATTGGGATAGGTAATTGAGCTTAAATCAAAATATGAAGAAGAAGAAAAAATCGATATTGTTTGAACATTCTTAATCACAACATGTTACCATTAGGTCTTATCTAAATTCCAATAGCATATTTGGATTCCTTGTGAGATTACCGTTCAGAAAATATATACTTTATATGAGGTAGAACAAATAGCTATAGCGATATGCTAATTCGAATCTAAGATGCATGTAAAATGTAAAAATCTGGACATGCAACGGTAAGGGTGGCGAGTTCAAAACACACGGCCACCTGCAATTGAAGTGGGAGTTCTGATTCACTCTAGATTCTACAACCTGCCCTCCTAGATGTGACACGTCCATCAAAAATAGAATATGATACACGGTCAACAAAATCCCATAAAACTATGATACCTATGTTCTCTGAACTTGATAATGAACGGGACAAGAACGTTTCAGGTGCAGGCTGTAATACATGGGGTGGGGGTCAAAAAAGTTTGTGGCATGGCGAGAGGGGGGGGGGGGGGGGGGGGTCAAAAAGTGTTGATATAACAAAAATGAAATTATCCAGCCCCCCCCCCCCCACAAAAGTATTTATGAACGGTCCCTAATAGGTTTACTTTAATCCAATGAACATTTTAAAGCAGAGTTTGTATTACTACGGTAGTAACCAATCCCCCAGAACCATGAAGAAAAATGTGTTTACAAAGGCTTCGTGCTCTTCAAGTTATGCAATTATCAATTGCAACCACTGCCCCTGAGTACTCAGGGATGGCCGGGACTTTGTCATCATGTTTGTTGGGGATTTGACTCAAAATGTGACCCGCCGGGTGGCGTCGTTGCGCTTTTCTGAATCGTGTTCTGCTCAAATCACGATAACTAACGCAAAAGGATATTGTCATGGTTTTGGTCTCATTTGAAAGCTAAATAATTGCATTACATAACCTGTAAATATGACGCATATAACTTCTTAAATGGGGGAGATGTGGTTGATTGAGTTGGGAAGTGGCGGGGGGGGGGGGGGGGGGGGGTTGGGGGCGGGGGGGGGGGGGGCGGGGGGGGGGGAGATGCACATAAACTCTATGGGAAAAAAGTGTGTGCCAAGCGGTGCCTTTCCTTGAATCAACCTCTGTATGAGCTACAAACATGATTTTGGTCTCTTCTTAAAGGTTATTTAATAGTCTTTATGTCTGTGTTTTAACAGACTTGTCAACCTTTGTAACAACTATTCATTATGGATAAGTCGCATGATCGGCTTTTCCCCTATTCGCTACACAGTAAACGCAAATATTAACCCCAATTTATATAAATTACTCTAACGGAATTTTTTTAAAACCTTTGATAGCAAAAGTAGGGTCTATACATTTTTGGAAAGCTCTCAACATTGGCAATTCAAAAATCCAGTTTAAATCAGTGTAGGGGGCATAGTGAACCAGTGGCGGATCCAGGAAAATTTTAGGGGCCCAAAAAATGAAATTTTGCCGGTACCATCCAAACTCCGAGCTATGCTCGGACAGGGGGTGTCTGAGGGGGGATGTGCCCCCCTCAGAAGTAGAATTTTTTTCAATTTTCGAACTCATTTGGTGCGATCTGGTGTATACTTTTGACCAACATTTTATCAAAAATCCACCTCTTCATTTCCAATAAATATTTTGTTTTTTTATCAATGCATGAAAGAAGTTGAGCATATTATATACCAATATTTTTTAAAATTTAAGTATAGATGATTTGAAAGCTCGAACAGGGGGGAGTCTGAGGGGGGATGTGCCCCCCTCAGAAGTAGATTTTTTTTCAATTTTCGAACTCATTTGGAACGATCTGGTGTATACTTTTGACCAACATTTTATCGAAAAGCCACCTCTTCATTTCCAATAAATATGTTGTTTTTTATCAATGCACGGAAGAAGTTGAGCATATTATACTGATATATTTTTGATTTAAGTATAGATGATTTAAAGGCTCGAACAGTGGGAGTCTGAGGGGGGATGTGCCCCCCTCAGAAGTAGATTTTTTTCAATTTTCGAACTCATTTGGTGCGATCTGGTGTATACCTTTAAAGGAGGTGTGCCGCAAGCATAAAAGTGTACATTGCATGTTAGAAAAGTAACTACCGAGCCTAACTTTTGTAATTATATAGAACAAAACACCACACTTATGACAAAAACAAATAAAAACCGCGATTTCTCAACATGCAGTTTTTAAAATTCGCGCCGATCGAAAGTCCCAGTGTCGATGATGTTATAGTTATACAATGTACGCAAATTTGAGCACCGATACCCATGACGTCATCGACACCGGGACTTTCGATCGCCGCGAATTTTAAAAATTGCATGTTGAGTGATGGCAGTTTTTATTCATTTTTGTGGCTAGTATGGTGTTCTGTTCTAAATAATTACGTAATTTCGGCTTGATAATTATTTTTCTAACAAATAATGCTCAATGTTGTGCTTGCGGGACCCTTTCTTTAACCAACATTTTATCGAAAGGCCACCTCTTCATTTCCAATAAATACTTTGTTTTTTTAACAATTCAAGAAAGAAGTAGAGCATACTGATTTTTTCTTAATTTAAGTATAGATTGTTTAAAAGCTCGAACAGGGGGAGTCTGAGGGGTGATGTGCCCCCCCCCCCCTCTCTCTCTCTCTCTCTCTCTCTTACTAGCTTCTTCCTCTCTTTCTTTTTCTTTTTTTTTCTTCTTTTTTTTTCTTCCTTTTTTTTTTTTTGGTAGGGGGGGGGGGGGGGGCGGGCCCGTCGTGCCCCCCCCCTGTATCCGCGCCTGTAGTGAACAAAATATAACGTAAACTCTAAAAAAATATTTAAACTTGTTGGGGCACTTTCATTAGCCTGTACTATACTGTATGTTATAATTAACCAGCGGCAATAACCCATGGCAATCCTATAGAGGTGCTTGTTAGTAATTTCATGAGGAATTCAAAAATGCAAAGAACATTATGTCATGGGGAGGTATAAGAATTACATGGATCTCAAATAAATATAAGATTTAAAAAGAAAATCAAACATTGTGAATCATACATTTTACCAAAAGCAATTGCGTTTAGGTAAACACTATGTCCAAGTTAGACAGGTGTTTAGCTTCAAACAGTGTTTAACTACGTACAAAAATACAGGCCATCGATGCCAAACCTTCATTATATTTTCAATCATGAGCATCAATGATTAACGCCTATTTATACTATCATGGATCGGACTATCAACTACTGAAGATACGCGACCCGATGTGATCGCGTACGGGATGGGGATTTCACTCGCGAAGTGCAAAAAAGGTGTTTAAATAACACTTACCTGCTTACCACGCGGCAATTAGTTTTACCATATGTGATGCGATCTGTGAAAACCCGTCGGATGTCGCAAAATGTAAACTAGGGATTATGGGTAAATTTTAAAAAATTAAAAAATTAAAAATATTTGTTAAACAAAAATGTTAAGGTTTTTTTTAAAGACAATTAGTTTCCAATACTTTGTATCATCATCTTTCATGAAATTTCACCTTCAAAAACTTACTTAAGTCACTTTAATTATTAACCTTATAATGTTATTATATTGAATTATGTATCCTTTTTGGCCTGTTTTCATGATTTCTTGTTTTGTAGCTTTTGATGACATCACAATCATCATTCACTCATAACTTTTTTTGTAGTAATCGTAGAAAAATGATCGGAACAGTTCTGTAATCAGCACAGTTTTAGCTTTCTTATGATATAAATATCTCCAATATGAAAAATGCCACCATGTGGCGGGTTTTCACAGATCGCATCACATATTATACACTAAACAGATTTTTGAGAAACCTTTCCCAACTTTTAAAGTTGATCTTAAGAATTACGAACCAATACTAGGCAAGTGTGTACGTATTTGAATGCACTTCTCATAATTATTCCAAATATGGTGACGGCATTAAATAATCTTGACATTTTTAAAACATTTTGTGAAGTTTAAGAACTGTCGTCTGCAGACGACTTCCACGTGGAAAGTGTTCAGATTATTAAAAAAATAAATAAAAAATAAACAACGTTATTTCTCGTCCGTTATTCTATCGTTGGTTACCTTCAAAAATATTTATGATTCTTTATTTTAAATCAATTAAAAGGGTATAAAATGTTCGTTACACACTATAATTGCGCAAATATGTTTTCTTTGTGTAGTCCTGATCCTACTTATATGGTTTTTTTTGTAATCAGGTCGATAATATGTTTTTATGAGAGGAATCATCCAAAATAATTCCTTTTGACTGAATAGAAAAATATATTCTGACCTTCAATGGAAATCGGAACAAAATCTAGGATCGAAGGTAGGGAACTTATCATACACAAGATACATTGAGTGATCTGTGAAACTACTCCCAATGATATCGGGCCCTATGCCTTGAATTGAAGAAGTTTTGTAAAACATTAAACGGTTCAAAATTATCTAACCATTAAATTCATGGCAATTATAATTATTGTAAAACAATCAAACGTGTAACATGCTTTATTCCAATTGAATGCTGATTTTGCGAATTTAAATGCCAATTGGTGTAAAGGACAATTTGATTTAGCTCGAATCACAATATCAAGTCCACTATACTTCCAAATAGATTGATGCTTTTACCAAATCGGCCGCGCATTCGTTAACATGGCAGCGTATAGGCCCTAAACAGATTTGAATCTCAATAAATTTAATTGATTTTGCATGTATCAATTTAAATTCTTTTAAATGAAATTGACTGCTTGTTTTGCGAAAAAGATACCCCAATACACGTCGATAGCAAGATGCTAAGATTTCTCGCGAAATTGAATACCCATAATACAAATTGAAGTGCGAAATTCGCCGGGAAAACCTATATTAAAGGCATATTATATGATCTTTTCCAGGGAGCTCCCTCTATTCATGATTTTTTTTTTTAAAGTAGATTTTCTTGCCGATTTACATTTCTGATCATAAATCATACATACATTCCAAGTTACAGAGCAATACGGTTCCTAATTACCTCAAAATCATGGTTTTAGGGTGAATTTAGACTAGAATCAAATCAGTTTATTTTCACTCTAAAACCATGATTTTGAAGTAATACGAATCGTATTGATTCATGTAACTTGGAATGAATGTACGATTTATGATCAGAAAATGTAAATCTGCTTTCAATTTGTTGTCAATTGTTGAGGGCGTTCCCTGAAAATATCACATAAATTATACCTTTAACATACGAGGGGTATCAAAAAGTTCTTGAATTAAAACATTATGGTGCAAAAAATGGTCTCATGAGTATAATGTTTACTGATACTTGTGGGACGCCTTCCAGAAGAATATTAGGCTTAATTTTTTTTTTAAATGTTGTCATTTGTCACTCATAGGTAATGATTTATCTCTGTAAATGACAACATTTATAAGCCTCATACTCATCTGGAATGCGTCCCACAAGGATAAGTTATTGGACCATTTAATTAACCATGTACACAGCACCGTTACAAGACGTCATTAATTTACATGGCCTTGGCATCTAGTCAGGCCTTGAAATATGAAATGAAAAGGGCAGGCAATTTAAGGCAATTTGAAAGGGAAACAATTCCAATTCTAGCTGCAATAAAACGAAAATATTACTTCTAAAAACATGACACCATGTTTGCCCTACATTTGCAGCTAAAGAATTGAACAGCTCAAATAATTCATTATATCCTACATATTGTTTGTGACAGCAACAACAAATGTAAATAAAATATATGTTTTACTGTTTTGAAAAAATAGTGTTTTTGTGTGATTTCTTCTTGCAAATGTTTTCTCCACATTAACTTTGAGTTACATTTAAGTTCCCTGCTTTGGTTACAACCTTTCTGTAAACTCTTGAGCTGAGTGAGGTCTTGCATGCATTGATTATAATCTTGAACCATGGTAGCTGAAAGGTTCGTCAATTTGTGATGCAATTAACAAGTCCCGGGTCCTAACTGTGCATGCATTGTACTAGGAGAATGGGGTCCACATCTATTGACGTATCTGGGGTCTTGAACTTCACTAACGGCTATGAAAGTAATAATTAATAAATACGGAAGGGATTCAGATTGTCACAATACTATTTTTATGATGTGACTGAGGAATAACTCGCAAGGCGGAGAGGGGACCAAATCACACAGAATAATCATAACGGACAAGCTTTTTAAGTTTACTATCATATATATAATGTTATTTCTTAATAAATGAACGGTTCACTTACTCAGATATCATACATGGCACACCCAGCAATCTTTTACTAAAATCATAACTAAAGTGACATCGCTGCAATCTGAGTTTCTGTGTAAATATCAGAAACCCCGCACGTGGAAATAATCTTGAATAGAGTAAATTAAAACATGACTTTCTCAGCGTGATGCGTCGACAGGAATTAGTCAGTGTTAGCGGAGCCAGTTATCGAAATCGGTTTTCGACACGGCCGACAGTGTTGCTAGTTCCAGTCAATCGTGGCCTAAATGAAAGGAATTGAAATATCCAGAATAGATAGTAAAACGGCGTCACAACATATGCCCTTCCTACAAAAATTGACACCTGGCAATTAACCTAAAGAATGCTGGGTAAAATCAATTGTTTTGAGAAACGAATTATTTATTTCGTCTCAAAATTTAACATGTGCTTTTATCCATGTTTCCGTCTGCCAAATTGACGGCATCTATTATCAGGTTGTATACTTTTAACTATCCGAGAATGTTATTTTATTTTTAAACGAGTGGCCTTAAATATAAATTTATTATTAATCTTCTGCGACGCCAAACCTGTGGAAACCTGCGACCGTATTAACCCGGAATTCACGCGATTAAATTCCAAGTGATTACGCTCACACGGTATTAAAGAGGGACTTATTTTGAACAAACACGCATACGGGATATCCCTTAAATGGCCTAACACAAACACACACACTCTCATACATAATCCTCTGATTAACGTGTGCGGTCTAAAGGTTTCATCAAAAGTTGCAGCGCAAAAGAATTGGAAAATTTCCTTCCAATTTCGATGTTTCATACGGAAACATATTTTTCTTATTTCAAAGAAATCACGTTTTTGTGACCCTTTAAAATTAAATGGTGACTATATATTATGCGTACACAACAAGACAATACAGGACAGACAAAACAAGACAAAGGTAGCACTACATGACTACTGAAACATTTAGTAATTTACATTAAACTTGCTTTTGTTTGCGTCTATTCATGTGAGACTAATGTTGCCAGAAAACCTCACAACATATGCCTCTTCCGAAAAGATACAAATAAATATAACACTTATTTGATCATACTGCATTTCCGCATTTTTGCTCAACTATATAAATTCAAACTTTCTACATAAAGAATATGATTGTGTGCAATTCTTTGCAACAATCATTTCTATATACAAATTAACGAAAGTGAACACACACTTTCAGCCAAATTACAAATTGCTCTCTCATTCAACAATTTTATCAAAATAACACACTTTGTGTCATAAGAATTGTAATACTCATATCATGACATATCTCAGCCTACGGACTATAAATTTTATTCATACTTCCTCTGTGTTCTCTATACTTGTACACTTTTAATTTATTTGCTGTTTCAAACTCTGTTCCTGCAATGATTCTTGCCCGCTGGCTTTACATCTTGCCAGTAATTTTGACTGGGTTAGCTTTCAGAGATTCTAAAGCGGCCGCGTTTAGGTTAGTCTCTGGTTCCCAAGTATTTCTTGAATTTGGGAAGCCCTGCCATTTTATCAAATACTCAAGACGTTTATTTTTAAAACGTCCCCTGAGAATACGCTCTATCACATATTCTGGAGTTTCATCTTGAATAGGAGGCTAACCTGGAATAATTGGAATCTGATTCTTGTCAGACTCGTGGGTAGCCAAAAGTTGTTCAAATATATCATCAGGACAATCGTCTAGAACTAATCCTGGAATTGGATCTCTATTTTCAGGATCCACAGGGGGAGTATCATTGCTTGGACTGACAAATCTATTATATGCAAATTTCATACGGTTAACATGTACAGTAGATGTTACCAATTTGTTGTTTTCAAGATTTCGCACCTTGAAATTTACAGGACCAGTCTGTTCGACTAGTAGAAAGGGTCCCGCCCAGAACTTTGAGAGTTTACGTGACAATCCTTGTTGCAATGCAGGTATATAAATCCAAACTGAATCCCCAACTTGATATGGAACATCTTGCGCACGATCATCAAAACGCTCTTTCAATTTGGCCTGATTACGTTCAGCATGACGTTTTGAAATGTCCCTAAATACTTCGAGTTGTGATACCAGATTGTGAATGTGCTCACGAAGTGTCTTATCTGGATATTTGCATTGTGCTAGGAGTGTAACGTCTATCGGAAGTCTTGCCTCTCTACCATACAACAAGAAGAAGGGACTAAATCCGACTGAATTTTCAGCGGGAGTTGTTCTATAGGCAAATTGTATAGCTGTTATGTACTTATCCCAATCGCTTTGGTATTCATTGACATAATGTGAAATGGTATCCAGAATTACTGCATTAAAACGTTCCTGAATTGCATTGCATTGTGGATGATATAAACCAAAGAGCCATTTCAAAGCGCAATGATCAGTTACAACAGTGAATTTGATACTATGTTGCAAATATGGAGCATATTTCTTGATTCCCTCAACAACTGCCAAAGCTTCAATTTCTGTAACAGTGTAATTTCTTTCCGCATCATGTAATGCTCTTCCACCATAGGATATCACACGTTCCTTGCCATCCTGCTTTTGGGCCAAAGTAAAACCTAAACCAGTACGACTAGCATCGGTTTGCAATATGAATTATGTGCCATCGAAATTTGGATATGCTAGAATTGGTGGCTCTAACAATTTTCGTTTGAGCGTTTTGAATGCCTCTTGACAACTTTGAAGTAGACTACAACCGCATTGGATTCACACACCTCTACAGCACCACTCAGGTCTCTGTTCGCCCATACGAACCCACCCAGTTTGAGCGATTCATCCCAACAGCCTACCCCTACTACATCAGTGCCTTCTCTATGATGTTTGGTCTCGTCTTATTCAGCCTCGTCTTTCTACACCACAAAGAAGAGAGCAAGGACAAGCGTGATTAATGATGCTATTTGACGAGATGTTCCATCTGGAATACACCCCCCACCCCCCCCCCCCCCCCCCATTGTAGTATAAAATGTTTGTTTATGTACTGCTTGTTTTAAGGGGTAGACCATACACGGGCCTCATTGGCTTTCCAGTCTACTCCTCCATATTGTGTTTTTTATATATGTGATTGTGATTTGATGTATTATTTTTTTATATGGAAATAAAGATTGATTGATTGATTGATTGATGAGATATTGGACTACACACTCAATGTGAATGTACTATATTTCAAATGGAGCATCTGGTTTAGTTTCATTTTAGTCATAATTTTTTTTAAATTCTCGCGCTACTTCTTGGTTCATCCATGGTGTAAGATATTCATGATTTAGACTATTGTGAAGACTTCATATAATGGAATAAAGCTGCTTTATTCCTTTAATAAAAAGAGTTTGTCTTAGCCTAATCCATGCATTTTTACACCAAGGAAAAACTACTTTTCTGGGAATTATACTTTCACAACTTTGTAATTTAAGGGATTTAAGGGTATAGTCTAGAAGGTTAAATTTGGTCACATTTTGAAATTGTTGAAGAAAGTCACTCTTTCTTCTTTCATCATGACATGTAATGTGTATATTTGTACTTAATTGGAATTGGGAAAGATTTTTTCACTTACAGTTGAAATGAGGGAGTAGGTCTTAATTTTAATGGAAAATACTTTTATTTTCCATTTCTTAGTCGATCAAATTAAGTGAATAGGTCTTAATTTGAAAAGATTGTCTTGCCAGCACATAGCTCATACATAACAAAAAAAGAAAAACAATACCGTCATGTTTGAACCGGTAGCCTGCGGTTTATATGTCAACGACAATCCGCCATGATTCTTGTCGGAAAATCAACATTTGTATACAATTACCACAACAGTGAGAGGCCTAGATCCATCTGTGACTGAATATTTCCTACTGCACACATTAGCACTTCTTAATTCTCGTACATATAAGGTAACACATTACTCTGTGTATCTTTCTGTATTAGTTTAATCAGTTCCCTATTGGCGTTTAGGCCTAAAAAAAAGAAGTTTGATTGGCGTAACATAGAGAAAAAAATAGGGTAGGTAGGTCGGATTTTTTTAATTTATTTTTAATTTTTTAAATCTGTAAAACGTCTATGAAATTTTATATACCAGCACACATATACCATACAGACATAAACAAATGGCACAAATATACATTTTCACTGTGTTTTTTTCTTCTTCACACCAAATTTTTTTTTAAAAATTAAAAAATTAAAAATTAAAAAAATTAAAAAATTAAAAAAATTAAAAAAATTAAAATTAAAAAATAAAATTAAATTAAAATTAAAAAAATGTTTAGGGTCGGGGGTTAAAATAGGGTCGGTCGGGTTACGCCAATCAAACCTTTTTTTTTAGGCCTTATCTCTCTGTGCGCAAATGTTATCAAAGTGTTCGCGTCATATTTTGGCATACTCACGCATCACCCATATGATTCACAGTGCGTCATGCAGGCGCCTTATGCTCGTAGTAATTCGCTGCTTTAAAGGTTGGTGTTCCGATTGCTGGCCCAATTTTCAACTTGATGTTTTCTATTCTAGATGAAGGGCCATCCTTAAAATAGTCATATTCCAAAGTTTGAGTTGCATAATTCCAATGGTTCTTATTTTAGCAGTGTAAGGTGACGTGAAATTTGCCCATTAAGTAGTACATAAACTGGCTGGGTGGTTAACCTCCTTGGGCAGAAATTCACCGCATTTGGGCTGATAACGTCTTAATGGAACATACCTCGCGCCAAACATTTTACAGAAATAATGAGAAATATATGGACTTTCTTCTGATATCAAAATATGTTGATGTGCAAAAAAAGCTACAGTGATTAAAACATACACCTTTAAGCAAGCTTGCCATTTTAGACATGACTGAACTATAGATGAGGTGACCGTTGTTTACATTTATGACGCCCTCTGTTGATTTGAGACAAAACACACCGGGCAAGAGTTCCTATAGTTTACATAGGCCAGATCAGGTTTTTAAACTAGATTGTGGTGTTACAGCAAATTGTTATCAAAACTGTCTTTAAACTTGCTTAGGAATGATATAAGCTATCGCATTTCACAAAAACAACAAAAAAATGAGTTTTACAATTCATTAGAAAGAAATTTCATGTTGTCTTCATTAACTTTACTGTATATTCTGCCTGGAGGGAATCAACAGAGGGTGTCCCATTTGTAAATACATGACGTCATCGGTCACACCATCTATACAGAATCCAGGATCCGCTGTGTTGGGGAACTGTCAATGTCCTCACTGGCAATGACTTTGTGTTCAATTTATGTTATTCAATAACATTTTTTGTGTGTTGACATCCCAATGCAAAAGGTAGCATTAATTGGAAAAGAACATTTTATTTATTGGAATTGTATGAGATACAGCCGGCAATGATGCATCAAAAGATCTGATATGATAATAGTATCATTTTATTTGCATTCAGAAAGTAGCCTTGAGTCTATATTGCGTGAATATTTGGTATTATTACAGTATAAGTTTACTCAGAGTCGTTGTCCTTTTGCGCAAATCATATGATTGTTTTATATCTATATAATATAAAGGACATTTAATTTTGAATGGTTGATCATTGCAGATAAATGAACATTGCAATAATTTAAATTTGATAACTATCATTTTATTATTAAGTTTGTATGTGGTAATTTTGTGCTGAAATATAGAAATCAAGTTATGAAAATGTAATATTACTAGTACATATACTATTTGACCGAAGAATGCTGAAGGACGTCTTTGAAAGTTAGCACATGATGCTAGTCTACCGAGTATCCTTGAATGTTGCCAACTTAATCTCTTGAATACTGAAAGACAGATTTGGTTTTCCAGTAACCAGATTGGAACCAGGAACCTTCCGCAAAAATATATCGAGCGTGCCGTCCCTATCAGGTCTTTATAGATTAGTGTGTCTTTTTCAATAAGGAATTTGCATCAAAGGCCATTCAAGCTGATCATTTTTGAATCACAGTAAAATATTACAGGGTGATTTTGAATTCGAGACATGTAGCCCTGAAAAAAAAATCTGTTATAATGATCATTTGGTAAAGCACAAGTATCCATATACCGTAAAAGTTGAAATTTTCGCGCAAATATCAGAGAGACGATGCAAGCCAATTTGACATGTTAAATCGGCGACTGAACCTTGGTTCAGTCAAATAGAAGACAGTTCGCGACCCAACCTCTTCCCAACTACACAAGACCAACATTTTTTTCATAATTGGCTGAAATCTTGTTCAAACTTGCACAATTTACATTTTGGATCCCGACCAGGGATGAGCAGGGATGATTAGTATGCGATATTCCCCGCCTTCAACAAGAAAAAAGATGCTGAATCGCCTACCAGTAGGCGACAGCATCATGAAATCAACAAGATCAAGCATGTTGAATCGGCGACAGTTTAATCGCCGACCTTGACACGACGGCACAAGTTGTGACATGGTGCTGTCAAGACTGCTCGCCGATTTGTCGCCGAGTTGTTGGCTACATGTCGGCGACTAATCTTCTGTAGTCGCCGATTTAACATGTCAAGTTGGCTTGCATCTTCTCTCCCGCTTGAAGCAGACTCATTGCCGACCACTTTCCAACTACACACAGCCACTCATGATGCACGGCAACTCATCGGCTACCGCTCCCAAACCGCTAATGCGTTCATGCCGACCTTCCCGATTTAAAAAACCCGCCACGATTTGTTTAGGCTGCGAGAAAAAATTCTTGGCGGGTTTGTCAAATTTGCCACGTGCTCCCGACCCCACAAGACTGCACAGAACAGTCCCAGACCTTGCCGAAACTACACATGAAAAAAGAAAACTGCTCACGATTTTCGAATAATGGTCAATCGTGACCAGTCTTGAGCAGTCTGGAAGTGATTTTCTAGCAAATAATCGGCTATGTGACTGAACCTCAGGATGTATATGAAAGGAAGTCAAAATTGTCAAACTACCCACCATAAGAGTATACATTGGCTATAATGAGGTTGGTAAATTATTCGTGAGCTTTTTACAATATGGGACATTTATATCGGGATTTGAAGAAGCCACATCATTTCTTCGATTCCATGGAATTGAATAAGCTGTTGTTGTTGGAAACATTAAAGCGAAGAGATTCAGCAACACATTTG
This sequence comes from Ophiura sarsii, assembly GCA_035610835.1. Taxonomy (NCBI): domain Eukaryota; kingdom Metazoa; phylum Echinodermata; class Ophiuroidea; order Amphilepidida; family Ophiuridae; genus Ophiura; species Ophiura sarsii. Next base: position 32,087,180 of record CM069444.1, on the reverse strand, counting down.
TTCAACTCGTACATGTATGTGAATTATCTCCAAATTTAATATATGGAATGATTTTACACCACAACCATGTGCTATATAATATCAACATTTGCAAAATGTAGGTAATAATAATAATATAAATAGCTAGTATGTACAATGTGACAATCGATTAAAAAAACACAATATTGAATAATGGTTAAATGTCATACATCCGATTTGATGCCCTTATCCCATCATACATTTTCGATGTATGATGGTGTGAGAGCAGCAAACCGGATCATCTAGAAGATGAACAACGGTCTTTCATTACTAGTAGAGTACTGAATGTTGAAAGGTGTTTCCTATTATGTAAAAGTGGGTAACTCGAATTACCATCTGTTGTACAATGGTGGTTTATTGAGAGAATAAAATATAATTCGTAGCTGTTTTGCTATATACGATGGTCTTATAATGTATACATGATGTGACCTGTGACATAATGCCTGGTGGTATGCGTGAACACCTACAGGGAATGTGCTTTGTAAATTCACACTTGATTGATCATTATTCATAATTACTTACGGTGTAGAATAGTGCAGTAGTCATGGTCTTCATCCCTAAGCACAATGAGAGACCAGGTACTAAATCTGGTTGCCCGGCAGTATGCGTACGCACCATAAGGGCAAGTGCTTTTAAAATTGGCGCTCAGTGATGAGTATTTTGCTTTTGAATAGTACGTATGCAGTAGTCCTATTAGCTTCATGCTCAAGCATGTCTTCAGACCAAGCGCTAATCAATTTGTACACACTGATGTAAACAACGGTCACATCATTTATAGGATGTACCATATTTGGAGTCATGTATGGTCGCCGCATTTTATTCTTATTCTTTAGTTCATTGGTTATATTGATCTTTTATTATAAAATAACGCATTTTGTTTTATTTTAATCAAACAACAACAAATTGCCCCTTATATGGCTAAATCGGCGAATCCAGCGACTCATCGAGCTGTTTACCAACTTCCGGCTTCGAATTAATCGCACACGCACATATGGCAACGCTGCGTTATTCGCACAGCGCATACGCCGGCGACTTTTTGTAGGGCACGCTAACGCGATGACCATACGCACCGAATGTGTTATTATTCGAATGAAAAGCCCCGCCCCAAACTATATGAACATGTGTTTTGAACTCGACACCCGGTCGACACCCTTCCCGTTGCATGTCCAAAATTTTACATTTTACACCATCTGAGATTCGAATTAGTATATCGCAATAACTATATTTGTTCTACACCATCAAAAGTACATATGGTATGAACGGTAATCTCTCAAGGAATCCAAATAGGCTATTGGAATTTTGATGGTAACATGTTGTGATTAAGAATGTTAAAACATATCGATTTTTTTTCCTTCTTCATATTTTGATTAAAGCTCAATAATATGTGTATACCTATCCCAATCATAATGTTACTGTGCACATTAGTTCCTGATGCAATTACCCATCAGAACATAATGGTTGTCAACCGGGGCTGTCAAGGGTAACTTGTTAAAATATACTATATCGGAAAGTGAATGAGCACAAACGTTTAAATTTCATATTAATTAGAGTTTACAACTATACATATTTGTGAATGCACCCTATCCTGATTTAAACGGCATTTTTGAATTCCCCTATTTGAGAGCTTTCCAAAAATGTATAATTTTGCTGTTATCGGTTGAATACTTTTTTTCTTAAAGTCATGTATGTAAAACTGATGAATTACACTGCAAAAGGGTTGCATTAAATACGTTGTTAAAAGTACTTTTCTCATCCGTTGGTTGACGTGTTGATTAAAATTCATTCATATATGTAGAAAGTTAGGCGTTGTATGAAATTAAAAGATCCACAGCGTTGAGCAATTCGTCGAAAACAATGTCCTTAAAATGTTGGTGGAGACTGTTTCTGTTGCTAAAATATGTTGCGTAAAAATATTCCACTTAGGCAACAGTGTTAATAGAGAGAGATGGATGATTCGTCAAAAAAAATGCAACGCCGCCAACCTTTTTGGGTGCTGAGTTCAAAACACATGGCCATATACCCTTGTCTCATCTTATATAGTGCGTATCGGCAGAAAATCAGACAAAAAAACCAATCAAATTGCCTGTTGACATCCAAAACCACACCCATAAGAATTCTCTATAACCTTCTATAGTCTCACGCTATAATTCTCACGTCTCCCTTCCCTTCTCTCACATTATATCTTTGGATGTTTAAAAGATGCCTAGCTGAGACAAACACGAAAAGAAACAACAATATTTACAATAACGCGATCCAGTTGACACATAAACAAACGCACAAAACAATAAATAGAAAATGTAAATTAACATATTTATAAGTTCATAAGATGCAAGATACTAGAACTATGAAAAAGTTTGCGGCTAATAGTAACACGGTAGTGTAGGTGATTAATGAAGCACTAGATTCGGTCGTCTGTATTGGTTCCTGTAGTTTTGTAGTCACTTCCGGTGTCATACTGGTACTGGAAACTGCAATTAAAAGAACAAACAAATTGATACAAATAATGAGCTAGCAAGCAAACAAACAATCAAACAAACATACACAAACACACAAGAAAACAAAAAACACAAACAAAAAACACATATACCAATACCCGCAAGAGCTGTGTGGGTGTACGCCCACAATACACACAAAAACAAACAAATTGGAAGTACAAACATGCCCTGTGGGTGTTGTAATAGGTATAAATTGTCATTCTACAATCAAGGAAAAAAAGGTTGGCACACTTTGTTCCAATTAATGATAAAAGTGCCCCCTCTCCCCGAGGCAATGTTTATCCGAGCCACATGTCATAGCCTTGGCAGCTCCCCCAACATTGATTGATGGGGGGTGGGGAAGGATGAGAGAAAGGGGGAGACCTCTGCTTGCTATTAAAGAGTGATATGTCCCAAGTATGTTCTCTATTACGAGCATAGGGATGAGTCGTATTAAATTGTGTCACGTGTGCCAACTATTATTTTCCTTGATTGTAGGGTTATGAAAAATACAAACAAATCTATGATTGGCTACCCCCTCTAGAGGCCATTTAAAACCACCTGGAAAAGTCTCCACCGTGGGAGTACCACCATAATGTAAAAAACAACCCACAGTGTCTGTTCATACGTACATGTATATCTACTCCCACAATGTACCTCTGGTAAACTAAAAAAACACAAACAAACAAACAAACAAACAAACAAACTTCATACCTTTTCAGCTGGCAACTGTCACTGTTCACGGGCTTATACTGAACAGCATACTGAATGCCAGTGCAACCATAAACATTCATTATTTGTATAATAATAATAACAAAATGGTGATGACGTTTCTTTTCTTTAATAATTATAGATATGTACACGTCATGATTGACTGAATATTAATAGAGCTATCTGTCCAAAACCAAAACAAAGTACAATTTTAACTTGGGCAGATTATTGATTTTCCGGTAGCAACAACTCTCCGCTCGAGAGTGGGAAGTGGATCGGGGATGTTCCCATTGTTCAGTGCTTCCGATACGCATACCTGTAACTCTATTCCGCGTGTTGAAAAACAACTGCAAACATGAAAATTGCACTTCATTTAATATTTGGACGCATAGCTCCATTAAAATTCGGTCAATCTTCACGTGTGATATCTAAAATTAAAGAGAAGATAGTTCTTCATAATTGTGTAAGTATACTTTTATACTGACGCTATCGTTTCTGAAGTTTATGGACACGACAGTACCTCAACTTGAATTGCAATATAGTGATCTTGTACGTTGAAAATATTGCTATAATCAGGAAATGACAATGTTGACTTACTTTCTAAATCAGTTATAGTATACGTCGTCTCCATTCCCGCAAGCATGTGATCATTCACGTGACAATGCAATAGCCATTTACCAACTTCCTTCACCTTCATTTGAACGGTAGAAAATATTCCTGAAATATTGTGAAAATTGATGATAATTTTACAGTCCAAACAGGGTACTACTCTTCACCGCGGGGATTCTTCCACTTAAAATATGAACCATTTGATTACAAACATTGTGACAATAGACGTAAGTGCGTTGCGCGTTCTTCGCAACGGTTGATCGCATTCACAGCATTGCCCTAGTTGGTTGTCCGCCTATAGTGATTTACTATGTTTACATACACGCGTGCACACATGAGAAGTAAAACGTGGAACGAGACTATTTTTTTATCAACAATGGCATTGAAGGGCAAATTCCAAATGTATCGAGCAGACGGTAAAAAGTGAAAACATTACCCCAAATCTCTTTCATCTCATTGTTTTTGTTACTGACAAGCCGCAACATCAACTTTGTGAGGGATACAATCTATCACTAACACCAGCTCAATCTACCACACGGGCAGACGGGTGAAAAACACGTTTGTTTTTCTCCGGCACATGGACATGACCTGTGAGCTGACAGTAACCGAGCGTCAAATCACTCGGCTAATCGGAAGCATTCGGAACCGATCGTATATTTTCGGATTTGAAATTGTCTATAACAAAGTACAATCTGGAAACGGGAATGTGAAACCTCGTGGGAAAAGCAAGTGGATCAAGACAGTACCGCAGAAGTCTTCCGACCGGGAAGACGAAACCTTAAACGTGAGTAACATATGTGGATTTATTCAACAATTCAGGAAAGGTTTTTTAACTTTTTATAAGATAATTTTGTTAGCTAATGATTTAAAGGGGTACTGAGAGATAAGTATTGGAGTGCGCCCTCAATTTTCTTGGTAATCAGTTTTTGGCATCTACGTAATACTTAGGCATATACTAACTACCATCTGAAACCATTTACCTTAATTCGCCGTCTATCATGTAAAATTTCACGATTTGATCAGCATCACTCATTGCTTCAACCGAATTTCTATCTTGCGCCATCATTCAACCGTTTTTCTCATAAATTATTGCAAATCATGGTTCTTATGTATTGAATTTTTTATTTCTTCTTCCAAATGTCATTTTTTTTCGGCGGCAATCTCTCAATGCCCCTTTTAAGCTTTTGGCCCAGGTGTCTTACTGTCTAATCATACATTTACGAACCTGGAAATAGTTCTATCACATCCACACGGTGCTTGGTCCATTGCTGATATATAACGGGCTGTCCATGAAAGTGGACGGTATGAATATCCACCTCTTCACCAACACCGATGAGATACCACTCTATTGTCTCACCCAGGTAGCCGTCCAAATGTTTGGAATTCCCGTATAAGAGACCGTTTATCCCTGGAGTAAAGAAAATGTAATTTCAAATGAAAAAGTAAATATCTTTCTATACTAATAAGATCTTCCAGATATAAGAATAGAGTAACACTTCACTATGTAGTCAGGGGGACTATGTAGGGATATAAGGTCCCGTGGGATGTAAATGATTAGAAGGTGCCACCTATTTATATATGTTGTTAAGGTACTAGGCATCATGAAAAACCATGTTGGCAAAAATGTAGATGCTGCAGATGGCCTCCATCTTGGATTTCAAAATGGCCGCCAAAATATGCTATTTCGATTATTATTTTGGGTATAAGTGTCGTATGAAGCTGGTTTTGGCGTCAAATTCATCATTATCATGGTGAATATTAATAACAAAAGAATAAATACTATAAATTATTATGGGTCGCTCCTAATATCAGCCATATCAGGTTTCAAGATGGCCGCCCTTATGCCATTATACACGACTAATAACATATTTTACATAGTTGAGTAATATATTTCATATACCTCCTTTTAGGTATGTTACATTGATGGTAATCAACAGATTAACGTTAAACGCTACATAAGTGTTACAAAACGCATTTAAGGTAGTCATCTTAAAAATTCAAAATGGCTGCCAGGTATCTCAAGGATACATTCTAACAATTATTATGAAGATAAATAACAAATGAATAAATACTATGAATAGAATTTAGGTATTTCAAAATCAATGTCCAAAGATTTGTCGTAATTATGCCAATTTGAATTTGACAATGATCTGCCATCATGTATTGAATAAAGATTACGTGTATTATTGACCAAAAGGTAGAGTGATATGTTGCCTTAACTTTACCTAACTCCCACCGCTTTGTGCCCGCATATGCCTGCAGTGGGTGACGTCATTGAGCCAATGCAGCAGCACGTGCGTGGAGATGTTTTTTTGTGGATGATTTTGAATGATGCAGTGGGGTTAGGGTTTGAAAGGACACTACATTCTGCAGTACCGTCTCGTATGCAAATTAGTCAAGAATGATGACCGAATTGAAATAGCTCCTCTATTGTTCCATAATCTAGCTCATCCTCAGCAGAGTCACTGTTCTCAACTTCCTCATATGAAATTACCGTGTCTCCTGAATTGTCACATGATTCGCAGGCTTCCACAACAGCTACAAAGATCTGAGCAGATCAGCTCATTCCTTCTGTATTTGGAATGGTTTGATGAACATCATGTCTTTGAACAGGAACACTTTATCAGATCAAGTACTGCTTGCGGGGCTGGCGGCAAAGAAGTCATGACTAGTGTATAGTTGCCAACTTTCAAGGTTCACCCAAAACCCTGTGGTTCAGATAATGATGATTTGCGATGATGTCGTTATTCCAAATCATGGCTTGGTAGTGAGCTCTCAGATTCGCAGGTTGTAGAGCAGCTTGTGTTGGAGGTAATCCCTCTGATTGGGCTTGCTTCATCTTGAAGAGCCACCACCTTGCATCTGCTACACCTGACATGTCTGTATTGGTAATATACAACTGGCAAACAAATGCTTCAATATCAGGATAAAGCACTTTGTTGTTCATCGGTAATCCCCAGCATTGACAAGGCATTTACTATGTTATCATGTTCATCAAGCTCCTGCAGTACTGTACTTTCCAGCATGTGGTATTTACTTTTCCAGCACATTTATAGGTAACATCTGCCCCTGATATTGCATGGAACCCTGGTAGTGCTGAGGCTTTCTTAGACCCATAACAGCATAGATAGGCTCAATCGGTCGGTATCACTCTATGTTTCTGACCAAGTCCTGTTATGATAGACGTATTTGGACATAAACGAGGGTATCTTCTGATTGCAAGAACAGGTATCTGTGTCTGGTGAATAAATATCTAGAGATGTAACACCATTTGCTGAAGCATCCACAGAATGCAAACTTATCTTGGTATCTGCTTCTTCATGACGTACTACTCGAAAGATCAGTTGCTTCTCTGTATGTAGCTCTTGCCTGATTCTTCCTGGCAACTACGAGCGACTTTCTGTTGGTGAACTGCATGTGCTAACAACTTCTCAGCCAAGTATGGCGTTAATGCATCTTTCGTGGACACATGGGCAAGTAATTGCTGCATACTGAGTTTGACGATTGATGTTGAATCAGTAATAAAGTACGCCACAGCGTGTTTGTCACATAAACGTCTTTCACAGGTCGAAGCTTTCAAGTATATGTCAGTGTCATAACGGTCAAAAACCAAGTGAACATCATTGCAGTCACTATACTACTGACAGTATCGTCCAATGAATTGATCTGCTAAGTCGCAACAGGTCTTGATACTCTCTGGCTTGTCCAACTTTTGTAGATCTGACATGGCATCAATGACTGCAACACGCTTATCTCTAAATTGATTGTCCATATGGTTAGGCCTAAAAAAAAAAGAAGGTTTGTTTGCCCAAACAAGAGTTGAAAAAAGTGGGTCGGTAGGTCGATTACCTTTTTTTTTTTTTTTTTTTTGGCTATGGACACTTTTAGAGAAGAAAAAGACTATACAAGTTGATGTTAATACACTGGAATGTTCTTTAAAACCCTAACCTTCCTACACTCCGATTCACTAAAGCAAAAACAATGTCCACGCGCATTCTATAGCATATGATTCGATGGCGTCATCAACCAAGCTGATATGTGTGTACAAAATCACTGCCCAGGTGAGCATTACCAGGTTAGCCGAGTTATTAGGGACGCGGCGCGGTGATCAGAGGTTCTGGGGGTCAATTCCAAGGGGTTTCACAGCGATTATTTGGTTTAAAATCATACTTTGTCCCCTTCCCCCAGTTTCCACACCGTACAAACATAGCCTGGCTGGTTAGGGCTAATACATGTATTTTGTTTTTAATAGGGCAGCTGGCAGCCTGTAGTACAAACCTTCAGATAGTGGTATGATCTTGGATTTGCATCTCCTTAGTGTTTTAAAGGGTGGATATGTGGGAATAAGTAAATAACAGGGCAGTGTAGTTGATTAGTTTGGCAAATTAAGATGAAAATATCATTTAATACATATATTTTTCAACATAAAACATTATTTAAAAAAAAATTAAATCTCAAAAAAAAAAAAAAAAGCATGGGGTTTTGAGATTTTATGGGTCGGTCGTGTTTGGGCAAACAAACTTTTTTTTTTTAGGCCTTAGTATCTTCCTTAGGTGTTGCCTCCTCATCTGGCAGGCTCTCTAGAGTGGACATCAAGTCACTCTTTGATACGGTGTAAAGGAGTGAACTGTCTGCAGCAAACAATGCTCTTGGTACAACTGAAAAATAATAGGTACCTATACAGCTTCCCTCATTCAGATCAATATCTCTTTTCTTGGATACTACCAACATACGAGCAAACAATGCTCTGTCTTCTTTGAGTTCCACGATTTTGTCTTCACACTTTGTTCTTGTTTTCATACCGCTTGAGGACCACATCTGGAGGTTAACTTTTTTCATTGGAGCCGGCCCAAACGTAAAACATTGTTTGTTTTGATTCTATCTTCCACGAATTGAGCAAAGCACTTGTCTCCAATATGCGTTCTGTTGCTGATGTCATGTGGGATGTCGGGCATCACAGCTTTGGTTACTATATTGATGATCTTGTCATATTCATCTGTGAAGGGATTTGTAAACTTGGTGATTGCTTGCTTGAGTGTTGTCACATTATTTACCGCATATTTATTTTGGCGTCTGTGTTGTCATGATGTTGCTGCATTGTTTTTCCCGTTGCACACCAGCAATTATCTCTGCTTATTTCGCGAGTTGAGCAAGGTCTGGAGCAACTAAGAAGAACTTTGTCCGCGTGATTGGGCTGAAAGGGATACTGGTGATACCTCTTATTTTTAACCTTTAATCCTTCTGATTTCTTGCTCCAGAGCATGGTCAGGACCAATAGCATAGAAGGGGTTGTCATTTTGACTAATTTGCATACGAGACAGTACTGCAGAATGTAGTGTCCTTTAAAGCAACATATCACTTTACCTTTTGGTAAATAATACATGTAATCTTTATTCCATACATGATGGCAGATCATTGCCAAATTCAAATTCAAGATGGCATAATTACGACTAATATTTGGACATTGATTTTGAAATACCTAAACTCTATTCGAAAGTCTTCATAATAATTGTTAGAATGTATCCTTGATATACCTGGCAGCCATTTTTAATTTTAAGATGACTACCTTAAATGGTATTTGTAACTCTTTTAGGTAGCTTTTAACGTTCATCTGTTCATAACCATCATTGTAACATGTCTAAAAGGAGGTATATGAAACATATTACTCAACTATGTAAAATATGTTATTAGTCGTGTATAATGGCACAAGGGCGGCCATCTTGAAACCTGATATGGCTGATATTAGGAGCGACCCATAATGATTCATAGTATTTATTCATTTGGTATTAATATTCACCATGATAATGATGAATTTGACGCCAAAACCAGCTTCATACGACACTTATATCCAAAATAATAATCAAAAATAGCATATTTTGGCGGCCATTTTGAAATCCAAGATGGCGGCCATCTGCAGCATCTACATTTTTGCCAACATGGTTTTTTATGATGCCTAGTACCTTAACAACATATATAAATAGGTGGCACCTTCTAATCATTTACATCCCACGGGACCACATAGTCCCCCTGACTAATGCTTCTCCTTCCATTAAATATAAAATATATGGAAATATTATCCCCTGTCCCCATGACTATGCAGGGCGCATGACCAAAGCAATGCTGGCGCAACGATCTCATATCTACATTATCTCCTGTTCGATATTGTTTTTCTTTACTTTTACGTGATTAACATGGTTAAGGTGAACACAAATAACACACAGTGTATTTCACCGGTGATCTATCACTGAAATTGTTGCGCTCTGCCTTTCATTTTTACAAAGAGAATTCAACTCTTATTTCTTTTTGATTTTGAATACATTTATAGACTTGTTTTATGCTATAACGTAAGTCTATAAACTATATACAAAAGTGGATTCGGATGAGATTTATGACTTCAAAGATTTTGTTTTTAAGGAAATGTTCTAAATATCTATACCCTCAGCATTTTCAGCCGGAGAAACGCTACTTAGATTCTTGTTTCAAAGCTTATAAATAAATAATAATAAAGGTCTAAATTTTATTGTCATCGCAGCCAACCGGCTGAATTGTAACAACATTACAAATATAATACATTATTAAACAATGCAACGTCCAGGCAGTAGCTAAATCAGCGCCAAGTTGCGACATAAACCAACATGAACAAACATACATAGCCCCTATATAGTAACCCCCTAAGCTTGTAATGCTTGAATGTTGTAAACAAATATCCTCTAAGTCTAGACTACAAATGTACGAGACGCAGTCGTTTTAATTTCGTTAGATACTCACCATGCATGAGATTACTCTCTTGGAAATCGTCATCGTCCTTGTCGACAAGTTCCGGTTCCGGTGAGAATTCGCGTATGTTGTCATCCAGATACCAGCTCTGATTCTCATCAAATACACTAAACAGTAGCACAAATTCCCGATCGACATCCACCCGTCGTCCATCAGTCCCGAGCAACCCTTGTTTGCAGACCACGAGTGGTCCGATCAATCCCGAATGCGTATCCCGAACCCGATCGACATCGGAATAATAGGCGTACAATACGCAGTCTCTGTCGCCCTCTCCCGGCCCGGATTCGGCAGTTACGTCCCAGGTGTACACGTAAGTGGCGCCAGGCTCAACAGGCGGATCCAGTATCGTATCTAACGATTTGTTGTACACCAAACCGTGAGGATGCATGGAGTATTCTCGGGACGCCATGTTTTTAAAGACGACTTTAATTTGGTCTCCAACTTCACCAGTTATCATTGGGCCCAGTATGCCAAAGTGAAGCTGGTTTTCTTTACGAGGGACTGGCGTCTTGAAGGTTTCGTCTGTGTATTGTTCATAGAGTGCTTTCTTGTAATTGCTTCCGATGAACGGTCCTTCTTGTTTGATAAAAATGTTGCCGGGACTGTGATTAAACACACACAAATCAAACAATGGATAAATGCATTTGTACGAACGAGACGTGGTAGAAATAACAGCTTAGCAGGTTCCTAAATATTGTAAAATAAACAATTTCGTGATACAAATATTCGTCTTTATAAACCTTTGTACATGTGATGATGTCACATCATGTTAGCGTTAATCAACGCATGCCTGACATGCGTGAAGTAACAGCAAGTACTTCACGTCAAGTACAGAATTGACTTCAAGATGTCACTTCTCACTTGGAATTACAATGGTATCATTGACTGGAATTCTTTACCTAACCATGTTAAATCCATCCCTGTTAAACATGCCTTCAAAGCCCATGTCAAAGCACACTTGTCTCAAAGTTCGTTGAACCGGGAGTTGGCTGAGTATGCTTAAACTTATTTCTATTGGTCCTCTTCTTTTGTCCTGTCTTGCTTTGTTTTTTCACACTTTTGCAGACTCCATTTTCTTTACTGGACCCCATTGGAAATAAGTTGGCATATTTAGCCAACTTTATGGGCTATCCTGGCATATTGATTTGGTTGTCTATTTTTGTGTGTACTTATTATATATTTGCTCTTTGTGTATTGATTGCTTTGTAATTTTTTGTATTGTTTTGTCAATTTGCCAAATAAACAACAAACAAACAAACAAACAATCCCAAATGGGCTTAGAACCACAATACCTCTACAAACTTGTCAATGGATGGTCTCAGGGCTTGAATTATGGGCGGAAACCCCAGGTTTGAAGCTAAAACTGTCTAAATTATACTCAATATTCTATTTTTCGGCGGGTAGTCTTTATTCGTTTCAAGCTGTAAAATATTTACCTGTCTTCATCTAACAATGATTCATTTCTAATCAGGTCCACTTTAATTGGTGTATAATCCCAATTCATCTCTTGCGCTGCTATGTAAAAGGTTCTAGTAGTTCCAGAAAGTTTTTTATCAATAGGTTGTGTACACCCGGAATGAACTGTATACAAGGCTTTCATTCCGTTGGTGAAGTGACTGCCAGTCATACATTCTATACCCCAAACGCCTGAAATAGATCAAAGTAAGTAAAATAGTTAGTTAGCAATGTTTTACATTATCATTGCACAATTCAAATGAAAAATTTAACTGCGAGAAAGACATGTTACGATGTCCAAAAATATCGACCTATTTCATGTTCCACTCATATTTATAAAGACAGGGTGGTGGAAAATACTGTTGTCGGTGTGATCGTACATGTCTATAGCGTAGCGTACTAGTTTCACAGTTTCGCCTTATGTGGAGATATTTTTACTGACGACTCCTTGTTAGATTCTGATGTGCCTGAATCACATTTATTAGGACATCAATCGTAACCTTGATAAACAACTTGAAAATATCTGTCATTTTGTACTAATAAATATATCGTCCACTGTAAAGAATGACTTACTAACCTTTATTCCTCGGTACCATAGACACTGTCACGGAGTTCCCGGGTGTTAAACTAATCGTATCCGTACGACGACCGTCCCATTCAACGGTATTACCTCGGAGGTAGATCGTATGTTGATCTGTGTCACCGCCGAGTGCAGATAAATGCCAGCTGACGTCTCCGCCTCGACAAATCTCGTCCAATCCCTGAAGGTTGGCGTACGAGTAACCGTTGATAGCTATACAGGCAAGCGAACGGGGTGATAACAACAGTTATGTATTGGATGATGCTTTCAAATGACACCATTAGTGGTATGGACGATTAGTCACGGGGTTGGGGGAAAGAAGGGATCATTAGGAACACGCCACGTTTTTGTTCTTATTATTAGCCGACAGCATACAAGTCGGAAATTTTGTATCGTAAGCTGCTGTCACACACAGCGGTTCCTAACGTTCTACTTGAGTGGACATCCTTATATGGTATGCACTCCTCCCCCAATTATCATAAGCTGCTGTCACATACAGCGGTTGCTAGCGTTCTACTTGAGTGGACATCCTTATATGGTATAAACTCCTCCCCCAAGTATCATAAGCTGCTGTCACACACAGCGGTTCCTAACGTTCTACTTGAGTGTACATCCTTATATGGTATGCACTCCTCCCACAGTGTCCTATCATATCAATAAAATATGGTCAGTCAAGCAGTGTAATAGTGCACGTAGAGCTCGCCTTGATATTTTCACCACAGTCTATGCACAAATAGGAATACAATACAGTGCTAGTAGTGAACCTGTGATACAGAGAATATCAGCCACTGAGCTGAGAGCTATTCGTGCCAATTAGTGCGGTGTGGAGTTTTGTCATGTATATATTTCAGACTTTAGCGTAGTCATTGCGGATACAATGTTTGGAGGGTTGCAAGATGACTATGCTTGCGATACAAACTGACTTGCCTTGGTGAGGATCTTTAATCTTTACTGTAGATATATTGTGTGAATTATGCAATGCAACATATTCACTTAAAATAAATGATATTAAATAATTTGAATAAATATAATCTTAACATTTCATAAGAAGGTACCTGCAAAGAATAATATAAGCGGCTTGTTTTGTCCTTGAACATTTTAAAAGCAAAAGAGCCTTTAGTTTACATATAGGCCTAGGACGTTTGGCATATTTTAACCATGTTCAGGGGCCAAACACGCACAGACGACAATTTAACACAATAAATCAAATGTTTGTCACGATAGTGTTTCCATTTTAAATGTACCTTCCATGTTGTTAGATTCGAGAAATTCTTCATCCTCTAAAGCATCCGTTACGTTTAGGTCGGTAAACATTTCGATATTTTCCTCGATGTACCAACTCCGATTCTCATCGACAGTCATTAATAGCAAGTTAAACTCAGTCACACCCATCTGCAAATGTAAAAAATGAAAAAATTATAATGAACCAATTCCTTATGAGAACCATTCAATTTTAATTCAAAAATCAGATAAATAATCACAATGGCAAAATATTGTGCGCTGGAATAAAACAAAATCTTTAGAATAAGAATTAATTCTATTCTGATTAGATTGTGGATACCCTGAGTTTGGAAGGGTTTTCTTATAAACAATACATACACAATAACAATTCGGCTAATTCAAGTCTATCAACTACGTAGCCCATACATACTATAATACCTGCTAACTATCATTTCATTCTATAAAGGGTTTACGTTTATAACCTTTTTTCATATTAAATAAATGATGTTGCAGTTATTAGCATATATTGCCAACAATGCTGTGTTTCTAGCGATAGTACAACAATTACATTATATTATATATATATATAGGGATATTTGATAGCTTACAATGCATGGTCAATATATGATGCTTAATATATTTCACATTAATGTTATCGGATTGGTCTACTTGTTATCCTTGTAATTTGTAACAGAAATCCTACGATAGGCTTTTAGCTAATTCGCGGCAATTTACCTGCTTTCCGTCGTCATTTAAAGTACCAGGTCGGCATACTAGTAGTGGTCCGACAAGTCCCGAGTACACATCTCGTTCAGCGTCCACTGCCGAGTAATAGAGCCACGTCAAACAATCTTCATCTCGTTCTGTCGGTCCGTAGTGTTCAGGAATCGTCCAACGATAGGTGTAGGTTTCACCCGGAGCTACGGAATCGTCTGCTTTATCGAGTCCTAGAGAAATCAATCACACGTGCTGTAATTTTTTGTTCTCGGTATGAGGCTGTATTTTCTCAACATGGTTGGTTATTTCCTCATTTAACCAGATTGTGCCTAATAATTGCCTCTACGTTACGTAAGCTGACAACCATTAAAATAGTACACTCTAAGGATGGAATTTGGCTACTTTAAAAACTACTTCTAATCAGAAATATTGAGAAATGTGTTGATCAATGTGTATAATTATTGTGCTAGTCAAAATGAAGATATACATGAATACGATATCAATCAAAGATTGCTGCCACAACCTCTCTTGTTACTGCTATCTTTGGAGCTACTAGATGTGTCGTGTACTGTTAAAGTAATCGTCACATCATTTCAATGATATGAGGAAATTTTATGATCAGCTCCTTTTGAAATGCCCACTATACTATAACTGATTTAGAAAGTAAGTCAACATTGTCATTTCCTGATTATAGCATTATTTTCAACGTACAAGATCATTATATTGCAAATTTAAGTTGAAGTACTGTCGTGTCCATAAACTTCAGAAACGATAGCGTCAGCATAAAAGTATGTACTTACACAATTATGAAGAAATTTCTTCTCTTTAATTTTAGATATCACACGTGAAGATTGACCGAATTCAATAGAGCTATGCGTCCATAAATTAAATGAAGTGCAATTTTCATTTTTGCAGTTGTTTTTCAACACGCGGAATAGAATCACCTAATAATTTTAGCTTAAAATATTTCTGTCTTACCGTCTGTTCCATCCTCGTAACCAGAGCCCTCATTAGCCTTATCATACATCACTCCATGCGGTAGAATACTATAACTTCGATGGGCCCCGTTCATAAGCGTCAACATGATCTCATCCCCAACTTCTGCTCTTATGACGGGACCGAGAAATCCTAGATGCTGATCATCAATGTCTCGCGGAACTTTTGTGGTGAAATTGCCGTTGGTGTATTCGAAGTATTGAGCCTTTTTGTAAAATTGACCAATTCGCTCAGGGGTGTTAGCAAAGAATGGGTAAGCTGGACTGAAACAAAAAAAGACCAAATCATCGATCGTCATAACCTTACTTTTAGTTTGAGCTCTGTCAAGATGCACTATCAACTTAAAATGTATTGATTAAAATGTTATTACTGAATTGGGGTTATAGGCTCATGAGGATAGAAATACTGTTCTGTTTGTGTTTACGGATGGTTTTTTGGATGGTTGTGGTAGGGGCTGTTTCGAGGATGTTTAGAAATGTTTTGTCAACTTTTTTTTGAAACTGTAAAATAACTGTTTCCAATAATGTTTACTACAAATATGTTTTAGGAGAAAGCAGATATTGCGATAACCCAATCAACAGAACACAAGTAACACGAAGTTGACCGGAGATGTGTTATTACGTATTTTGAAAAACACAAGATTGGGATTTTGCAAAAACTTGTTGTTAATATACACCTAGCACATAAAGTCCCTGACCAGGTGCTTTGAGGTTGGCAAATTCAAAATATATAATCGATACCAAAAATCTGAGAAAGATATTAAATGAGCAAATTTCTTCTACGCAGTTTGATACCTCATTCAACAAAATCGAATGGATACTTTTAAAGTTATGGCGATTTCAATGACCGCGCATAACAACAGCAAAGTTGCACTATGTATAGGAAATCATTGATTTGTGTGTGATTACTGTCATAACTGTGTGCTATCTGAACGAGCCAGATGAATGGGTCTGGAGTGTTAACCGCAATTTGCGGGACAAAGGGTGTGACTAGCTGTGAAGAATAAAATTCTTAGCTGATTAGCTGAGAGGTTTTTTTCAGTGCGTAATCATGGTAATCACACACAAATCAATAATTTCCTATACCTAGTGCAACTTTGCTGTTGTTATGCGCGGTCATTGAAATCGCCATACTTTTAAAAGTATCCATTCGATTTTATTGAATGAGGTATCAAACTGCGGAGAAAAAATTTGCTAATTTAATGTATATCTCAGATTGTTGGTACCGATTATCTATTTTATATTAGCCAACCTCAAAGCACCTGGTCAGGGATTAGGTGAACATTAATCGGTGTGGAAACGAGATTCCGCTGTTAGATTATTTACCTGTTAGGATCTGTCAACATTGTCCCGTCGAATGGATCCACACCTATTGGAGCATAGTCCCATAACGTCTCCTCAATTTGGAAGAAATATTCGCGCGTATTTGACGCCAGGTATTCTATGGTATCGATCACACCACCGCAGTTTGCACCCACTGTGTACAACATCTGCGATCCCGCTGTAAGAAGAAACATTGACGTATTGTTCAAATCAATCAATCAATCCGGGATTAATCAATCATATTAGAGTGGAATTAGATCAATAAGACGGAAGTTATAACTAATATCAGAAAACTTTAAAAAGAAGCGATTATCTCTGAAGTGGATTTGCTTCACATGATAGTACATAGGAATGGAGATACTTTTAAAGTAACATAATAGACGTTTTTAATTCTAAATTGGCGCATTTACGTCGAAGTTAAGTGACCTGAAAACGAGGCTAGCGATTTAGCCAAGACGAGAGTGCTGTAGTTTTTCAACGAGGTGAACTTTGCACTAATCATACGAAATTCTTCATACTTCTGAACTGTTCAATATTTGACCTTACCACATTCATGAAATTAACTTGACCGTATAAAGTATTTATTTCCACTCGTTTGAAATAAATGTTTGCTGGTAACCAACACTATTTAAGTAATTTTAGAAATTTACAGTTCATTACATTGCAGTCAAAGGACAAGATTGTAATGTTTATTGGAGCACTAATTGCACTGAGCATGCTCAGTTGGATTGCACTCCCTCTTGTGACGTAAATGCGCCAGTTAAGAATAACTAAAGCAGTTGTCGCTTGCACAAGGAGACAATTAATTTGAAGAATCAATAACAACAAACATTAACTTACCTAAGAAGTGATTGGTGACTTCTGACGTCATCAGCCAAGTTCCCGGATTGATGGCATCCATATCACCGTTGAGAAAAAATGCCGGAGAGGTGCTAAATGCATCTCGGCGATGACCACGGATGTCCTAAACGATTGAAAATAAACCCATAATAAGTATAGTTTAAACTCTGTAGGTATCTAATCAAAACAGATGAAACTAATTCCGATTTCACGTCAGGTTTTTATAAAAGAGTCATTAGTGGCGTCACACGTAAAGGACATCTTTATCATTTCTGTTAGGATATCTTTCTATTGATCATGGATATAAGATAGGGGGTGGGGTACCGCGCCATTTGTCCCGAAGCAATGGTTATGACGTCATATTTTTGTCGATTTTCAGAACTCTTGTATTGGATTTACGTGCAAAAAATATGCCCTTGGCATCATACTTTCCCAGGTGTGCAGTTCATTTTAAATTTCAGATGTTCTAAAATGGATGGTTTTCTAAACAATTCGAGAAAGAAAATCGAACTGCACACCTCAGGATTGCAAAAAAAGCATAAAACAAGTCAACTTTTTTGTGCCTTTGAACAGAGTGGCGGCCGGGATTGTAGAATTTAACACAATTAGCACGGTTAGTGTAATGGAAAGATAGTCGCTTGAGGAGCGAGAGGTTGTGGGTTCGAGTCCCATTAGGAGCACTTTTTGTTTTATATGCTGGATTTGCTTTTAGCATCATCTGTATGCTTGCCCACGCGGACACCACACTGCTGGCGTTTACCGTATCAGGGTTACGCCATTTGTTTTCTCGAAAATGTCAAAAAAATTACCGTTCTTCTAAAAATAAGAATTATAATCAAATTACAAACACATTTTGTGCGAGAGCAACACACACATTTGGCAAAAATGGCACAATAAAAATCCGTTCGTTATAAATAAATGGACATGTTTAAATAATAAAACTATCACAATTACAGTCGTAAATCTCTGTGGCGTGCGTAGGTTGGCCATGTCGTTGGCAATCGGAAATCACGGGTTCGAATATTCCCATTATTTTTCTATTTTTTAAACTTGATGGTATATTAATGTAACATCATTGTTATGTCAATTGTTATCAATTATAAATGCCGCCCATGCGTTTATAGTTTTCTTTTTATTTATTTATCTATCATAAATGTATCCTTGATTTATTTAACTTTGTCTAACAATTAAAATGCGTAAACAATTATATTATTGCTCGATATAGGCCTAGAGTGATTTAACTTGAGTTCAGTTTGATAATATGATAGCAAAACTTGTTGTAAAACCATTCTACCAGTGTGTCCAACAATTTCACACTTTGGTAATACATTTAGAGATGTCACTTTTAGCTTGTTATAGCTAGGCTCAATATAAGCAAGTTTGCGACCTCTATAATTTTAGGCTGGTAACACAATCCCACAGTGCATTTCGTTAAAACAGTGTACATTATTTTTCCACGATACGTATCACGTGATAACCACGATCGATTTCGCAAAATATTGCAAAATGGCGCGGTACCCCAGCCCCCCCTAGATATAAGACTAGTTCAGGACATTTGATATTGGAGCGCCCTCTATTTTTAAAGATTGGTCAGACTGGCAGATTGGCAGAATTAAGCCTCTTGCGAGACGAGTAGATATGAACCCCTTTATATAAATCAAATTGAAAACTGCACAATATAAAAATAAAACCTGTCAACATTTCTCTCATTTTATTTATGATAAATGAGGGGGCTACACCAGTTGTTGAAATTCGGGACACACTTCTCGGAATGTTGGCTCGCCGTAGCTAAACCGTTGCACACAATTTACAACGGTGAGAAAATCGGTGGCACTACGTCGAGAAAAGCACTTGAAAAATCACAATTGGCCGTAGCAATACCGATGTAGTACCGGCGTTCCCGTTGTGATACCGTTGTCCTACCTGACAGTTACATGTACATCGTCAGGACATCGTCAGAACATAGACTTGCAGCAAGTCCGTAGGGGAGTTTATCAGCTTAGGATCAAGTGGACCATGCAAAGAACCGATGCAAGTCACTATTAGTGTGTTTCATGAGGTTGGTGTGAAGACGAGACTACTAGGACTGATGAACTCCCAAACACTTTCTTACGTTGGTCATATGACGCCAAGGAAACTGTAGAAAAGGTTATCATATCCCTAGTAGTCTCGTCTTCACACCAACCAGTTGATTCTTAGCATCCTTCGCCTACACCACTCTTCAAAAGCATTGATCTTGTCACAGCTTGTAGTTGTTGTGTCCAAGTTTCACAGCCGTAGGTTGAGATGAGTGCCTGGACCAAACCTAGCCTACTTCGGTTTTTATGGATATGCCTCTGTCAGCCCTTTTTTGGATTCCTCCACTAAACAGAATTGACATACTTTTCCAAACGTTTGATCGTGTATTTGCACATATTTCTACATGTATATTGATTGTAGCGGGCAGATGAATGTTTTAATTATTTTCATATTTATCTTACCAACACATTGCCATGGAAGTAGAGCGTATGTAGATCCGTTTCTGTGCCCATACTGAAAACGTGCCAAGCCACACGGTCACCAAGACACATATCTAAACCCGGAAGATTACCGTACACGTAACCATTGATACTGTGCATCAGGTTGCTCTCCAGAAAATCGTCGTCCTCTAAAAACAGGATTGAAACAGGGAAAAGTAAAATAATTAATGGGCAAATTAAAATGCAAGTGATAATGGCTCTTGCCCAAACACAAGTAGAGGAAAGAGCGGGGAAAGAGCGGGGAAAACGAGATCCTTTTCTCTATATTGGGGTACACCTTTTGTAGGCCTATAGTCGTTTACCTAGCGGGTAAATACCATCCTAGTAGGTGGCACAAACGCCCTAAAGGGTTAACTTTAGGTCTACCTACCTGGATCAACAGTATCTGGATCAGTACAATACTTTTGGATATTTTTATCGATGTAGTAGCTCATATTCTCATCAATTACTGTCACCAGAAGGACGAAATCTTTGTCCACATCGGTACGCCTTCCGTTAACATCCAGAATACCTGAGGTAAAACAATAAATGATCATTTTTGAACTACTATAGAATTATTCGAAAGGTCACAGGTTTGAGTCCCGCACCGGCTCACGTCCTTGCTTTTTAAGTAGGGATATGAGTCGAGGCTTGTTATGTTTCTTTGAGTTGTAGAACTTGCGATAGTTATCTGCCTCTCGCTGTTATTTATTTACATTGTTCTAGTTCCCTATGCGATCTTCTGTTGGCATACATGTATGATGCGTACCCCTTCGCATCTTCGGATGTTGTATGTACATGTAATAGTGTTATATTCTCACGAACTCTCGATTGAGCATGCAAATGTATGTTATGTCAACAAATTCGTGCAGTTGCTGGTGTGGTTTCAAGTCATCAATCGAAACCTTTTGATTTATGTTCTAAAAGAAAGTGTTCAAAGTTATGAGATTAATCGAAGTTGTTATAGTTGAATGATCTAAGACGTCTGCTATGTTGATTTGGCAATCAGCAGATCAGTGAGATCACCCCTACGTTAAAAACTCGGTACCTCAAACCGACCCCTTTCTTAGACTATCACCAATAGAGGTTATCCATGTAGCCAAATGGAACAGACAACAAAAGGGATTCGAACCCTGTATATTCTACATTCATTAGAGTTAGTGCATGGCATCCTGTTCATAGCATTAATTCTGCTACCAAATAAATATCATAACATTAAAACAGGTGTATCTTCTTTCTGAAAATCTGAAACATAATTTACTAGGCCTATTCCCAACCAGATGGATTACCTCTATATAACTATTATCACATTTATCGTAACTTATTCATCTTACGACCGAATGGAATGGTGTTTTTTGTTCGAAAATCAAACCAAAACATTACTTTTCAAATGTAATGAACATGGGCTTAGTTAAAGCTTAAATCGGGGGAGGGGAAGGGTGTTAAGGGAGCTCATCAAAACTCGACCGCGCGGCAACCGCCGGTTCCGCCCGGTTGGACCGCATGTTATTGTTTAGAACAATAGAAAACGGCTGCAACCGCACGGAACCCCACGGAACCGGCGGTTGCCGGGCGGTCGAGTTTTGATGTGCTCCCTAAGGAACTTTATTTTATTTTATTAACATTATCATTTTAATTATTTTGCTTGCGCTAAGGCACAACCAAAGTAGGAGCTATACACTCACCAGGTCTACATATAACAGATGCTCCAACCATTCCTGTGTTGGTCCCGTGTGGTGTTTCTATATGAGTGTGATAAGGCCACGCAATGCAGTTCGTCTCATCCTCGCTAGGTCCTGATATCGTATCAACGGTCCATATGTAGGTGTGATTTGAACCCGGGGCTACGCTGTCATCGACGCGCTCACTTGCGGGAGTATCATCCTCATACTTGGCACCTAATGATATGAGTGAACACATGACGATATAAAGTTATAATAAGACTGCCAGGAATATCGATCACTTTATTTCATGACCAATAATCGATTGCAGAATTGTATAAAACACATTCATACACTTAGTAGTGTCGAACCAATCAAAAAGCAGGGAAATAGAATACGCGGAGTGCATTGAAAGTGCCGTACGGTTCACGCATCACGCGCATTGTTCTGATGCGGGTATTAGCAAACTTGTTACCATGTTTGTATTCGTTATTTAAAGAGATTAAAGGTATACAGAATTTAAAGGTATACACAATTTGTATTTGTATAATGAAGTGTATGAATTAGGTCAAGCACATGCATATGTTTTGTTTCTCAAAAAAAACCCAGATAAATCGATGCACTTGCGCAAATGTTGATATGCTCACAATAGCACTCACCCCTGCGGGGTCGTGCCATTCATACATCAACATCGGCGCGCGTGCATTGATTTGACTAATTTCTCTCGAAACAATACATACGCATCTATTGACCTATGTTGCCAAAGCTGTTAAGTGTAACTTGTAAGATCCGAATGTTAACAAAACTGCCTGAGGCTGCTATGGCTTATGGATATAAGAACAATTATACACGGTAACCACATTTCCCTTGCTGGGATCTCCAAGGGAAATAAACTAACATGTTCAACAAAATGCACAATAAATTGGCACCAAATACGTTAGGAACGCACCATTAGATTTTCAGGTGGGGGTAGGAAGTTTTCGGAGAAAAAAATGCCCCTTCTATTTCTATGCAGGCAAAATAAAAATGCCCCCCTGATGAGTAAAAAAAACCTCTACCCCACCCAACTCAATATGAATGAATGCAACCCCCCCCCCCTTACGGTTGCAACAAAAAACACAATTCCCCCCGAACCCAATTTACTACCCCCCCCCCCCCCCCCCCCCCACACCCCTTGAAAATCTAATGGTGCGTCCCTTACAACCAAATCGAGGACGCAAAGCAGGCAAAAGAATAAACATAATTGAGAAGAGAACTGTGGAGTCCACACACCACTAAATAAATAATGGAACAGTCCACGAAACGAAAGGCTTGTTGAATTGGGTGGGATGACACTCCTCTCAATGAAATAAACGAGAATGCTACAAAAACAGTGTTGTTGGCTAACATTTTGATTGGATTATTTTTAAATGAAGATGATCGAACGATATCAGTGCAAATTCTCTTCTTTTGACCAATTTTATAGCAATTTTAAAGACTTCAATAATTGATTAGAATCTCTTAGACCTACTCTCTTAAATCAAAAGATTGAAAATGTCCGTCTTTTACAGATAGATTTTTTTTCTCAATCTATTAGATTTGATTTAGATTGAAAACATGATAAAAACTCGTGACAATGAGTAGCTTTGAATGAGTCAATCTGGAAGAAAATTGAAACCTAGTATAATGCACTCTACACGTTTGTTTGTACCGTCAATCTCGACTAAAGTGTCAATCTAGAAAAAAGATAGGTAGTTCATTGTTTTCGTAACACTTTGGATTGTATATTTATACATTTCAACAAATGATTCGATCTGCAACATAAACTATAATTAAATGGTTAATTAACAAAAAAACTGTACACATGAACATTTTTTTGGAGAATGTTAATAAAAAGCCGAATGATATTAATCTTCCAATTGCCAGTCATGTATTCGTGTGTATGAAAATATCAATCTGTAGGTTTGCAAATATCAATCTTTTACTAAAGATTGAAAACTTTTCAATCGAAAAACGATTAAAATTTTCAACCCAATAGATTGAAAAGTTCAATCTAAATTCTGGATTGGAAAGTTTTCAATCTAAATAGATTGAACATATCAATCTAATAGATTGAAATTTTCAATATTTTTAGATTGAAACTTCTCAATAAAAAAAAAGATTGAATGTGAATCTTAAAAGTTTGTTCCCTCACGGCAATCTATGAAGGATTGAAAAAGATTCAATCTTTTAGATTGAATTTTCAATCTTTGGAATTAAGAGAGTGTGCTAGACCTGTGCGCTCTACAAATATGCGTATCTTTGACGGTGCATATCTCGAAAATGTTGCTTTGACCTTATTTGGTATTGTTGTTTATAAGAAAGCCAAGACCATGATCTTCATCCAAAAAGTAAAGTTGAAGCAACCAGTTGCTTTATAAGCGACAAAATGGCGTTTAAGTATGGTCCATTTTACACAGCAGGTATATATTTAGTGTCTGTTGTCCTACAAACACCCTACAAAGGCCAACACAGGCTTAAATTATTAAAGAAAGAAGGGATATTTGGACAAACAAAAAAACTGAATTCAAGTTTAAACCTGCAAAAATGATCATGTCTGAATAAGGAACCATTAACAAACCTTCAGAAATTTTGGTATACAACATTCCATGAGTGTGTAGAGAATAGGGCCTCGAAGCCATATTCTTGAAAGTGACGCGTAATGTATCACCGACTTCGCCATAGAGAATTGGGCCTAGAAGACCTTGCCATTCAGACTTAGGAATCTGCTCGGTGAAAGTGGCGTCTGTATATCCCATGAAGACAGCCTTGTCGTATTTTGCTCCGATGCGATTGGGACCACCGATTAGGTACTTTCCCTCAATACTATGAAAAAGAAAAGCAGAAACGGTAAAATATGAACAATGAATGAGGGAAAACTCTGAAAATGCTGACAAAAGTTATAAGCTTGTAACATATATATTATATTTTTGTCGATATCACGGGCATATCGATATCATTATGTGATTTGCGCACATGCACAATTAATTGTATTAAAAAAACCAACGTTAGATCTTAGAAATAAGTGTAATTCTCTTAAACGCTATGTCGGCAGGCCAGAATTTCGGACACCGAGATTCAATTTTTAGATGAAATATCCCAACCTACACTGCAAAAAGGTTGCTTAAATATTTACTCAACATTTTACACAACGTTGTTGAAGTATGCAACCGCTTAACAGTTGCGTAAAATTTACCCAACACCGTTGGATAACATGTTTTCACCAACAGTTGGACATTCCAGTTACTCAGCAGTTGCACAATTTTAATTACACAACAGTTGGGTATTATTAATCAACCATTTGTTGGGCATTTTGTGACTGTTGCTTAATTTGTGAATTATTTTCATTATATATTGAGCATTTTTGTATAGCAACTGTTGCTTAATTTATCAAATATAGCCATATGTTGGGTATTTTATTTGTGTCAAGTTTTTATTATATATTGAGCAATTTTGTATAGCAACACGCGGTAGGCAAAATATTGTGAATTCTGGGCGATGCAGCAGAGCTACATACATCACTTCCTCCCGGTAGTGAACCGGTAACTTGTAATGGGAATTCTAGGCGATGCAGCAGAGCTACATACACTATTCCCGTTCGGTAGTGAATCTGTAATTTATTTTAACATATTATTAAACTATAGGGTTATACATAATATTTGACATCTCTTATCAATGGTGTTTTACTGTGAACGTTTGCCAAACGTAGTCTTGCTATCTGGGTATGAAGGTATAAATAGTCCATATTATATAATATATACATAAACATATTTATGTGATTCTTTTGGTGCAAAATAGATCACATGACATGAACTATTCAGTATATGTCCATGTCGTGTATTTGTTGGCTATAAAAATCGACTATTCAATATTCATCGCTAGTGACGTCGCTATAACACCGTTGAAATGATATTCATGAACAAATATATGTCAAACAAGGATGGCAATTTTAAACTATTTGTCAGTGTATTCCGTTTTGGATGCCAAGACAGAATAAATCTAATTGTGGTCTTGCGCTGCAAAAAGGTTGCTTAAATATTTACTCAACATTTTACACAACGTTGTTCAAGTATGCAACCGCTCAACTGTTAAGTAAAAGTTGCCCAACACCGTTGGATAACATGTTTTCACCAACAGTTGAACAATTCTAGTTACTCAAAAGTTAGGCAATTATATTCACTCAACAGTTGTTCAAGTATGCAACAGCTCACGAAATTGGCTTTTTTGGACAACAGTTGCCTAAAATTCACATGTGCGTAACTTGCATCAACTGTTGCGTGATTGTCCTCAATGCTCATGCAACAGTTGCCAAAGTGGAATATTTTTACGCAACATATTTTAGCAACAGAAACAGTTTCCACCAACATTTTAAGGACATTGTTTTCGACGAATTGCTCAACGCTGGGGATTTTTTACTTTTATACAACGCCTAACCCTCTACATATATTGAATGAATTTTAATCAACACATCAACCAACGGATGATAAAAGTACTTTTAGCAACGTATTTTAAGCAACCTTTTTGCAATGTATGGTATTATTATGCTTACTGTCCATGGAACAAGTCACAAGTCAATTCAAGTAATGGTCAAGTCATTGATATCAGTTACTCGATTTAATGGTGCTCTGGTCATAATTAACATTTTCTTTTGCATTATGATAACGCGCAGCGCAATAGCGCACGTAAAGCATAAACGCTGCATCATACTTTTCAACGGAAGACAACATTCACTTGTGCTTGTATATTTCGGATAATTGTTGTCTTCATTTCGGTTTTAAACATTTCCAGTGCATTTTTTCTTATCAATAAAGGGTGCATGTATGATAACATAGGGGAGGATGGGGCAACTGGCCCGTTTAAGCATATTTCATGATATAAAAGCTTAAAGCTCGTGTAAATATTTATGGAATTGCTATAAAAATATCACCCATGTAACTGTTTACATATAACATACGTATAATCAATGTTAAAAAATATCTAAACAAAAGGCCAATTACCACTAACTAAAATCTTTACTTGGCACGGACCAGTTACCCCATCATTGGGGCAACTGGTCCTATTATGTTCCAACGGTTAGAATACACAGAAATCATTGATTGACAACACGGTAACTAGGCAGTAGTTTCTTTACAAACTCATTTCCATATTATCTAACGTGTAAAATGGATACAGGTCTCATGAAACCCATGTTTTATACAGTTTTCGTGGTAAACGTGTAAAAACCAGTAATACTAATGGTGCACAAAGCAAGCGCAATTTTCGACTGCACGTTTATTAGATAAAATGGTATGAACCTATATAGTTAAATGGTTACATGGTTGTGATATTCAGACGCCCCATACATTTGTCTATACCCCTTGCTTTAATGATTTTATTTACTTCATATAATCATCATTCAGTACTTATAATAAACCATCTTGATATTTAGCCAGCTTTTCATGTTACAGGGGAAGTTAATCAATATGCCAATGATACCCAACGGTTAATATACACAAAAAGCAGTGGATAAAATACATAAATCATGACATTTCGTCATAGCAAATACCTTTACAGACACCATTTAAAATACAATAAAGATGTAATTCATAATACTGAGGTGTTAAACCATTCTAAAGCAATTTCATGTCATATTGTAATCCTTCAATATCAGAAATAGTGGTATTAGACCCAAAATGCCCCAAAATGTCTAAGAACTAGAATGAATGTGAATTATTTCATATTCTATTCACATTTCAATACCGAGTCATGTTTTATAGACACTAACAACTAATTTTCAAAATGAATTTTACAATTTTGATTAAATTTTTGCAGGCGGACCAGTTGCCCCATACCCCTTCGGACCACTTGCCCCAACAAATGACGTAGCACTTTGTCGAGATGAAACATTATTCAAACACGCCTGTGACGTAATAAATTTTACGCCAATTTTTTTTTAAACATACCACCATTTGTCAAAACAATCAATAACTCCAATACATTTCAGAAAAAAGGCAAAACGGCATTTTTGTTTTTAGCCATTACACAGATTTCTGTAGCCAGCGAGTATCTTTGAATTCGCAAATATTACGGCTTTCGGGTCCTACAAGTAGACGAGTGTCTTTAGATAAAATAAGAAATGGTGTACTTTGTTATTTGCAAATTCATAAACTAATAACTCTACCAAATGAATATCCGTCATAATGATTTAAGTTGAAGCATTCTTTAAATGATAATATTGATCCAATTATCACCACCATTGTCCAAAGTTAGCAATATGCGCCATTTTACGGTCATTTCAACCACAACCTATGGTTTTAATCATATTTCAGAAAAATCCTTAAGCACACTACAATATAGCACCCATCAAATACAATATGCACCTAGAATCTTAAGACGACTGTACTGCATGTATATATTTACTGTTGCATATCTGTCAATCATATAAAGTACATTAAACATGATCTAAACCCATCTTCATATATCGCCCATACTATCCGTGAATTTTCAATCAGTCACTTAATCACATGTGTAAATACCTTAAAGTTCCAAATGCTTTCGATTGTAGAAGGTAAGGATATATGTCAAGTATCAACAAAAGTCGTACTGTTCAAAAGAAAGCAGTATGCCCATACAATTACAAAATCCTTCATTTCGAACCACTTGCCCCACGGTCCAGTTGCCCCATATTCCCCTAATTGTTTAACTTAAGTCATTATACGGCACTGTGCACCAGACTATCTTTAACAGTGATTGCTATCTAGATATAGATATTTCGCACACAATCCAAGTCTTCATAAGGTCATTAGAGTCTTCATAAGTTCATAGGGACAGAAATTTCTAACCCTATGATCAAGGTTATACCTTTGGATGTTATAGCCATTTCACCAACATTCTAAGTCTTCATAGGGACAGAAATTTCTAACTCTATGATCAAGTTTATACCGTTGAATGTTATAGCCATTTCACCAACAATCAAAATCTTCATAGGGACAACCCTATGATCAAGGTTTTACCTTTGGATGTTATAGCCATTTCACAAACAATTAAGAGTCTTCATAGGGACAGAGATTTCTAACCCTATGATCAAGTGTATACCGTTGAATGTTATAGTCATTTTACCAACAATTAGAGTCTTCATAGGGACAGAAATTTCTAACCCATGATCAAGTTTGTACCTTTGGATGTTATAGCCAACATTCTAAGTCTTCATAGGGACAGAAATTTCTACCCCTATGATCAAATCTATACCGTTGAATGTTATAGCCATTTCACCAACAATCAAAAATATTCATATGGACAGAAATTTCTAACCCTATGATCAAGTTTGTACCTTTGCATGTTATAGCCATTTCACAAACAATTAAGAGTCTTCATAGAGACAGAAACTTCTAACCTTATGATCAAGTTGATACCGTTGAATGTTATAGCCATTTTACCAACAATTAGAGTCTTAATAGGGACAGAAATTTCTAACCCTATGATCAAATGATCAAGTTTGTACCTTTGGATGTTATAGCCATTTTCATCAACATTCTAAGTCTTCATAAGGACAGAAATTTCTATCCCTATGATCAAGTGTGTACCTTTTGATGTTATAGCCATTTCACCAACATTCTAAGTCTTCATAGGGACAGAAATTTCTAACTCTATGATCAAGTTTATACCGTTGAATGTTATAGCCATTTTACCAACAATCAAAATCTTCATAGGGACAACCCTATGATCAAGGTTTTACCTTTGGATGTTATAGCCATTTCACCAACAATCAAAGTCTTCATAGGGACAGAAATTTCTATCCCTATGATCAAGTTTATACCGTTGAATGTTATAGCCATTTTACCAACAATTAGAGTCTTCATAAGTTCATAGGGACAGAAATTTCTAACCCTATGATCAAGGTTATACCTTTGGATGTTATAGCCATTTCACCAACATTCTAAGTCTTCATAGGGACAGAAATTTCTAACTCTATGAGCAAGTTTATACCGTTGAATGTTATAGCCATTTCACCAACAATCAAAATCTTCATAGGGACAACCCTATGATCAAGGTTTTACCTTTGGATGTTATAGCCATTTCACATACAATTTAGAGTCTTCATAGGGACAGAGATTTCTAACCCTATGATCAAGTGTATACCGTTGAATGTTATAGTCATTTTACCAACAATTAGAGTCTTCATAGGGACAGAAATTTCTAACCCATGATCAAG
Source organism: Ophiura sarsii (assembly GCA_035610835.1). NCBI lineage: Eukaryota > Metazoa > Echinodermata > Ophiuroidea > Amphilepidida > Ophiuridae > Ophiura > Ophiura sarsii. Next base: position 32,057,092 of record CM069444.1, on the reverse strand, counting down.
TTTGTACCTTTGGATGTTATAGCCAACATTCTAAGTCTTCATAGGGACAGAAATTTCTACCCCTATGATCAAATCTATACCGTTGAATGTTATAGCCATTTTACCAACAATCAAAAATATTCATATGGACAGAAATGTCTAACCCTATGATCAAGTTTGTACCTTTGCATGTTATAGCCATTTCACAAACAATTAAGAGTCTTCATAGAGACAGAAACTTCTAACCTTATGATCAAGTTGATACCGTTGAATGTTATAGCCATTTTACCAACAATTAGAGTCTTAATAGGGACAGAAATTTCTAACCCTATGATCAAATGATCAAGTTTGTACCTTTGGATGTTATAGCCATTTTCATCAACATTCTAAGTCTTCATAAGGACAGAAATTTCTATCCCTATGATCAAGTGTGTACCTTTTGATGTTATAGCCATTTCACCAACATTCTAAGTCTTCATAGGGACAGAAATTTCTAACTCTATGATCAAGTTTATACCGTTGAATGTTATAGCCATTTTACCAACAATCAAAATCTTCATAGGGACAACCCTATGATCAAGGTTTTACCTTTGGATGTTATAGCCATTTCACCAACAATCAAAGTCTTCATAGGGACAGAAATTTCTATCCCTATGATCAAGTTTATACCGTTGAATGTTATAGCCATTTTACCAACAATTAGAGTCTTCATAAGTTCATAGGGACAGAAATTTCTAACCCTATGATCAAGGTTATACCTTTGGATGTTATAGCCATTTCACCAACATTCTAAGTCTTCATAGGGACAGAAATTTCTAACTCTATGATCAAGTTTATACCGTTGAATGTTATAGCCATTTCACCAACAATCAAAATCTTCATAGGGACAACCCTATGATCAAGGTTTTACCTTTGGATGTTATAGCCATTTCACAAACAATTAGAGTCTTCATAGGGACAGAGATTTCTAACCCTATGATCAAGTGTATACCGTTGAATGTTATAGTCATTTTACCAACAATTAGAGTCTTCATAGGGACAGAAATTTCTAACCCATGATCAAGTTTGTACCTTTGGATGTTATAGCCAACATTCTAAGTCTTCATAGGGACAGAAATTTCTACCCCTATGATCAAATCTATACCGTTGAATGTTATAGCCATTTTACCAACAATCAAAAATATTCATATGGACAGAAATTTCTAACCCTATGATCAAGTTTGTACCTTTGCATGTTATAGCCATTTCACAAACAATTAAGAGTCTTCATAGAGACAGAAACTTCTAACCTTATGATCAAGTTGATACCGTTGAATGTTATAGCCATTTTACCAACAATTAGAGTCTTCATAGGGACAGAAATTTCTAACCCTATGATCAAATGATCAAGTTTGTACCTTTGGATGTTATAGCCATTTTCATCAACATTCTAAGCCTTCATAGGGACAGAAATTTCTAACCCTATGATCAAGTTCGCACCTTTTGATGTTATAGCTATTTCACCAACAATCAAAGTCTTCATAAGGACAGACATTTCTATCCCCATGATCAAGTGTGTACCTTTTGATGTTATAGCCATTTCACCAACAATCAAAGTCTTCATAAGGACAGAAATTTCTATCCCTATGATCAAGTGTGTACCTTTTGATGTTATAGCCATTTCACCAATCAAAGTCTTCATAAGGACAGAAATTTCTATTCCTATGATCAAGTGTGTACCTTTTGATGTTATAGCCATTTCACCAATCAAAGTCTTCATAAGGACAGAAATTTCTATCCCTATGATCGAGTTTATACCTTTTGATGTTATAGCCATTGCACCAACAATCAAAGTCTTCATAAGGACAGAAATTTCTAACCCTATGATCAAGTGTGTACCTTTTGATGTTATAGCCATTTTCACCAACATTCAAAGTCTTCATAGGGACAGAAATTTCTAACCCTTTGAACAAGTTTGTACTGATAAATGTTATTATAAGTCTTCATATAGGGACAGACATTTCTAACCCTATGATCAAGATGTACCACAGCCATTTCACACACAATACCTTATAGCCATTTCACAAGTCTTCAAAATGTAATTTATATAAATGTGGAAGTATGTATGTAAATGGCAATATAGTGAAATAAAACAACTGTTTGATGAGTAACATACTCAGTATATTCAGTCCTCTTTGTGTTATTTGTGTTTGAGTGGGGCGAGTACCATCCTTAAGGCATAATCATGCTACATTGAAACAGGATCGTTGATTTTATAATTTTTAAGGACACATCAAGCATAATTAAATAAAATATGATATAAAACTGACTGTAATGATTTAAAGGTGCTTGATATTTGAATAACAGAGCAGAATTGTTGGTCTCAGTTTATGTTTGAAAGAAAAGTGGTATAAATAAGGCAAGTGGTCCTTTCATTTGTGAGGTATGTGGGGATCAAGCGCAAAACAGGCAATTTTGTAGTGTCAAATTCTATCAAAATATAAAAGTCTTTGTTATATACCCTGTAGTACATTTCGTAACAGCGTCAAACCTCATAAATAAGCATAAAGGATGAAAGTCTGGATTACTTAGGTCATGACTTACACAAACAGCACTTATGCCATGTTGGAATTATGTCTTTAAATGCTCAAAATTATAAAATGGACTTTTACAGATTTAATAAAAAATTCAAAAATATTAACATTTTCAAGGAAAATGCTTGATTATTGCGATGTGATGGGGATGTAATAGCTGACATTCAATAATATGCCTCTTTTATTTATAACTACAAACTGTGACCTATCAAGTGATTAAGTATCAAGGTGATTTCACATTTTTTGTTGTCGGGTATTGCCCAAAGTGCTTGTTTTTCAAAGAATTGCTTAATTGCAAAATCAGAAATAGAATGCACAGTGTTTAGAGTATTGCTAAAAACGTTAATCTATTGCGTTAATCACAGGTGCGTGTTTAAAAACAGCCATTCGTGATGTTGTTGGCTATAACATTATACACCAATGTAGACATTTATGTCTATAATATCTTTTCATCTTTCTCTTGTCTCATTCACATCTATCCCCCTTTTTATCATTTTTATTGTATATTAATTATTGCTCAATTACATATGATACGGTATTTATGGATATGTCATAACAACTTACTAACGCTGACCGAACATGTACGTAAGTCGACGAAAAACCCCTGTTTTACGGGCGGATGGACCTGTCATGAAGTAGGGTCGGTCGGTCGAGGTTTACTTATTTTATTATTTTTTAAACCTAAAATGTCACAAAAATCTGTAAAAATCTGGATTTTTTGTTAAAATTTGTGAAGAAAAAAAATGTCGCCAGATTTTCGACTAATTTAAAAATAAAAAAATATGTGAAAATAAAATGTCGACAGATTTTCCGCCAATGACGGAAATATGAATATTTAGCTATCGATATCATGATAATATGTATATTATGTTAAGGGACATTTTGGTAACAAAATACAAATTGTTAAGTACTGGGCAATTAAAGATTTGGTTTTAGTAACATATCAATGGAGTAAATTAAAACTAAAATACCTCAAAATGTAGTTTAACTCTTTATTTTCAGGAATTTGAGTCTTTGGTTACATTGTAGATTCAAAATGTATATTAAAGATCAGAAATAAGACTTGTTCTGAATTTGACTAATATTTCGACCTTGTCCCACGTTTGTTCTCTTAAAATCAAATTAGCTACCGCCGCATTCTGCCTCATTTACTCATGATGGGTCATATTGGCAAATGTGATTGTTTGTCAATTTGTTTGCCATAATTTCCGAGCAATTTAATTACCCGCATGTAAGCGGAATATTTAATATGATTAATTAAATTGTATAATATTCAATTTGTCAAAACAAGTCAATATTATCGGTATTATGTTATTCAAGGAGCTATACTTGTTGTCATTTTGTTGCATTTAACAAATATAGATTTACAATTGTAATGTGAAGGCGAGTCTCGTTTAAAGATTTTGAGCATTTATATGACATAGAAATGTACACAGCAACGTAATGTATGCACAACTTGCGAATTGCTTATAGTCGGCAATATGATTTTAGGGTACGTAGCAATGTCCAATCCTTTGTAAAGTTGAATAGATTTAATCGGATTAGGTTATCATGTTGTTATTTCCTTCTTCATCTGTTATTTCCATGATTCAAATCATCGTTATATGCTACTTTACACGGTACAGATGGCCGGAACCATTGAAAGCGAGGCTCTCCCCTTACAGGCCCGTAACTAGTGGGGGGGGGGGGGGGGGGGGGGGGGCGATCTGAAAAAACCTTTTATTGGTACAGATATACATGTTGTGTGTTACTAATGTACCTTGTTTTGTGAAACCGCCCCCCCCCCCCCTACCTCCGTTTTCTGAAGAAAAAAACCCTTCTTCCCCATTGTATAAAGCATTTTTTCGTGCCGTTTTGGACACAAATATGTCCTAACATTCCCCCTCCCCGTTCTTCACATGCGATTAGGCAATCACTGAGAAGCGAGAACTGTTAATCATTCGTTTGTCATGTCAGGAAACCGCGTCAAAACCACGTGGTAATCAACATGTACCTGGATAACTGTATAGTGTGCACATTTTAATCCCTTTCTTTTTTTGAAGTACCGTATAAGGCAAGAACTGCATTGTTATTTCATCAAGGACATAAACAATGTATGTCTGTATGTTTAATAAAATGTTTAAAGAGTAATTTCCTGTTTCAATAATCAATGAAGAATTCTAAACTTCAATTCAGTATTGAGCACAATAGACTCAATTGACAATCTAATGAAGGCGATCGTTATTAAATATTAAAGTTGTAAACGACGTAACTGTTAAGTCACGTCAATACAAAGCCAAATAAAAAAAAATGAAATAAAGAGAAACAATAATAACTGATTAAACATGTGTGTTTATGAATCATAAAAACTACAGAGACATATTATATTATAAACTACAATTATACAATCAATATAACTAATATAAACCAAACCTGAAAATGTACAAACATTGCATTCGTGAGCAAGTAATAACTGGCGTTTTCCCGGTGAAAAACGCTGGCTGTGAGAGCCGCGTTAAAAAGAACTTAATACTGGTTCTGAAGACCCAGTAAAAAGAAGAAAGAATGAAGGACACACACAAAAATGAGCTTTTATTTGTGCGTATTGTACTCGTTATAGACAAAAAAACCGCTTATTCACATTCGTACCAGTATGGATGCACGTCACATTAGGTTGAACTCGCGTAAAGTACGCGAGATCAACCTCAGCGTAACGTACGCGAACGTACACGGTCATTCGTGGTGCGCAATACGCCAGCAGTTCCAGCAGTATTTGACGATACTGGTACATGTTTATTTTCTAGTATTGGGCGATACTGGTACATGTTTATGTTCCAGTATTGGGCGATACTGGTACATGTTCATGTCTATGGGTCGATACTACCGATACTGGAAAAAAGGGGAAAAAGGAATGTACCAGGAATGTACGATTGATACTGGGCGTTCTTATATTTGTCGATACTAGTACAGTCTAGTATCTGGGACCTAAAGGGAAAAGGTGTACTTTAGGTCCCAGATGGTTATTGACGCTGGAATACTGACTTTGTACCAGTATTGTCCGATACTGGGTGTTCCAGTATCTGGGACCTAAAGTACACTTTCTCCAAGCGGACCCATGGCTATTGACGCTCTTTTTATGACTAGGGAACCCGCACATGCGTTTATGATTAGTGCACTCGCGGTATGGGACAAAACGCGTTATGACTAGCGATCCTTATGACCAGGTTATGATATTATATTATTATACACACAACAAAATATGTAAGTTCCTCCCTAGCATATACTAGAAAGTTTCCAACAATATTTGATGGATTTAAATAATTTTCAGTTAGAAAGATGCACCCAATTGTTAGGCACATTTGTATACCAAACTTGTTGGCCTTAAGACAATGTAACGATAAGAAGTTGTGCCATTTACCTTTTTTTTTACAGAAAAAAAGTGGCAGTAAATCGCACTGGCTATGGCTGGTTTTGTCCATAAAATTAACAAACAAGATTATGATCTGCTTATTGATTATGATCTGCTTATCAAAATGTGCCTAACAATAAGGTGCATCTTTCTAGCTGAAAATTATCTAAATCCATCAAATATTTTTGGAAATATTCTAGGATATGCTACATGTAGGGGGAACTTACATATATTGTGTTGGGTGTATAAGAATCGTATTATTAGTAGCGGTCCTTTATGATTAGCGAGAGACCCTGTCTATTGTCTAGAATATTATAATTAATTGGAGTTCCTCATTTAAACCCTTATTCCTCATTTCACCATATTAAAAATACTGGAAATATGATTTCACCTACCTGTTTTCTTGTATGTCTTGTCCAGTAACGATGTTCTTCCCTGAAGGCGCATAATCCCATTCGATGTCAACGGCAGCAAGGTAGTACTCCCGTACAGCAGCCGACTGGCAACCAGAGTAGCACCAAATGGCTAGAACAATTAACCGAACTACATCGCGAAACATGATGGCGAAAACCGCAGTGAAGTAGAAACAAAACTATTTTGATGTGTTTTACGGGGGTACTGTTAGGGGCGGGACGCCAAATATTCGAGAATAATCTGAGTTATGTAGCCGATTTTGAAGTTATAATATATGCTACATAGATTTTCTGAGTACAATATGTAAGGTTGTAGACTCTTAAAAGTTCAAAGATCACACTGTTATCTTATATAAATTGCGATAAACAATGTGCCCGGACAATGCAGAGATTCCAAATGGTAAACTATAGGTGAATTTATTTCACAGAAGAGTTGACAGGTTAGTTAAATACAAACAAACAAGGTTTGATAAATTGATACGTGTATTATCAGTTGTCATCATATCATATCTGTTACTTCCACGATCCTATGAAGGTATTAACATTTGAAATAATTGTAATTTGTATTTATACTGTTCAGATAAGGATGCTTGGGTTATTTCTTAATACAGAAAAGCAATCCTTGTGTTTTCCTTTCAATTACTACGTCATCAGTCACGTGCATAAACAGTACTCTCGCGGAAGAATGTTGCAATATCGTTTGACGCATATTATTATAATACTAGTAAGACATGCGCCTTATTTCTCAAGGCCCGTTACAAAATGTCAAGATGAATCGTCACAATTTGGCACATTCAGAGGATATGTGACCAGCTGGTGACCTGTAGTAACACCAAGGTACACGAAATGTAGCTTAGACAAATATTCCATCCCTCGCTTCCTTCCTATAACTGCATTTCCTTTTCAAGAGCGTAGGTCACGTCACGTGACGTCATGTCACGTACTCACCACGTTTATGAATATTGACACGCGTCAATATTCGTTTTGTAAACTTATTATAGACAACTTCACTGGAGATGATTTTGTCACTCCTTGCACCACACACTTGGTGCAAATTGTTATTCTATGTACAGTGATGTATGTCTTTAATACCAATACTTACACGTCATTTTGTAACTTGTCAGTAGAAATTATATTTAATTCTTATATATGCGGCTGCTCTATGTGATTTCTTGTATACGTAATTGAAAATGTAGCTTTTAATTTAATGTAACTCAATTCTTTTAACATTTTATATAATATTGATGTGTTCTGCTGTTAATAGTTATTGGTGTTTATATTTATTGTGAGGAATAAATAAATGAATCAAACAATCAAAAAGACCCAGTATTTTACACGCGTCGTGTTTTTCAAAGGCAGTTCCATTTTAAAGTATGGTCATGCTCCATATCTTGAGGCGGTGTGACCATTTTACACTCTTTAAGAGAGTAAAACTAATGGTGATGTTAAGAATGACACATTTTCTAATATATTTTCACACAGTGATAATGTTGTGGCTCTATCCATTCATACCAGCGAAAAAGAATTGCTCTTTGTTATTGCAGTTTTAACTGGGAATAATTGTAAATATTAACAATTGATGATGGCCTATAAGCATAATTCTAGCAGCTGCAGAATATATGACGAGCGAAACTCAATTAAATAAACGCGAGGATCAAGCAAATGATATTGCAGTAAGATCTTTGATCCTTTCTCGGCTCGACTATGGCAATTCTTTGCTTGGTGGCCTGTCAAAATCAGATATGCAACGTCTCCAACGGCTTCAAAACCGCGCTGCACGCCTTGTCTATCATGTTGATAGGCGCACTAGCGCTGCACCTTTGATTCGTGAGCTGCATTGGTTGCCGGTCCAGCAGAGAGTTGATTTTAAGATCTTAGTGCATGTGTACAATTGTATACAAGGTTCATCCCCACAATATTTGCAAGATCTCATTTGTTTGTATACACCAGGGCATGCCGGTCTTAGGTCAACTCAAGATACAACCCGTCTTGTGACCCCTTCCACCAACAGATGGGGATGTTTTTCTGTTTTAGGACCCAATTTATGGAATATGTTACCTAGGTCTCTTCGTGAAGCAAACAGTGTGAAAAAGTTCAAGAAACTTCTTAAAACTCACCTTTTTCCTAAACATTAGTTCACTTCCTGGCCTACTGGGTTTTTAAAATTATATATCACTTTGTCAATTCATTCGTATTTTTAAACATTTTGTAACTGATTATTGTGTAAATTATGTAATACTTTTTATACAACTGTGGTGCTTTGCTGTAATGCATCTTTTAAATTATATTTTTAAAGTTTTTGATATTATTTTGTTGTTAATAATTGTATGCCATTTTTTGATGTCTGTTATTTGTACAGCGCATTGATCTTTTGGAAATGCGCTCTATAAGCACCGGTAAATAATAATAATATTGTATTACTATTAGAAATTGATGTTTGAGATAATGGCTAGGGAGCCGATGGTAGGGAGCCGGGTGTAGCTAATGTAGCCGGTGGCTAGGGATCCGGTGGCTAAGAGGTGGTTAGGAACCAGTGTGCAATACTTAAATCATTCACTTATTGACCGACCATATGCAATGTGGAATTTGCTGTTTTGTTATAAATAATTGTTTTGAATTTACTTGGTTTTTTATATCAATTAATAATTAAATAATTGAATTCTGCATCTGTGTCATGATAAATTTAACGAAGTATGCACGAGTGAAATAAACACCTTGTTTATTTCAAAACTTTAATACGCTCACCCCTACAGAAGTATGATTCTAAAAACATTATTCGATTTTTTCGATGCCTGGTATGTTGAATCTTTAATATATTTGGTCACTTTATAAGAGTTCTCTTTATGTGCAACCTTCAGAATAGTCAATCAGATCCGATAGACATTGGTAGAAAATCTCTTCGAGAGTTGGAATCCATCCACTTTCTTATAGTTCGGTATATTGAAGATCTCTCAATTCAGTTACATGACATAAATTGCCCGCTTAGAAGCGCTATTAATTCGGTCTGGTAAACCTATTGTTATCAATACTACGAGAGGATTGCCTGGTTGTATATTTAAATTCGGGGCGTGTACGAGCGGTGATACTTGCTAACTGCATGGGTGAGTTTCCATTATGTTGCAAATTACATCCACGCTCATGCGTTAAAACTACTCAACAGCTCAATGGGCGTTACAATACAGCCGGTTGGTTGCACACGATAAATATGTCATATAGCAACCAGCTTTGATGGAAGGCGAATATTTAAATTTGGTGATGGTTTTTAGGGCACCAATCTATAGCGCTGCTAAGCGGGCCTTGTAACCTAATGTGAGAGGGGTGGCGGTGGCGTTGTGTACAATCTCTATGGGGAATATAGAAAATGTTCCCAATTCTACGTTCAAAGTACAATAACTTCTCATCTCTGTATGGTACAAACATGATTTTGCTCTCATTTTATAGATTGTTTTATATTCTATAAGTTTCTGTTTCAACAAACGTGTCAACTATTACGTAACAATTGTAATCACGAATCGATTGCATTGTCATGTCCTTGGCTTTTTCCCTATTCACTACACAGTGAACTTGCCCTAATTCAGCGGTTTTACATACATGACTATAACAAAAGAAATATTTAACCGATGATAGCAAAATTATACATTTTTGAAAAGCTCTCAAATAGGGGAATCCAAAAATGCCGTTTAAATCAGGAAAGGGTGTATACCCAAAGAAGTATACTTGTTAACTCTAATAAATATGAAATTTAATCGTTTGTGCTCATTTACTTCTCGATATAGTGTATTTCAACGTGTTTACCATTGACAACTATAACGTTATGATGGGTAATTGCATGAGGAACTTAAATATGCACAGTAAAATTATGATTGGGATTGGTATAAAAATATTATTGAGCTTAAATCAATTTTTTTTGAACATTCCTAATCACAACATGTTACCATTAGGTCTTATCTAAATTCCAATAGCATATTTGGATTCCTTGTGAGATTACCGTTCAGAAAATATATACTTTTTATGGGTAGAACAAATAGTTATTGCGATATGCTAATTCGAATCCCAGATGGTGTAAAATGTAAACATCTGGACATGCAACGGTAAGGGTGGCGAGTTCAAAACACACGGCCGTAATGATTTTTGTTTGTACACGGATCGCGGTGTTGACTCTTATACCGCCGCGTTCCTCGCCCTCGCGACGTTTCGCGGTTACGTAAAGAGGGATTTAGGCATTTCAAATAAGTCCTACGTTAGAGAAACGGGAGGAATGGTTATGTGTAAACGTTTAGTATTATACCGGTGAACCGTTGTGTAAAGAGCGTTTATGTGAATTGTCTGGATAGACGCCCCCCCCCAAAACCCCCCCCCCCAAAAAAAACCCACCAAAAAAAACAAAAAACAACAACAACAAACAAACAAACACCTCACACCACCCAAACCGCTGTACAGGTAGTATTTTATCAGTAGAATAGCTCTGTATGTTGAAGCGTTATATTAATCATGTAAACAATTGGGACCATGTAAACAAGAACACTTATCTAAGGTGTCGTTATGAAAGCAAGGTTTGTGTTATGAAATGTCACGTGATAGGCCTACTGATAGTGACGGTTAGTCGTGTGTTATAAGGGTGCACATCACTAAATCACTCCTCGTTTTGTATAATGGTAGTAAGTTCCGGCGAAAACAAAAAACGATGATTTTGTGATAAATTGGGGTCCTTTGGGAATCAGTTTGACGTGAGGGTATCATGTTATGAATAAAATGAAGGATAAAAAGACAAGTTAGGCCTATTATTATTTCAGAATTGAAATGTTTTTCACCCATACCCTAAAATTCGGCAATTTTGTGTCTACAATTTCCACATTTGTATCTAAGGTTTAATATGAGCCCGTCATTGCGTAATCAGTTTTATTGTTCATTGAGTTTTTAAAACATAATTATATAAACTTGGATTTTCGATTGAAAATTTGACTAACGGTTGAGAAACTAGAATAATGGTTGAAAAACTTGTTTTTTGTTTACGGGTAAACTTTTCTTTATTAAACAACTTGCTTTTATTGTTATTTTCTGAAAACTTTTTGTTTTTTCCATAAATTTTACATTGCGTTTGGCATAAAAGACCTACCCATCAGTCGAGTGGCTTCAGATTGTGTTCTTGTTTTTTGAGACACATTTACAGTGTTCGCCTATGAATAAAATGACAAACGAAATTATTATTGCTGACAATAGCTGACGTGCGCGTTGTTGTGAAAGTCAATGTTGCTGAAAATGGGAAACAATTAAAGATCATTGAATATCTTATACCATCCGATCCGATCCTATCGACCACTTCCTGGATATCCTCTACTCTGATGTTGCTGACGTCTAAACTCGGGATTTCTATAAGAGACTGTGACTGGCATAATTGTCGACTAATTCTTTAGGGCACACAGGATGGTAGATTGAGTTCAATTCACTTTCCACACCAGTTCAAAAATGTCAAAATATTTAAAAAATGTCAACATTATTAAATTTCATCACCATATTTGGATTCATCATGAGAAATGCATTCAAATAAGTACAAACATGCCTAGTATTGGTTTAGAAATTCTTAAGATAGACTTGGGTAAGGTTTCTGAAAAATCCGTTGCGAATGGTAAAACTAATAGCCGAGTCGAAAATGCCAACAATCAGCTTTACATGATTTTATACTCATTAGGCTACAAGGCCCGCTTATCAGCGCTATAAATTGGTGCCCTAAAAACCGTCACCAAATTTAAATATTCGCCTTCCATCAAAGCTGGTTGCTATATGACATAATTCTCGTGTGTAACCAACCGGTTGTATTGCAACGCCCATTGAGTAGTTTAAACGCATGAGCGTGGATGTAATTTGCAACATAATGGAAACTCACCCATGCAGTTAGCAAGTAGTACCGCTCGTACACGCCCCGAATTTAAATATATATGCACTGGGCAATCCTCTCGTAGTAAAGTAATTGATAACAATAGGTTTACCAGACCGAATTAATAGCGCTCCTAAGCAGGGCAATTTATGTCATGTTCACTGACTTTATGAAATTATTGAGCATCCATCGAATTTCGATACTCTATTTATCGAGTAGGTAGTTGTCTAATTTTGTTTTTGTTTTCACCATATAACGTGTTCATTCATCATCAATATTGAAGAAAGACAAATTGCTTCTCAAATAAAAACAGTATCGAGACACTGTTTGACTATCGCTGTGTCAGGAAAGACTTTCCTGGACTCATAACTTCACTAAATCATAATGGAAATCTGCTTCCAATTGAAGGAATTGTTCAACATATTTGTTTCGATTTTCATATAAAGCATTCCGTCGCGTAGGGGGTGTGTTCAGTTGTGTTTTGCGGATCGTAACACTGTCAACGACGTTAGCACGGTGTCAAAGCATGGAATCAGTGGCGTAACTAGTGTTTTCATATTGGGGGAGCAAGTAATGAAAGTGAACCGACTATACTTAGCGATGAAAGAAATGCGCGCGTAGCGCTCGAAAATTGTCGACTTTACATTGATTTTGGCCATGATTGAGGTACATTTCTGCTTTAAATAAGCTTCTACCAACAAATGTTCCATTTTTGGGAGACATGCGCGCGCAGCGCGCGAAATCTTTTCGTGTTTGTTCTTTTGACCATCATAATTCCATGATTCCTCTTGTCAAATACCCCGACAGTGCCAGTCTCAACCGACACGACAGTCAATATTGCCCCCCCCCCCCCCACTCCTCTCTGGTTGCGCCGCTGCACGAACGAACGAAAAAAACACTCAGAAAATAAAACTGCCAACTTCAACGGTTTTGGATTGGAAAAAACACCTTCTAATACCCCTGTCACACATACGGCGATCAGGCCTTGCGCTCTCGTTGCGCTGAAAAAAGCCATGCAAGACACAGTAAGGTCTCTAGAACCAAATGGGGACGCAGTGGACACCATCTAGAGCGGAGTAGGGTCCCCATGATCGCCTTTGAGGCCCATACAAAGCGCCGCGCTTGTTTATGCTCTGCTGCGATCAAATTTCGCTTATAAGTCGCTGTCTGCGTTTCTAGAACCTTCTCAACACGTTTTCAAATTATATACAGTCCTCAAAATAAGTTACTACCTAGGTTATACATAATACAACACATACATATAACACATATCGGCCGAGTGCACCACTTTATAGCTATAGGGAGGTAAGCTACTTCCCTAGCAGCCCTAACTGTAGCGTAACTTACTAACGATGTAATTCTGAGAGCAAAACTGGCGAGTAACACCAGAATAGTAACTAGCGAGGTAAATGTCCACAATATTCAGCATCGTCCCCTAAAAGATGAAACTAAGCATCCAGTATGGGTTTCACCCTAAAGCCAAGCAAATACCGCTGGGAAACCAACTGTAATTGACTTTGATATTGGGGAAAACATTGTAAAAACTGTTGATCAGGACCCAACATTTCCTTGGTTCGCTGATAACATTCAATGGTAAAGAAAAAGATGTGTATAACATGATTGTGGGACAAACAATAAATTGTACAATATTGAGCAATCACTGGTTCGCAATGAGTTCAAATTGGCTTTATACACCCGTTATTGTCTTCCTTCCTTAAGATTTTGCCTCACTGTTCATGATCTCACCAAACCAGCCTCAGAAAACACTATGTAAAATATTATGTAAATATAGAACTCCATAATTATTATGTAAGAGTTTACATAAAACATGTAATATATACCCAAGCTTGTGTAAATTCCTATGCAAAAGCTTTACACAACTGTTTACATAGTATTATGGAGTTCTATTTTTACACAGATTGTGTATTTTTTACATAATTTGTGTATTTTTTTTACATAGTGTTTTCTGTGTGATCGCGACTCGCAAGTTACTAGCCTAGCAGCTTACCCCGGTTTGGTGCTCTCAAATGTTTTGGTTACGCCTCAGTTACTAGCGAGGGTAGCACTATTCTTCAGCTACTCGCCATTGGTGCACTCGGCCGATAGTGTTGAAGGCATATTACCTGGTCAGTTATTACTTATTTTGAGGAATTATACTCCTTGTAGCAGATACAGAAGGAATAACAATGACCCACGTTTTAAGCTCTAATCACATTGATTGTTATTTAAATCCTATTTAGAGAGCATTATCCTAGCTTAGCGTAATGCGATAATGCTACCTTTGTATAGCCATGAAAATATAATCTATTGGCGGGAGTTTAAACAGGTGTATTAATAACATTTTTGATTAATCTGAATACATTAACATGATATTATAGTGATAATATCATGATGTGTTTGTCTCCTGACAGCAAAGGTTTGTTCACACTAAAACGTTATACTGTGCGGTACGGTACGTCATTGCAATGGAGTTAAAACATATTTGACTGCCATTGCGGCAGTCTGCGACGCATTGCGTTGACGCTGACGCTCTCATATTTTGCCAAACGGCACTGAATGCCATCGCATGCGGTGACCTGCGTTGACCCGGCGTGACCCGCGACGAATTACCGTACATTGCGGTGGAAATACGGCTACCGCATCGCATCGCACGGCAAACATCGCCTAGTGTGAACGAACCTTTACTGCAGTCGCAGAGGACAAGTAGTTTGTATGCGTCCTTGCTACGTCGACGGGACGCTCACTTTTCGCTGCTACTGAGTCACTACAGCGCTCTGAACAGAACGCGGAACCTCCACGCTTGTTTTGTGCATGCACAAAACAAGCGTGGTGCACTGGCGCTCAAGGGCGACCATGGGGACCCTCTCACGACCCTCTGAAGTCCCAGCCAGTTCCCACTGCGTCACTGAGGGGTATGTGGAGATCTTGAGGCGTTTGGCTTGGCGTTTTGATAATGTTTCAGCGTAATATAAGCGCCGGTCTGATCGCAGCAGTTTGTGAAAGGGTTTGGTGACATTGATTTAAAAATGGACAGTTTTCCGCGCTATCACTGCGTGTTATACATTTTTTATAGCGCAGTGCGATCGCTGGCCTGATCGCCGTATGTGTGACAGGGCCTTTACCTATGATAAATTTGTCAAAATGATAAGATTAACATTCGCGATTACGCGTTATTTCAATACGAATTCTAAATGTAGGTTTCGCGTGGCCACCGTCGTCTGGCATAATATTGCCTTTTAAAACGAAAAAGCTCTTTAGAATATTATCAAGAAATCAATCAGCCGGGTGTGTTTGGATGCCTGCGGACGTAGCGGTTCGCCGTAGTGGGCAGCTGGAAGTGGTGTATTGATATACGCTGCGCACCAGCGTGAAAGCACGCGCACTGATGATGATGTGCTAATAACGGCACGGCTCTAGGAGTTCTATTGTGAGCGTATCAATATTTCGCAAATGCAATGATTATTCTAATATTTCGAGAAACAAACATTAACGCATAATGTATTGATCTCATTCATACACAACAGGTCACTTATCAAAGTATTTTGAGGTGGAGCGAGGTGTGAGACAAGGTTGTCCTTATCTCCTTATACTCATTGTTGCAGGCGTTGAACTTTTGTCTAGTAAAAAAATCGTCAGTTTAATATAGTTCAAGGTATTAAACTATCTTTGGCTGATTTAATTGATTACACCAGGAATTAAGTTAACATTTCAACCTTTGCAGACGATACCACAATTTTTTTGTAAATTCAACAGAGGTACTTTAGTATTGGATCATGCCTTTGTTTCAGGTCTTGACATTAATTACGGTTACGTGATGTCCTTAGAATAGGATCACTCAAAAGTTATGCCTATAAACACGGCACTGTTAATTTAAAATTGTCCCCAGATGATATCATTAAAGTTCTCTGCATTACATTTAACCCTGATTACTCCTCTTGAAAAAAGTTCGATCCGCGCATGACAAATGAGAGGATTATCAATGATTGGTAGGAACCTGATTGTAACAACCCTTTTGGCGTCTCAACTCACCTTGATAGCAAATGCTATTCACATACCCGATCATGTTGTCGTTATAAGATCAACACCATGTTTACCAAATTTATTTGGAACAGGAATGAAGCCGTCAAGAGAAAAACAGCAATTTCAGACTAGGATATGGGCAGTATTAAAATGTTTGATGTCTCCCGTTTCCTTGGCTCCTTAACATCATCTTGGGTTAAGAAGATCGTGGATAATGACATTGCAACATGGAAAAATATTGCACTTTAAAAATCAACAAAATTGGCATGGGTAACACGATTTTTAATTGTAAAAAAACTTTAATATTATTTGTTTGAATATTGTTAACAAGATGTCATGTTTTTATGCCACACTCTTAGAAGGTCAGGATCATATATGAGACGAAAAGGATCAATTTTGATCCAGAAGCGGTATCACATATGAGCTTACCCTTTCCGGATCAAAGTGATCCGACAAGCAGGATCAAAAAGTTTGATCCGAAATGGGATCAAATATTTCTGTCAAATGATACTGAAACGGATCAAAATAATGATCCTGCTTGTCGGATCACTTTGATCCGGAAAGGGTAAGCTCATATGTGATACCGCTTCTGGATCAAAATTGATCCTTTTCGTCTCATATTTGATCCTGACCTTCTAAGAGACCCACTGCAGACTATATATCGAGTGCAGTAAGCTTACTACATCGTGTAGGCGTAGTACATCGCAGTGATCGTGACATTTTGTGAGGAGCATTTTGACCGAAAATCGTACTGATGGCACTGGTCAGGTACAAGAAATTTGTTCACAAGAATAGAGCATGTTCAAACATAAAAAATAAAACTACTTTACCGACAAAATCATGTAACATTTTACAGATTAGACTGGATAACTTATCGCGGTATTTCACCCTTGTTTCAATGGCGACCGAATTCAAAAGATCGTCTGCTTGTCGTCTATCGGTTTGCGAAAGAGTGACGTCAGTCACCTATTGACCAATGAACTTTTTCATCGAATTGATCCGGAAATCAGATCAAAGTTGATCAAGGTGAATTTGATCCGTTTGTTGATATCTATCTGGAAACGGATCAAAACGATCCGAAAACGGATCAAAACGATCCGAAAATGATCCTTAAAGGATCAAAACAAAGTGAGCCGGAAATCTACTCATGTATTTGATCCTGACCTTCTAAGAGTGCAATGTCGTTTTAAGACTTCAAGATCATCATAAGTATGAGATTAAAGATGTGGGCAATGAGATTATTTGGAATAATATCTTAATCAAACTTAACAACAAGATTCTCTTCATGAATAGGTGGATTAAAGCTGGTTTCATTACCAATTAATTAATAATCAGGGTAACTTTCGCACTCTTGAAAACTTCAAGCACGGTATGCCTGATAATAGTAGTGTCCTGATCGAATACAAAGTCATTCGTAACGCTCTCCCGTTAGACTGGACATTTATGATTGACCCGAATTTTTGTGAGAACACAGATATCAATTTCAATGGGCATCTATTTTAGCTTGTAAACACAAAGGTGTTTATAAATGCAATTCTGACTTCCATGGTTACATCCCTAATCTGTCACAACCTCATATTCAATTGGAAACCTATTTGGAAGGTTCCTGTCTGCACTCATGAAGCAAGGTTGATCACTGATCACCATAAACTAGAAAATTCTCCTTAGCATCTACCCGACCAAATTAAAGGGCCATTGAGAGATGTATCGATATACTAAATGAGCAAATAACGTAAAGATAACCATCAACAGAGCCCAAATCCAAAATGTCATACAATTCCGACACTCGCCTTCATGCCAAATAGGCAAATAACGGCACTTCCGGGTTGAGATTTGCCGCGAAAGGCCGCATGTAAAACGATAGCATAACTTCCGAATTCAGCACCTATATAGTAACTGTTTCAGATGGTAGTTAGTATATGCCTAAGTATTACTTTGATGCGAAAAAACTGATTTCCAGGATAATTGAGGGCGCACTCCCATCTCTCAATGCCACTTTAATGTTACCACAAAATGGGGAAAGAGGCATCAAACATCTGCAGTTCATGTAACGTTATCGACTACACAGACAGATCATTTCTTTTTCTTGTGTAAAAAGGTTAAGGGCATATGGGACCATGCCAATAATCTTATTTCTTCTAATTTAAACATTTCGTTCAAATTTGATGTTGATATCGTTTTATCACTGTCACTGGTTTTGTTCGGGATGCATACTTCCAACATCGTATAAGTGTTTAGCTTTTAACCACGTTTGAATACAGGCCCCCGTGTTTTGGATAAGGTACCATCTTTGAAAATGTTGTGCAACAGACTTCGTACCCACGACATTCCTCATTGAATACAACTTGGTAAATTACAATTTACTTGGAATGTTCAAATAATGCGTACAATTGTAGGGAGAGTGGGGCGAACGCCCTAGTTTCATTTGAAGTGGTCTCGAGACGTCCATTTTAAAGATTGAATGGACCTACTGACACAATATGAAATATTGATATCTTGGCTACATACGACCATGATCTCAGTACTCTAGGCCTTACTGTAGAGGCAAGAGTAAAAGGATAAAGACAGGTGTCTCAAAAAAGAAGAATATGTTGTTGGCAACATCCAAGAGGAAGGACTACAACATTTTAAATGTCGTGTATAACAGACAATTTCTCTCCAACTCTTTAGAGTATGTTGGCTAAGCTCTCTCGATGTATCAATGACCTCCAGATATTTTTTTTCTTCTCTTATTTTTTGATGTTATTCTCTATGTTTGGGTGTTTATCCTATTCCTGTCCCACGCCACTTTCATTGGCTTTTTTACTAGCCAAATTGTGTTTACTTGTATTTTTTAAATTATTTTCTGAGTTGCAGTGAACCGATTGATTGGCTCATCAGAGCTCTCTGTTGAGTGTTACCCGTTTGATTTGTAATCACTCAGTTCATTAACCCTTTTTTGTGTGTATATAAAGAGCAAATGTGAACAATAGCCCAACAGACATTAACAACGTTAATGAACTGAGTGATTACAAATCAAACGGGTAACTCTCAACAGAGAGCTCTGATGGGCCAATCAATTGGTTCTAATCACTGCAACTCAGAAAATAATCAAAAATACAAGTAATCACAATTGGGCTAGTAAAAAAGCCAATGAAAGTGGCTGTCAAAGGATTTGGTTGTTGAAGGTTGGCATTTTGGGGCCTGGTCTTCAGCACCTTGGAGTCTACATTTGTCTGCAAATGTCTGACAAAAAGCTTCTGCCTTGTCCCTTGTTGTAATATGGGTGACATTTTGATGTTCAATCACTGGGATCTCGGAACGAGCTGTTCTTCCGGACAGGGTGTTGATGATTCTCCACCATTTGTTGCTGCTCAGCGATTTATCTGCTAGGTCTTGTCTCAGTTTAGTATTGTAGCTTCTCCTGGCTGGCTTCTCCGCTTGGTTGTAGGAATGTCTAGCTTCAGCGAACTTTGCCTTGCTGCCTTCAGTGTGGTCTTTTTTCGCTTTCTTAAAGAGGCGGTGCTTCTTCCTAGATTATCTACGGCATTTGTCGTTGAACCAAACCTTGTCTCCAGTCCTCTTGGTAACTGTTTTACTAGGTATAAACAAGTCCATTGCATCGCACATGATATCAGTGACGTTAATGTCTGTTGGGCTATAGTTCACATTTGCTCTTTATATACAAAAAAAGAAAAGAAAAAAAGGCGTACTCGCCCCACCCCGGGGTAGGTTCGCCTATAGGCCGGGGAAAGTTCGCCCTATATACCGGGTGTCACTAAAAAAAGGGTGCACGTGTTTACCCAACTTGTTGACCATGAAGTTCTAACATTTTGTGTAAGATGTTTACATATATTGAAAGGCCAAACACCTGGCTTTCAGATGCTGCTTATTTCATCTGATTCGAACTTGTCAATCCTGAGATATGGACAATTAACTAGAGCTACCCAGAATCGACGTTGTGCCACTTTACAGTCTTTATTGAGTTTCAAAGGGTTACTCCTAAGACACAACTTCCATTTGTACGATTGCCCTTCACCAGTGTTATGCAAAATAACATTTTTGTATTGAGATTAAATAGGTTTACATAATAGAATGAGTGCCTGTGTATCCAAGCAGAACTGAATAATAAAGATGTTTGTTACATGATTCGTACCAGTCCTTTTGACGAGGTTTCACAACATGTTTATTGGGCCTACATTCTCAAAACAAGACAGACGTCTATATGGCTGGGTGCGGCCTCAATTCATTAGAAGAGGGTGTTCATGGTCTTAAAATATCATGAAACGAGAAGTCCAGCAGAAGTCACCAGAGAGTTTGCCATTCATTTCCCAAACACTCACGTACCATCTAGGAATACACCTATACAAAGGAGTATTGGAAATACTTGGTAGATGGTACAAGCACCAATATGAATAAAGAACATTCTGGAAGACTAAGATATGAAAAGTGGCAGGACACAGTAACACATTGAAAACGTGCGGCGTGCACTTCAGAGGGATCCCAGAATATCTGCTCGTAGAAATCCCTTACCACATATGCCAAGGACATCATTTTTGTTCCTCAGCCTCTTTTAAACAATTCTGGTCATACCATCAAATGCACACCCCAATGTTTCAAGACGATTGATGCCCATGGATAGACCAATGTTATCGTTTTGACGCTCATAATTATTCTTTCTGTAAAAGTGGCACAACGTCGATTTTGGGTAGCTTTGATAAACTGGGTATATCTCAGGATTGACAAATCCAACTCAGATCAAATCAACGGCATCTGAAAGCTGAGTGTTTTTCCTTTCCGTGTGTATTACCATATTACATCAAACTTTAGGACTTCACTGTCAACAAGTTGCGCAAACATGTGCACCCTTTTTTAAGGGACACCCTGTATAGGCTCAGAATTAGGCTACTAGTACATTATTAAAGTATCATGTATCCAATACATATTGATATTTATTATGCGTCTTTATTTTTATTCCAAAATAGGGGTTCAAAATATAGGGGTTCAAAATATAGGGGTGGGGACATTTTTCTTAACATACTCGTTCAGAATTTTTAAATTCTGATATTTAAATATTTAAGTGTGGTATTTCTTATTACTTTTAAAAAAGTAATAAGAAATACCACACTTAAATATTTCCCTCTACTAGTGTTACTCCATTCCAGATAACTATTTTTATAATTATAATTATTCTGTAAAAGGATAAAAACAATGTTAAAATGATGCACAATTATAACTATATAAACCCCTATTGGCGAACCTGCCCCATCATCATCGGGTGAATGTGCCCTATATAGCACAATAAGTGCATTGACCTATACCACGGATGTCCCACATGCATTGACGGGTTTTTAACTGCTTCAAATCCATAATCAATTCCATACCTATTCTCTACAAAAATATTTAGAAGAAAAAAAAACAATACGAAAAAAAGTGTAGATGATAATTTGACAAACAGGTTAAGGTAATCTGCCACGTTACTGTGGGACGCTTGCAACGTACTACGTTATCTATTGCGTGTTACGCCCCGCTCTCCCCTACTTGGAAGAGCATGTATTTCAGCCAAGAGATATTTGAATAGAGTTTGGTGTTCCCTCCAAAACGGCCGCTAATCCAAAACATGTGCTCTCTCTATAGTTGATTCGTGATGTGTCCCCACCCCATTGTAGGTATATAGCTTTTTTGCGGTGAGTCTGTCTAGCGCCCTCATTTAAGTTTGTATCAGTTTTGAGGGATTCGTTTGTTGACATGGAAAGATAGATTTAGAGGACGGCAGATAGACTTGCTATGATACACAGAGTTTTTCTACCACTTTGTACCGTATTTTGACCGTCTTACAGGATTGTTAGATTCACCCTTTCTTCAAAACGGGTGTTACATAGAAATCAGTATAATCATTAAAGACCTCGGAATATTTACAAGCGTCCAGAGTGTGATCATTGGTAAAAGTAGTTTTTAAGATCGTCAATTTATGTCAAGTGCGTTTCGTAGGGGGGGGCTGGGGTACCGCGCCATTTTGCAATATTTTGCGAAATCGATCGTGGTTATCACGTGATACGTATCGTGGAAAAATAATTTACACTGTTTTAACGAAATGCACTGTGGGATTGTGTTACCCGCCTAAAATCATAGAGGTCGCAAACCCGGTCGCAAACTTGCTTATAATTGAGCCTAGCTATAACAAGCTAAAAGTGACATCTCTGAATGTATTACCTAAGTGTGCAAAAGAGAAATTGTTGGACACACTGGTAAAATGGTTTTACAATAGGTTTTGCTATCATATTATCAAACTGAACTCAAGTTAAATCACTCTATTTATCGAGCAATAATATAATTGTTTGCGCGCATTTTAATTGTTTAGATACAAAGTTAAATAAATCAAGGATACATTTATGATAGATAAATAAATAAAAAGAAAACTATAAACGCATGGGCGGCATTTATAATTGATAAAAATTGACATAACAATGATGTTACATTAATCTACCATCAAGTTTAAAAAATAGAAAAATAAATGGAATATTCGAACCCGTGATTTCCGATTGGCAACGACATGGCCAACCTACGCACGCCACAGAGATCCACGACTGTAATTGTGATAGTTTTATTATTTAACCATGTCCATTTATTTATAACGAAAGGATTTTTATTGTGCCATTTTTGCCAAATGTGTGTGTTGCTCTCGCACAAAATGTGTTTGTAATTTGATTATAATTCTTATTTTTAAAAGAACGGTAACGCCAGCAGTGTGGTGTCCGCGTGGGCAAGCATACAGAGGATGCTAAGCAAATCCAGCATATAAAACAAAAAAGTGCTCCTAATGGGACTCGAACCCACAACCTTTCGCTCCTCATGCCGACTTTCTTTCCACTACACTAACCGTGCTAATTGGAAAAACAATTCTACAATTCTACAATCCCGGCCGCCACTCTGTTCAAAGGCATAAAAAAGTGGACTTATTTTATGCATTTTTTGCAATTCTGGGGTGTGTGGATCGTGTTTTTTTTATCAAATTGGTTAGATATCCGTCCATTTTAGAACATCTGAAATTTAAAGTGCACCCACACACCCGGGAAAGTATGCTGCCAAGGGCATATATTTTGCACGTAAATCCAATACAAAAGTTCAGAAAATCGACCAAAATATGACGTCATGACCATTGCTCCGGGACAAAATGGCGCGGTACCCCCCCCCCCCCCCCCTATGCGTTTCGGAAAGAGTTCTCAGCGTTATATCTGTCGTCGCCGTAGGATATAGACTTCAGAAATCCTACACTACGAGGGTCATTCAATAAGTTCTACCTCTTCACTCATAACATCGCTAATATGAATGTCAGCCTCAAGACATTTGTTATGATTATAGCTCTGTATCATAGCTACACATGATTTCTGAATATAATACTGTATTATCACGTATAGATTCGATGGTTGGCAAAATTAACCTTTGTAGGCTTGCAAATAGTATAGTATCAACTCGAATGTATTGCTACGCCTTTAGCATACTGGAATACTGCTAAATCCAGTCAAATGTTCGCTGTTCCAAGTTAAGCCACAGTGATGCCTCGAATGTTAAATCTTAACATGATCGTCATTTTATGAGTTTTATTTATATGTAACCTTTATAATAGCCAATCATGTAGTCAGTGGTAGAAAGAACATTATCACTTAGATATAGTTGTAATCCCTCCATTTAGTCCTGTATATTGAAGATCTCTTCCCAGATAACATAACAATATTGGCCCAATATTGGCCCAATATTGATTTTTCATTGGCCCAATATTGGCTTACAATATTGGCATAATATTATTTGGCCATTGGCCCAAGCTTGGCCCAATATTGGCACTCGCCAATGAGTGCCAATATTGGGCCAATACTGGGCCAATATTGGCATTTGCCAATGAGTGCCAATACTGGGCCAATATTGGAACTCGCCAATGAGTGCCAATATTGGGCCAATACTGGGCCAATATAACATAACAATATTGGCCCACCCTGTATATTAATTTCTTTAATATCATCTAGACAGTCTATAGAGTAAATGTCGATGATACGCTTACCACATCGTATTGTTTTCGCACACCCATTGCCTAACGAGTGTGAGTCTAATAAGGATTCATTTGTATCTCTTTAAACTGCGTAAGGGTCAAATCTTTGAATAAGTTCATCTGGATTGTTATTGAACATATTATGAGATTTGATTTCTTTTTATACAAATCCAATAAAATGTGAATAAGATACTCACAATTTTAGTTACGTTTCACTGCCAAACTAGCAGCTTCGTCAGACTGGCAACTCTGTCTGGAGGCAACAGGAAACCGCCGTTGTAGAGGGCGTGGTTCCGAAGAGTTGATCGTAGATGTCAGACGACGGTGGACACGAACGGCCGTTAATTTTGAATTTCCGTTGGTTTCAATGTAACAATGGATTTTGATTATAATGACCCCATAAAATCCATCACACGTTGAAACTAAATTATTTCATCCTAAAATTATTTCATCCTAAAACCACTGGTGGCTAACCATCCGCAGTGTCAGTATCATTTTTTGAATTTAAACCGTTGTTAAGCGTTCGTCCCATTCACTTGATCACGTAACCTCGTTCGGATATTTTAACCTAAATATTCGTGAATACGCCCGTGTCCAGCGTCGTCTGGTAGATGTTGTGCATGCAGTGTGTAAGGGAACAGTTCCATTTGTACGCGATAAATTTATCGCGACTGTATCGGGGCCTGATATGTTTTGGACCCGATGTTTTTCAAGTTGATACGCGATAAAATAGTCATCAGGCCCCGATAAAATAGACATCGGGGCCCGATACGAGGCCTCTGCCATACCCTGGGGTATGTTTAGCAAATAGAGCGGGACATTGTTTAGCAAATACACGAGGATAATACAATTTACGTTAAACATCCATAATCAATAACATTATCTCTAAAAACATGAAATGCTGAATTTGTACCTTACAACTAGAATAAATAACCCGAAGCTCTATTTACATACCGACCACTTATCTTTCGTTATATTTAAACAAGCGGTAATACGCTACTCGATAAATAATCCTTTGCTACTCGCAACTGTACGCGATAAAAATCTCATCGGGGCCTGATAAAAAACTCATCGGGGCCCGGAACATTCTCGCAATTTTTATCGCGTACAAATGGAACTGCTCCCTAAAGCAATTACCGACCATGTAGCGGCTACAAATCACACTATCAATTGGGACAAGGCCACAACTATATAAACCGCGAATCAAACAGAACTACAAGATGGCTCAAAGAAGCAATTTGGATTCGGAGAAGGGTGAGAACAGACTCAACAAAGACGAGGGGGCTGCTAGTTTAGCAGTGAAACGTAACTAAAATTGTGAGTATCTTATTCACATTTTATTGGATTTGTACAAAAAGAAATCAAAACTCATATGCGTAAGTAAAAAAGTACTCGCGCCTAGCAAAGCTCGCGCGCGGAGTGCCCATCTCTCTTTCATTAGCGTTTGGGCCAGACTCCCCCATGTAATATTTGGCTGTGGGGGTTCGCCACTCCTCCCGCCCAGCAAGTCTGTTTTACTTCCCAACATGAATTAATGCCGGTACCCAATTATACACCTGGGTGAAGCGTGGCAAGTGCGGTAAAGTGCCTTGCCGAAGGACACAATACGCTGGCAGCAACGGGGCGATGTGCGTAAGGGTCAGTGTTAAACAACTCCAGTCCTACTAAGACAACACTATTTCGTGAACTTCTTAGATACGATCAAAAGTTTAATTTTCTCTATAATGATATAATAAAATTCATGCTTTATTAAGGTTATTGCTCACGGGCATGCGATTGCCCTAATTGTTTAAGTACACAAATGCATATTATATTACGTTTAATTTTCTCCATAAATGATATAATATAATTCATGCTTTATTCAGGTTATTGCTCTACGTGCATGCAATTTCCGGCCTAATTGTTCAATAATTACATTTTAATTTATTAAGTACACAAATGCATATAATATTACAACACTCATTTCATTAACATCACGACAGGCATTCTTTGATGCCTTGAATTAAATTGGAAGTGCAAAGATAATAAAAATTACCTGTAATTCCTCGCAAATAAGTTTGAACATGTAAGTTCCAATAAGTACAGTAATTGCATAAACCAATAGTTTTACTTTTAAAATGGTAACAAGAGGATATGACTATATCTTCGTTTATATCACATTATTACATATTTCGAGGTTAGATTGTTTCAAAAGTGAGCAGAAAACTACCGAAAATTAAAAAGTCATCGAAAATTAATTTCCATTACACCTGATTGATGTGCGATTGTGACGTCACTGCGTATCCATAAAAATACGCCCTAAAGAAGCTGCAATCACCGGAGTGTACGCACTGACGTCACAGAACAAGGAGAGGTACCTGATAGTTGTATTATTAAGGCACATTTTAAGGCACAGAATTCGTATGAAAATGATCCATTTTACAACGTGCTCAGCATGACAGATAATTTGGACTAGGTACCGTTACCGATATAAATGCTCAAGAAACAGCTATTTTTCGTCCATCTACCTCTGTAAAGTGTGTTTTTTTTTTTGGGGGGGGTAATTTTTTCTATATTGATTTTATTTTTTAAACTTGCAACACAGGACATTTACAGATACAAAAGTACAAAAATATAGAGTAATACAAATGCATATACACTTCATAATAATATGTATCCAAATGCGTAACCTATGAACAGTAACGTCATAATGTATGCTAGTGATCTGCGCATGCGCAACATTTACGCGCGAGTACCGAATTAAGTCTTTGTTAAGGGGGTTCCATATATTCCGAAACGTAACAATATCATACATGCAATTGTTGCGATAACTGAAATACTCTCAAGCTGTCACAGAGGAAGATGGACGAAGTACAGATCAATTAAGACACGAAACCCAAATTATCATATCGCTTACTTGACGAAAAGCCAGAAAACAGATTTTAAAGGTCAATTAAAACTCTCACCAACACCAAATATATGATTATTCAATGAGATTTAAAGCAATGTTTACCTTTCAACCAATGTAAAGGTGACTAGAAAAATGAAGGATACCTGTCCTCATATAATTCATTAAAGGTGGGTACAAAATGCTGACGTTAAAGAAAAAAACACTATATATTGTTATCGTTACCCCTGCAACATATTACATCTGAGAAGTGTTTCCTTCCGATGCCAAAGTGGTTTAGGGGTCACGTCAAAACTCAATCGCCAGCTGACCGGCGGTTCAGTGCGGTTGGACCACTATGCATTGTTTAGAACAATAGAAACCGGTTCCATCCGCACCGAATCGGGCGGAACCGGCGGTTGAATTTTGAAGTCATCCCTTACAAACCTGTAAAATTGTATACCGTAGGCTATGTACTGTTCAATGGCCAAATTTGCAAAGTATATTTTGGCAAATATTATAAAACCACTGTAGTAATGTAACTCAAATGCAGGAATGATAGTAATGCAATGAAACAATTTGGCAAATTCGGATCACCCACCTTTTTAAAGGCATATTATGCGATCTTTTCCATGGGACGCCCTCTATCCTTGATTTCTTTTTGAACGCAGATTTCCTTGCAGATTTAAATTTCTGATCATAAATTATATTTTGATATACAGAGTGATACGATTCCTAATAACTCAACATCATGGTTTAAAGAGCAGGACAGTTTATTTTCATTCTAAATTCACTCTAGGATATGATAGAGGGCTTCCCCTGGGAAAGATCGCATAATATGCCTTTAAGTTTTAATAGAAAGTGCGATTATTTGAGACAGATTGAATAATGAATAGTTGTTGAAAAGGCTCGATATTGAATAAAAAATAACTATGTTATACCTGTCTCATTCGCTATCAAAATGTTGCAACATATCATTCTTAAATTAGTGTCCTATAGTAAAATATTGCGAGTCCCATTTGATTGGATGTTTTTAACTAAATGACGGTACCTGTATCAGGCTAAATAATTTATATTATCTCAAAAATAACGATTGAAATAATTGTTACGGTCACCAAATCTTAACAAATAAATATAAGTAATTATAGTCAGCTGCAAAGGAGTTCAGCACTTTTTTGTTATGAACTCGGACAGAGAGTAAACACAGAAGTAAGGGACGCACCAACAAGTTTTTTGAAGAAGAAAAAACTTGACCCACTATCCAGAAACAACAAAAAACTTGACCCACTGATAAGTAAAAAAATCTGCCCCACACACCCAACTCAAAATAGAGGAAAACTCCGCCGTTTTCGACGGCGAAAAAACAAATTCAAATTCAAATGGTGCGTCCGTAAGCCGTAAGTGCGGTTCTCAATGGTAGAATAAAACAGCAAGAATCTGTCAATCAAAAGACATTTTATTTTCAGAAGACATCTGATTGGCCCGGTGGCGAAAAAATGTCACCCGCCTCATACGTTCATTATTTACCACGCGCGCGTAGGGTCAATACTGAAATTATTCTCTGGCTGCGACTATAAATCTTTTCAGTGTAGTTGATCATAAACGTTAGTTTCCATCTTTTCCCTGAATAGAACAACTTGTACTCTATTCGAGGTATATTTATGTTTGTATGTAATAAAAACGTAGATCATTATGACAATTCACACTTGTACAGGCTTACTAATTTTGAATGTGACAATATTATTTGTTTGGTTTGTTGTTGAGTCTGTTTATACTACACTCAGGTCAGGTTTAGGAGTGTTATCACTTTAAATTGACAGTATATACATGTAGATCCGTTGATTTTAAAGGACTCTTGAGGATGTGGCAACAACATTACATATGAGTTGAGTAAGATTATTACCGCCATTGTACGTAACCATGGTAACATCCCCTGTCATCTTTACAAGAATGTGAACTTCCTATAGGATTGTGCACTTCCTCTCATCTTTTTTATTTTGCTCGGCATTGACGTTTTCTGCGGCAGCTGGGTAACGAGCTGCTTGTGGACGCCGAACTGCTTCTTCTGCTGCAGCTAGACGAGCTGCTACCGCTACTGGTGGACGAACTGCCGCTACTTGGGGATAAGCTATTGGTGGATCAGCTGCTCGTACTTGTGGATGGACTACACGTGGACGAGCTGCCGGTACTCGGAGACGAGGTGCTTCAGCCACAGCCGCTTCTCGACGACGAAATTCCGGCACGGGGCGTCTGCCGTGTGCGTCTATAGCGGGCAAGCCGTTCGCATGAATGGGCATGTGTTGTGCATGGCGTATTTCATTTACGATATCAGGAGGTAAGTCGAATGCGCCACCGTGTCTTCGGCTAAGATGTCGGTAACATTCCTCTGCGGCGTTGTAGAATTTCAAGCATTTCCAGCATTTCCAGCATTTCCAGCTTCTCGCAGTGCATTCTATCGCATCCCTCAATCTTTTCGATGACTGTTCGGCAGTTAGGGCATTTCTTGGCGTCGACCCCCGATTCTTTCATCCATTTTTCCACAGAATCATCGGCCTTTCGGGAAATGTTGAATTCTGCGCAGCTCATATTGTGCGGATGAGGCTTTTCTCCGCAACCTTTACAAATCTTTATCCCGCATTCGGCACACTCTCGGGTGCCGCCATTTTTATTTCTGCGATACACCATGGAGCAGTCAGGTCCTGTACAGAATTGAATATCTCCAGCAGGGTTCTGGGAAACATGAGAATCGAGCCCTGCCTGAAATACTTTCTGCCGCTCGTCTTCTTCGGGGCATATCATCTTGATATCACAGAGCATAATCGATTCTTCGCAGCCGGGGCAGGCGATTGGATACTTCTTGGAAATACTACTCTGTTTAAGATGCTCTTTCAGACAGGCTAGGCAAAAGAAATGACCGCATGACGCAAGGCGATATGGCTTAGAGCCAGCATCTGAAGGTGGACAGAAGCAAACACCGCATTCATTATCCGTCTGCTCTTCAGCGCCATTTGGTGAAATCGTCAATTCTTTCAAACAATCATCCACTCGGCTCACCAACTTCTTGTACGCGTCTTCGGGTCCATCGACTAATAGTAACCCACGTTTAAGATCAACAGTAATGTTATCCACGCCAGACTCCTCTGTGAGTTTCTCTAACCAAGTGCCATACTGACGAACCAACGCTCGCATCCCGAGCCCCTTTTGTCCAGATGAATGGCTCGAGACATCTACCTCTCTGAACATGGTAGTTGCAGCTAGAGTAAAATACTCCCTCAAACGGGTTGACAAAGACTTCCGCCCACTTTCCCTGCCGTATAGCGTAATAATTTGGCGCCTGGTATCGATTACAGCATGCGCTCTATTCCTTGTCTTCGCCAATATATTTACCAAATGCTTTTCTGCCAATCTGTTCAACGCTCTATCCATCCATACCGGGCTGACATCCCTGTCGACTAGATTTGTAGCCTTGATTTCGTCACCGCGCAGTAACATTTGTAGTTTCTCCACCAGTGCAGCTACCTATAACAGCAACCCGATATAAAACCTTGTTGTTAGTATATGACGAGCTTAATAAAAAATAACTGTGTCAAATACGTTCGAATCCATTGGCCCGAAAATCTGTAGAACAGGCCCGGTGGCGATATTATTTATAACCAACATTTGATACCTTGACGGAATAAAGCGTATAGTATACATGATGAGACTGATAATACATGTATACAGTGTTTGACCAAATGTGGTTTACGGTTAATAAATTCCGGCCCGGTGCCAGACAGATATAATGTTTTCAGCATGCGTGACCAAATATGTTTCAAACACGCACTGTATTTCTTTAGAAACCCAAAATACACCCTAACGACGGGTTGCGTGCCGAACGAGTACGCCTATTGTACCAAAAGTGTACACAAATAGGTATAAACAGATCGTCATGAAATCACATTAATTTCCTTATAAAGTAGCGGCACATTTATTGAAAAAAGAAAGTTAAAAACAAATCTTTAACATGGTCAATTTTGTGGGCTCTACGCGTAGCGCGAATGATCTCAAAAGAACCTACTTATTATCCGTCTTTGGTTACGCATGCTCACAGTAAGAAAGTTGATTACTCCCGCCCCCACCCCGATAACAGGGCTCTGTTATGTCTTCATATGGAGTATCAAAGGATAATTTCGTTGATAATGCTATTGATTATTAAACTAGCAACAACAATAAAACTCCACCGACAAGTATATTTATTCACAAGTGACCATTGGTCATAGACGATTATTATACAGGGAACTTGTTATTAGATAAACCCCGTGTTAATCGTCTTATTAGCATGGCTATTATAGCCAGTACGTCTGGGGAAGAATATTGCACCATTTCCCCTCTTTCATCATGTTCGTGCAGTATTTGTATGGTGGGCAGAACTTGTACGTATGACTCATATGTATATAGGGCATCCACGTGTCGGCTATATTTGAGGGAACTAAAGTCTGTTTCATCATTTAAAAAAAAAAACCACCACAGATATCTAAATCTGTGACCAACACATGTTTATGGATACTTGTTTCAAAATGACCCGCCAAATGTAAAGGTCATTTTTGAATAGCACATTTTGTGTGTGTAACACTTGTATTGGAGATCGACGTAGTTCATTGAATTGATCAGAACAGTGAATACTATGGGAACGTACAAGTAAACACTTATCCGTATGAGCCATACGTACTGGTTTTGCAGTGTGGTCTTACCTGGTCGAAGTTATCACTGCTAATTTGTATCCGCTCATCAGGAGGCTCCTTCTTTGTCTTTTCAATGTTAACTGTACATTCAGAGCTTTGTATCCGTCGACGCACAGAAGCCTCAACCACCTCATACACCGGTGCAGAACAGTAGATGGCGCAAGTTACTGCGATTTCCATGCAGTACACCTCATGGCTCAAATCGCTCATCACACCATTTAATTGCTGCCGTTTCGCGGGCACCATGTTCTGTTGGAAAGTTATGAATGCTTTTCGTTTCGCTGACCTTGCAGGAAGCACGTTGATTTCCATAATTTGATCGCTCACCAATCGAAATATATGACGAAGTTCTCTTTTATAGGCGGCATCAGAATGTATGGCAGATGATTGTGTGCGGTCACGTGGTATAATTACTCTGTTGGGTTCAACATCCACTGTTGAAAAGATCTCCTTTTCAAGCATCTCCACCGTAACATCTGTATCAAGATTTCCAATGTACACAGATCTATCGTCCCGGTTTCCTGGTCTACATCGAATGTATTTGTCTCCCAATTGTTTCCCATTCATAGTCATGACATCTCTGGCATCACCATCACATCGGCACTCTACGATGGCGTAGCCTTTAGATGGCTCCGTAACCCATTTCACAACGATTTGGGTGTTGATGGACGAGTGTGAGTTGCTTTTATGATTTCTGTTGCGAATATCTGGATAGACCGGCAACACCTCCACCGAATCGTAATCTGTTATGCAGAATTCTGAAGCGACTGCTTGTCTGGCCTTCGCCGGTGAGGCAAATGTCACTTTCCCCCACTTCCCTCGTTTCGCTGCAGCCGTATGTTTGGGAAACTTATACAAATCGACTACATCTTCATTTTCATAACCGATGATCTGCAATCGCCGGCGTAGTACCTCTTCTGAGACGTCTTCGCACAATCCGAACAATTCCACTGTCCTATATTCATCCTCGTTCAGAACAAAGATCGTTTCGCCACCGGACATTACAACATGCCTTATATTTCCGAAGCTACCAACTGGCAATTCGATCTGTTCGCAGAGTGCCTCCTTTTTGATATCTTCAAGTGACTTCTTCACCATGTCAACTGCAAGATCCTTGCTGTGGATCGCGATAAACACCACCAAGTACCCGTATTCTAAATTGACTTCAATTATGCACGGCACTCCTGCTTCCTTTGCTATACTATCTTCCAGTTGTCTAACACTTTCAAAACGCCTACGTGAAAGTACCTTCATCGTTGCAGTTCCAACGGATTCCACTTTTTCCTCGGCCATCACGCACGCCTTTAATTTGTCCAAATCAAGGTGTCGGCTAAACTCCACAGGGACGACTTCATCGATCCAATTGATTTCGATCGGCGTTATGACACAAAGGAAATCTCTTGACGTTCTTCTGAATTCGCCGTAAACAACCCATTTCGGTTTAGCATTCAGAGCAGCCAGAGCAGATGATGGATGAAAGACGGCTGTCTTGAGTTGCGTTGCCACGGTGTATCCTACTCTGTTGTGACCAGTAAATACACTCAGGTTCTCGAAATAGGCAGACAACAATACTTTACGTAAAGTTTCATTGGGGTCACTATTGGCTTGCGGGCGTGGTTTCACGTCTGCAATTGGTAATTCTTTCGAATCTTGATCGAGATCCTCTTCACTTGTATTGCCTTTCACGGTGACAATATCTAACCAACTATCACTGGGTCTGCTTTCTGAAACATCGGTTCCATCTAATCGGTTTTCACTGATAAGTTCAAAAGTATCCGTTATTTCCGAATCTATGCTCTGATCTTGTAGCACTTTCTGTGTTACTAAGTCATCGTTAGTGTTCATCTCAGAACCATTACGATGGATTGGATGCTTTGTCGATTCTATCCTGCCGTCAGCTACAGTATCAAATAAGTCGCCATTATTGGCTTCCTGGCACTCGGTTTTGTCGTTATCTGTCTTGTGAATAGATCCTGGAAGCAAATCGTTTTTGATATCCTTGGAATCTGTACAATTCATCATGGCAAGTACGCCTGAATTGTCATTGTCTATGTATGTAGAACGAATTTTCCCATAGAAATCGTTTCGCGGTTGTAGACGATCCACAGTGGCTGTATCATCAAGGTATCCTGTTTCTGTTTTTGAATGAATATCTGCCTGCGCGCCTGCACGATTTACTGGGTCATCTCTCCAGGCTACATCATTTTGCTTATTGTCAACAGTACGTTTCAGTTCCGATGTTGTGCTGTTTTCATGGTTGATCACATCATTATCTAACGTTTTCGAGATATTGTCAACATCAAGTAGGGGATGCCAAATAGCTGTGCTACTGTCAGATTCACACCTTCTATCAGCATGGATGGGTCTGGCATCATGCAACAAGTCATCAGTGGTGCTATTGCGTACCTGTGGATTTGCTGCATGCTCAATGTCATGACGGCTTTCTTCTGTATCCGAAACTAGCGTTTTCACATCTGGGTTGACGGTTTCTATTTCGTCAGTCTCTTTCACCGTTTCATGTGTTGCCTTTTGCTGGGTCGAGTCGATTTTCGATACTGGAGAATCTATACTGGTTTCATCAAGGTCTACATCTCGTTGTGGATTACAAAGAGTAGTGGTATTGTCAGACTGACATTCACTATTCGCATCAACTTCTTTATCACCCAGTGAACAGTCGTCAATGGTAATGGTGTGTGTGTCTCGTGAAGCTGCCTCATTTTGTTCATCATTGTCACGCGTCATATTTTCACTTGACGAAAGACCAATTGCACCACAAACTCCATCAGCGCGTAGTGGACTTAAAGCCTCTGCAGCGTCTAGTTTGCAGTTCACATCTTCAGTGACCTTCTTTTCAGATACAACATCTGATAGAGCCTTAGAATTTTGGGATGAATCATCAAGCCCCCGCTGTAGTTTATATTCAAAGGGTCTTTCTTCACTATCGAGGTCTTCTTCACTCATGGTGGGTGCAGTAGATGAAATTAGCTTCACAGATAAATGTGCCTCTAGCTCATTGTTGAAACCAAATTTGGGTTGGCGAAATTGACCTACGGTAGCGCAGGCCTCATCTTTGTTTTGGTGTACACGGGATTTTTGAACATCTTCATCATTTGCAAAACATTCCTCTTTACATGCATTTTCTTGTGCACTTGATGCCGCATCTTCCGAGGTTGACCTAGACGAATCAGCATACTGAGTATTAACGTTCTCTGCCGTTGATTTAACATAGATATTGTTGCCAGCATGTACCTCATCATAGGTACTTGAACAAAGGTATGGTTTGGATGCCTCGTAGGCATCGTTTCCGGGTGGAGGAGAAGCACTACCATGACTACTGAAAGTGTCACTTGATTCTTCTGTGTTCTGTTTGTTTTCGTTAGCTGCCCTCTGTTGACATGGTTGATGGATGTGCTGGCTAACATCTCGTGGCATGTTTACAGTTGCAACATTTTCCATTTTACTCGATGCATCCTCTTTGATTTTGGAGTGTCTGATGATCTCTTCCAGTTCTTTCACATTTTGTTGAACCATCCGCAGTGTCTTAGCATTCATACTGTTTTGCTGACACCATTTATTTCTGGCCTTATCGCTCTTGTGTCCATACCATTCCTTATAGATAGCTAACAGTGTAATGACGTCCCCATCCTCAACGCAAAATCTTAGCTTCAACTGATCGGCTTGTTTCCTCTCTGCACCACTACCGCCCTGATAGTAAACATTTCCGGGAGCAGATAT
The DNA here is from genome assembly GCA_035610835.1 of Ophiura sarsii. NCBI lineage: Eukaryota > Metazoa > Echinodermata > Ophiuroidea > Amphilepidida > Ophiuridae > Ophiura > Ophiura sarsii. The sequence continues at coordinate 32,021,499 of CM069444.1, read as the reverse complement.
CAACGCCGCCATAATAACTGCATCTTTCAGTACGCCTCTTGTCGCACCTTCGAGAATAATCTTTGCCAGACGGGGTTCAAGCGGTAGCTTTGCCGTCTTATACCCTACTTCGGTCAGGCTTTTGTCTACGTGGTTGACCGCTCCTAATAGAATCAAGGATTTCATCGCTTGCTCTATAGCTCCAGTATCCGGTGAGTCAACGAAGTCGAAATCTTCTACATCTTTCACTCCCATCTCGAGAAGTTTGGTAACCGCCATTCCCAAATGAACTCGAAGGATTTCGGGTTTCATAGTTGGTTCCATATCATCGTACTCTGTCTTCGAATATAATCTGAAGCATTTCCCCGGACCAGTCCTACCAGCACGTCCCTTTCTTTGCTCTGCAGAAGCCTGTGAAATAGTGGTTACTTTAAGCGAGCTCATATTACGCTGTGCGTCATATTGTAGTTCTTTAACCATCCCCGTGTCCACAACATACTTTACACCCGGAATGGTTACTGATGTTTCGGCAATATTGGTTGCAAAAACAATTTTACGCTGACCGTCTCGCGTTTGTCTGAACACTTTAAACTGGTCTTCCGATTGTAGCTTACCATGAAGAGGAAGAATTTCTACAATTTTGTCATTGACGTCGGGTAGAAGGAATCCTTTCAAATCGCGACAGGCACGTTCATTCTGTGACGTCAGAAATACCAGGATATCACCTCGAACATCGCCCTCATCGTGAATATCACAACATTTCTGCACAGCGTTGGTGACGTAATCCTCACTTCCCGTATTCTCTCCATGGGCGACCTCCGTGCACCATTCAACGTCAACAGGATAGGTACGTCCAGGAATATCAATAACGGGACAGCCATCAAAGTATGCAGAAAACTGATTGATATCTATGGTAGCAGACATAATGATGATGGTGATACCGTGCTGGAGTTGTTTCTTCTTTAGCATAGCAATGAGAATATCGGTATCTACTGATCTCTCGTGTGCTTCGTCGATTATCACGTACTTGTAGTCATCTAGATAATGTGCATCTGCGAGACAGTAATTCAACAATGCTCGGTCAGTCATAAAGGTTACCAGTGTGGTCTTACTCACCCTTTTCCTATTGCCAGCTATGTAACCAACCTCGTGTCCTTCCTGACATCCGTATTCTTCGGCTACACGTTTGGCAAGCGACACGGCCGCTATACGCCGAGGCTGTGTACATATTACGCCTCTTACGCTGCCGTAGGAGTCATCGCTTTGCATTGACTCGATAAGGTACTGTGGCACCTGGGTACTCTTTCCGGAACCAGTTTCGGCTTGAATGACACATGCACGTGTTGACGTATCTGTTATCATCTCACGAATGTGCGTCTTATATCCGTATATTGGCAATGGGTTTTTTGTGCGTCTCCTTTCTCGCTCCAATAATCTGGACAGGTTGTCCAATCTCGACAAGGTGACTTGTTTCCCTTTAGTGTTGTCCGAATTCAAAAGATCAAGTTCTTCGCTCATTTGTTGCGCAGTTCTATCAAATTCGTCATGAAAACCTTGCCACTCGTCTAGCTTATGTTCAAGTAAGTCTTTGGTTGTTTTATTATTCTCATTTTCTTGGAACAGTTGACAATTTGTATCGATCTCTTGGATTTCAAACGCTAGTTGATTCATCTTCGTGTTCATCTCCGTGTTGATGCTTTTCTCCATCGCTTTGATATGTGCGACAAGTACATCGTGTTGTTTGCGAGACATAACCGCTTCAAAGTCTGGATTTTGTACGGACAGTCGGGCGTTTAACGCGTGGCCTTTAACCCTCATGAAGTGCAGCTCAGCCACCGCCGTCATGGCGCATTCTTGTGATTTGAATTCAAGCACTGCTCTGTTTCCAGTTAGTCTGCAGTCGACGAATCCATCCGCTGGACATTCCCACACAGCTTGAGCAATATCGCTCTCACTAATATACCTGGGAAGGTCTTGTATGATGACATCATTAGGACTCGGTGGTTTCGACTTGGGAATGTTAGTGGCATTTGCAGTTGTGGTGTTTGACTTGATGTTTTCTTTTATCTCGTCGTCATCGTTTGAATTCGGAACCGTGTCCACAATACCATTGGCTTTATTATTCTGTAATGGTCTGGCTTTCTTTGTTGGTTCCTTTGGTCTTGCCAGGAGAGTAACCTGAAGCTTTTCACCAAGTTGTCCGAGAGGTTGTTCTGCCAAGGTAATCCGTGCATGCTCGGCTTCTTCGGGATATTGAAACCGCACGATGGCGTAGCTGCCACCTTTTCGTGAAGACTTGAAAAATGACAAGCCTCTTGTGTCTATGTCATTTTCATTGAGAAAATCTTGAATATGTTCCTCTTTAATGGATTTATCAATGTTTTTGACTAATACAGATGTGTACATGTCTTGTGCCTCTGCGACTTTCTCATGAGTCTCCACTGAAACCGTATCAATGTTTTGAGGTTGATCTGATTCGTCTTCATCAGTTGGAGCAGGAGGATATGGTTCAGTATCCATATGTTCAAGTTCATCAGTTGCAAACGCAGAAGGGGGATCACTCCGTGGTCGATCTAGTTCTTTGTGGCTCTGCCGATTTCTCCTCCGATTTCTCCTCCTGTTTTTGCGTGAGGTTATTTCAATGTTCATTATATCTCCGATTTTGCATCTCCGGATCTTACTTTCAGCTGCCAACGCGTCTTTATGTACACTGAATTCTATGGTCGCTATTGAGCCACATTCTTGAGCACCGGGGTGACGAACGTCAATGTTCACGTACGAAATTTGATTCGTTTTAAGCAGGGTTTCAAAATCAATTCGGTTAAGGTTCTTGTCCTTGCATTTTAGTTTCAGAATCTTCTGTTTGTCCGTAGTGTCATTTGGTACTGATTTGTCCATGGTGGAATCCAGCACAGGTGTGCTGTTATGTGTCTGTGATTTGTCCGGATCACCATCGTCATCAGCTTCACGAGACGGAGGAGTGAAGTTTTGATCACTGTCATGACTGTGGAGATATTGCTCATCGGCTACTTTTACGTTGTGGTTTGTTGGGTTAGATTTGGTACCATCTGCTATGGTGGACGTAGTCTTTTTTCGCTTTCGATTTTGTTTCCTCATTTGAGCCGAAGTCACGTTGAGGGAATTTTCATCTTCCGGACTTCCCATCATCATGCATTCTTCAATCCTTTCTCCTGTTTTGACTGCGTGGAATTCATCCGAAGACTTTTCTGATGTTCTCACAGTGTTATTACATTTGCTAAGTAACGGTTCAGGAGTTGTTATGTAATTGATCGTGACAGGGCCACCCTTGATCGACAATGGCTTATCACCCAGCAATCCATAAGCACGCTCTGCTTGATAAACGTGTCCATACTCAATAATTGCTGACTTTCCGTCATCGTGAAACTGACAAACGTATCCCTCGGGAAGAGCTCTTTGTATATAGTCAGTGAGTCTAGCTTGATTCAAAGCCTCTCCTCCTCGTCCTGTTATAAGTAGACATCGACTTGGTTTGCTTTCAGAGGGCTGTTGCTCCTCGGTGTTAATTTTACTTTCTGCCGTCGAAATACTAGCTGTATGTGGCGGTTCAGTATCATCATTAATCTTCAAGAATCTTTGCAAGGCTGGAAAGCTATCTAAAACATCATTTTTAGAAGTCGAAGTAGTTACAGATGCCCCTTCTTTTGGCAACAAATCGTTTGGTTTTATCTTGTCTACATTTGGGTTGGCATCATTAGTTTTGCTTGTTGACTTTTTCCGCTTCTTAAATTCAACACATATCGGTGCATCAAGTGGTCCCCACGGCTTATTTCGCAAGTCCATCAAAGCTTCATTCGCTGCGTTGTGCGTTCTGAAGGATGCCAAAGCCCATTTGGTAGAATTTCTAGGCGCATTCCCAAGGGTCATCAAGCGGATGAAGTTCTTGGTTTCCTTTCGTAAACAACTTTCCAGCCATTTCTTCTCAGTGTTCTGCTTCAGATTGCTGATATACAATATCTTGTTATTCTCTGCCATGGTGCACGGATGGAAGAGCGTGATACCTGGAAGATACCTGTAATGAAATATTATAGTGGGTAGAAAAGAAGTACAGACTGATATGGGGGAGTCGTGAAACTCTCACAGTTGGTTTCTCTCGCGGCATTTAACCACATGGGAACTCCCTGCCGATTGGTTGAAATTTAGGATGTGTCAAATTTTGTGTCAATCAGAGACATTGTTAGAACGATTTGCAATTCGCAAAAATATTAGCATATCATTTTCATAAGAGAACTGGTAGTTGGTATTGAAATGATTATAACATGTAATTGACCAATGGTAATACGTGAACGAAAGACAGGGATTACTGTATGAACAAAAGGTTTAAAACACACCATTTAAAACATACCTTAGGAAATGGTCATCGGCGCAATGCTACTCAATTGTATTCTATTCTATCCATTTATCTACATGTAGATCACTCGACCCGTCATTTACCATGTTTACTTACTGTTCACCACCCTGTTGAATAATCGAGAACAATGTCTAGGGTTTAAAAGTCACGTTGTTTAAATAAGACAATAATGATAGCGATTCCGTGGAATGTTTACGTCGTTAAAGGGGCACTGAAAGATTGTCCAGAAGAAGAAGAAAAATGGGGGGGGGGGGGGGGGGGGGGGAATTATTTGTTTTAATAGATAAGGTACGTATAGATGAGGTGACCGTTGTTTACATTTAGGACGCCCTCTGTTGATTTGAGACAAAACACACCGGGCAAGAGTTCCTATAGTTTACATAGGCCAGATCAGGTTTTCTAACTAGATAGTGGTGTCACAGGAAATTGTTATCAAAACTGTCTTTAAACTTGCTTAGGAATGCTATAAGCTATCGCATTTCACAAAAACAAAAAAAATGAGTTTTACAACTATTAGAAAGAAATTTCATGTTGTCTTCATTAACTTTACTGTATATTCTGCCTGGAGGGAATCAACAGAGGGTGTCCCATTTGTAAATACATGACGTCACCGGTCACACCATCTACCACCAACTGATGTGTAGTAATTTATGGGAAAATGGTTGAATGATGGCTCTAGATAGAAATTCGATTGAAGCAATTTATGTGGCGAGTGCAGTGCTGAGCTGATCATTTCGACGTGATCTACATCGAAATTACCAAATCATGCATGACATTTTACCCGATAGGCGGTGAATTAAGGTAAATAGTTTCAGATGGTAGTTGTAGTATACACCTAGCACATAAAGTCCCTGACCAGGTGCTTTGAGGTTGGCTAATTCAAAATAGACAATCGGCACCAAAAATCTAAGATATAAATTAAATGAGCAAATTCCTTCACCGCAGTTTGATACCTCAGTCAACAAAATCGAATGGATACTTCTAAAGTTATGGCGATTTCAATGACCGCGCATAACAACAGCAAAGTTGCACTAGGTACACTGTAAAAACAAACGTTTGACTATTTATAAACACTACAACACGTTTATTTGTTGTTGTTTACGGGTAAAGGTATAGGAGGTCGTTTACGATAAACGTTTATAATTGCTGGTATAAACACGTTTTTGATAACAGTTAATAAACGTATCAACCCGTTTATCTTTAACAACCTCCTATACCTTTACACGTAAACAACAACAAATAAACGTGTTGTAGTGTTTATCAATAGTCAAACGTTTGTTTTTTACAGTGTATAGGAAAGCATTGTGTGTGATTACTGTCATAACTGTGTGCTATCTGAACGAGCCATATAGGTATCTGGATGAATGGGTCTGGAGTGATAACCGCAATTTGCGGGATAAAGGATCTGACTAGCAGTGAATAATAAAAGTCTTTGAGTCTTTACACACACATTTTCAGCACACATTTTCAGTGCGTAATTACGCACAAATCAAGGATGATTTTTCTTAATCCTTATAGGTGTAAGTTCATACATGTAATACAATTGTATAAATATACTAATCCCAGTTTTTATCATAATTGAGGGCGCAGCCTCTAACACATCTCTTAGTGCCCCTTCTTAATTACGGCGGTAGATCCAAATTTCACACTATAGTTGGGGAGCATATTAGGGTCTTCCGGTCCCGGCAGTAGCGTAGCCAGGGGGTCACTTCTCAGGGGGGGGGGGGCAAAGGGTATTTTTTCCCGGTAAGCACCAGTTCGACCCGGTGGCGTAGCAAGCTTTTTTCATGTAATTTTTTGAATTGCCGTCGAGAAAGTGACAAGCGGGGGGGGGGGGGGGGGGGGGGGGGGGGGGGGGGGGGGGGGCGTTGCGTTGCGGGTAGAGGCATTGCGTCCCCATACCGACGTGAAAAACGAAAACGAAAAAAAAAATTCCAACTAATTTGCAAGTCGTCCTTTCTCCTTTCTGTCCGTTTCCTTTCCCTTTCCCTTTCCTTCACTTTCACTTTCCCTTTCCTTTTTCCTTTCCTCTCCCTTTTTTCCCTTTCCTTCCCTTCCTCTTCTCCCTTTATTTCCCTTTCCCCCGTCTGGCTACGCTACTGGGTCCCGGTCCAGGCTTACACAGGGTGTTAATACCAAAATGTTCTTTGAAGGTGGTAACATTAAAACTTAGCTGGACATACTTGGTGGATTGGCCTTGACCTTGATTTAGAGTGGAAGGTCACATATGTTTCAGTATGTTTCAAAACCACGTGTGCTCCCCATATATATAGCTCTATAAACAGTCATAAATATGTTGTATATAAAGGCTGCATTTGTGATCTCGTGAGTGGTAACAGCAACAAAATGACCATTGGCACATTAAGTGGTGTTGAAAATTTTAAATGTTTAAACATTTACTTCAGAATTCAAGGTGAACATTAAAAATGGCCATTATTGTTGTTTCTACTAACAAAACACAGCAAAACTTGATTAAAACAATATCATCGCTATTTATTGAAAAAACGCCCTCTATGCAAATATGGTTCGCGTTATGTATCACGCGTACTGCAGGGGGATACTGTCGGACGTAAAATGCTCGTCGCGGCTGTACGAGCATTTTTGAATCGACGTTTTCTTGTACAAAGAGGGCTGATCTTTCTTAATCCTTATAGGTGTAAGTTCATACATGTAATACAATTATAAAAATATACTAATCCCAGTTTTTATCATAGTTGAGGGCGCAGCCTCCAACACATCTCTTAGTGCCCCTTTAATGTTCATCTTGAATGCTGATGTAAATTATATATAAACAAATTCTTCAACACCGTACTTCGTGTCCCTTTAACTATAATATATAAAACGATATCCGCACCGCACCGAACCTTGTGCACAGATTCTACTAACCTTTAATTCATCGGTGACTGCACTGCTGATAGTATTATTGATTGTAAGCTTCCTTGCTGAAAGTGTACGTGTCAGTATGAAATCCATTCACTAACATTTAACGAGAGCTCTACTACATGTAGCCCATGATCATTTCGATATCTGGTGACTACAATTTAAATAAAGTACCGGGATGGTAAAACCAATGGAAATACATTATACAGTGTAGCAACAGCGGAGTACAATAATATTCTGGTACATGTAGAAAGGTTTTTATAACAGATATTAAGCTAAAATTGTGGAAGTACCAATTACAAATACAGCACAATAATGGGAAAAACCCATGTCAGGCCCCTGCTACTGAGATTCTCGGTGGCTGTGACTCCGATACAACGTGCAAATCTGATGTAAACAATTCTCATCTTAGACGGGACCGGCTAAATGACGAGACCAACGTGGAGAAAGCCATAGATTTTCGGCAGCTTTAGAGTTACCCCCTGCATCGTCTTGGTTCCCAATTAGAATACGATTTATACTGTTAAAATAAACAGTCGGGTTCCAATAATTATGCTGAAAACATCGTGTCTACCGCCCTCTAGTGTAACTCAGGACAATCCAGTTAAGGTTTGTCCGGCATAAACTCAGACAATTCAATTGGGGCTACACAGAGCTTGGACACAGTTTCGTCCGGGCTTAGCCTGTCAACAAGCTCTTGCATTGCAGTTTTCAATTCGTAAGCCAACGCATCATCAAACCTATCAATAATCATTATGGCTTCATATCCAATTAATAGCTACGCAGTACATGCAGTAGTTGTTATGAAATAACAAATTCCCTGTGAAAGGCGAACAACTATAGCGTACAAAAGTGTGTCCTCGTTGATTAAACAATAACAAAAACAATATAGAGTAAATAAAGACTTTGATAAGTCTATACAGGTTAGCTCTATTTCGATATCGCCATATCTCTGTTTCATGTACTAATCTTTTCGATTTCATGCATTGAATTCATGCGTGTTGACGAGCAGCTACCTGCTGCGGAAAAGGTGGTTTTGCTAATGGGCTTATCAATTGCAACCCGCGCAGGGGGGGGGGGGCTGACTATTTATAGCGGGATCTGGTTGGTTGTCGGGATTTGTTTGATATTTTTAAATATAATAAACCATACTATAAACAAACTAAACACAAAGTCCCTAATGGGCAATACAAATGGCAAGATCTGATCAATAAATGCATCCTCTGCACGCACCAATTTCACCGTGCATGATCTTGCTCATAGTTTAATTCTTCAGCTCTACATCATATCGTCGTCGTTATAGAGTAATATCAGTGTAAATAACTCTAATGATAAGTGGTTAGTTTCTGCTATGGCAAAGTCATCTTTGAAGGATTATGTGCTGTACAAGAGGAAACCTAGTTTAGAAACGTATTTATTATGCAAATTAGATTTCAATGGGGCTGCGATCAAATTCAAAGCACGTTCTGACACTTAACAGTCGTGTTCATTCATGGAAAGAAGATATAAATATAAATATTCTTTGTCCTCTTTGTAAATAAAGAGACAAACACTTCTTATTTTTATGTTCTGCTCTTTTTTATGTTCTGACATTAGAGTCGATGAGTATCGAAAGTTAGAGATTATTATCTTGAACCTTTCTGGAGTATATTTATTGCTAGCAATCTAACTATTAAAATGTGTTTTATGGTAGGATTTTCTGATGAAACCCTCTCTGTAAGTGACGACTTTCCCTTACTACCAATATCTGATGTGTTTTGTAAGTCATATTTGAAACGTGTATGGGCTGCACGTACCGCTTTATTAGCTATCTATGATTCTTTTTGCCATTTATAATTTTGTAAATTGTTTGTATATAATTTTACCTCTGTTTTTCATATTGTATTGTATGGACGCATTCGCCAAGGTGGCGGATGCCACTGTTCTGAAAGTGTATGTCCGAATAAATCAATAAATAAATAAATAATAACCCAATAGTATTGCTTTCTTCAGTAGATAAACACCCGGCGTTACATTTCTATCTTTTTCAGTAGATAGTACCCATATATAACATTGCTATCTTCAGTAGATAACCGTATGTTATATTGTTATCTTAAGTAGATAGTATCATAATACTACATTGCTATCTTCAGATAACATATGCTATATTGCTATCTTCAGTAGATAGCATTCATGAATTATTACATTGACATCTTCACTTACCTGAGCATATATCCATATCAGCACCGTGCGTGATTTTACACATTTTTTTTAGTATTATTGGTGTGCAACAGTTTCTAAACTTAATTAGGACCAGTAGGGATAGGAGAGTAAACGACTTACAAAATATTAAAAATAAATAATGTTTATTTACAAAAATTCCTAATGTAGGCCTATGCCTTTTCAAAGATATGGATTAATCCGTTCGACCCCTAGTTATCGTCTTTGGGGCCTCGAACTGGAGCTAGAGTAATTCGTCTATCATGTGCACCATGTTTAGGAAGACTGCCTAATGCACTTGTAAAAAATAACCCCTTTCAATGATAGCCAACTGTTGTACACCAACTACAATTTAAATAAATTTACATTTCTTGTTTTTAGTCAACAATTTTTGTATCAAATGACCACGAAAGGGACACAAAACACGTAATTTGTAAACAAATTACTTGGTGTAATTGACTCTGAAAAGGGGCTTTATATTTAAGTCTTACGTTTTTATTTGTTTATTTTAATCAAATGAAGAGTGATCTATTGATAATTATTAATACACAAAAAGGTTATCGATCCTAGACCAATATTGTTTTAAGTGCATGGTTCAGTGGCAATTGAAATGGAAAATTAAGGCATAGGCCTATTATGGCTTGTTGTAAGGGGAATCATTGATTGTTAAGTAAGTGACCTGAATACTACCATATGAGATTTATATGCAGTTCAATGAGTCTAGCACTAGGGATCTGCCTCCAGAAATCAATTGCAACAACAAAAATTAAAGTATCTTAAAGACAAGTTAACCTCATTAAAAAATGGCCATCTAGAATCTTGGCATAAATTTCACAGCATTTAACGTGGGTTTTTCTCAGGATCCTCAACTGAGATAACGACCCGAAACCATAAACAAATTAGATGCCACTAAAGAGATTGTTGAAATGGCTTACGGGAAACATATTATATACCAAAACTATGTCGTATCGCTTATAAAAGCATAAATTAGCCTATTTCAAAGTAAATAATCCCGAAGTTAACATCAATATAATGACTCGAGGTATTCTATGCCAATTCAAATGGACTCTTCTGTGTTTAGGCGTACTGTTTCCCGCCCCGACCAAATATGAGAATGCCAAATATTTAATGATTTGATTTTTATTTAGGATTTTATGAAATTAATCATGTAGTTATAACATAATTAAATACGGACCTCGATATTGGTTGCGATCACTTGTTTCAATATAAAGGAATAAAAGAAGATAGACATCTCGTCCCTTTCCCAAACATGAAACTGTTAACTCATAATCATTTTAAATCGATATCCTTATTGCAAAGTAGCTAGCTTTTGATTATGCTTCTAAAATTATTCAATAAAATAACCTTCAATTCAATTTTCAATCAATCAATTCAAGGTTTAATAAACATATCATTATCGCAGCAAAATGCTGAATTACAACAATATTTACAATATGTAATATATAGAACAATAGAAACAATATATTCATAGAAATAACTAAGCATGCATTACACAACAACCCACCCCCTATTGGAAACAGAACTATAAATGTATGATTTAAGAGTTTGACCATGTATGGAATTGAGCTACGAGCGCAACGCAGGGCACGTGTCCCAGGAACAGCCACTTTGCGAGCACCACGGAGAGTCACACTACGCACCCGTTCACCTCTAGATTCCGGCAACCAACCACGGAACTCATTAGACCCCAAAAGGGACCCAGCAAAGCTCAAACAAAGCCGGTCTCCACGGCTCCTGAGCTCCGGAACAGCACATGCCATTAAGGCATCCTGACAGCCTATGTAGTTAAAACCTAAGATGATTCTACACGCCCTCTTCTGAATACGCTCCAAATCATAGTGGAGATTTTCTGTCAGACCAGGATGCCATACTGGTAGAGCATACTCAAGAAGGGGGCGAACAAAACCAACATAGATTGTCACCAGGTCTTTAACACTTAGCCCATGCCGTTTTAGGATGTTAAGCATAAATAGCCTTCCACTTGCACGTTTCGTAATGTCACCAATGTGGGTGTTCCATTTCAGATCTTTAGCAATTTGTATGCCCAGAATCTTCACCGTGTCAGCAAGGAGTATATATAATAGGAGGGGACACTTAGCTCATTTGCATATTTGTCATTAATATGATTAACCCTGCTTTGACCCTATGCCCTGCTGTGAGAGGTCACAGATACCGCCCTCTAACCTGAGAGGGGACTTTTCTATTGTTCTCATGCACAGCGTTGGCGATGAGCGACCGAGAAGTATAACAAAAGCGTACATAAAACAGATCGATTCGAAGCAGTAATTTGAATACATGAATTATGCAACACGTCACACAACGTCCAGTCTAACAATGATTGTGGACCGTATAAATGATGCAATTTTTTGTGTTCGAAAATGTCATCATTTTTTACCGTTCTTTCAAAAATAAGGAGTATAATCACATTATAAACACATTTTGTGCGAGAGTAACATACAAATATGGTATAAAATGGCAAAAATGGCACGATAAAAATCCGTTCGTTATAAATAAATGGATAAATGGTTAATAATTAAACTATCACCAATTACACTCGTCGATCTCTGTGGCGTGCATCGTAGGCCATGTTGTTTGCAAACGGCAACACGGGTTCGATCCCCGGTGTATCCGTGAATGCCATGCTTTTTTATATATATTTTTAAACTTGACGGTTAATGTAGCATCATTTTTATGTCAATTTTTGTAAATTATAAAGGCCCATGCGTTTATAGTTGTTGTTTTTTCTATCATTTATCGCTTTGATTTATTTAACTTTTAAACAATTGTATGCGTAAACTATACATGTATATTAGCGCGATAAATAAGTGATTTAATTTAATTTAATTTGAGTTCGGTTTGATAATGATAGCAAAACTTGTTGTAAAACCATTTTACCAGTTAGCGCAAGTTTGTGTACATCACGTTTAGTTTATTATAGCTAGGCTAATATACTATTTGTAGCTATTTGTATACAAGAAGCAAACACATTTCCAAAACAGAGAAACATGAGAAACGGGACCGTTACTAACGTTAAATTTAATATACCATTGCCATGGAAATCTGTACAACCGATGAATTTCTAGAAAATCGTTGATACAACTTCACTCAGGAAAGTCAGATCTTGTAGCATAACAATAAGCCAGCTTTTTAATAAACGAATTGGGAGACGCAATGATGTCGAAATCTATGTGGAAAAGGGAATCAGATAACTATTGATAGACTCGATCAAGTCTTGTACCACTGAAGGGTGATTAGAGGTAATACACGTTTCGGCGATGGGGAGCTAAAGTTTGTTTCAGAATATAAAAAGAGCAACACCACCAGAATATATCTTACTCTGTACAACACACATGTTGATGGATACTCGTTTGAAAATAACCCGCCAGTGTATAGATCATTCTTTTAACGCTTGTATTCAAAGGGTTGCTTGAAGGTCGTGCATTGACTTGATCTGAACAACGAATAATATGGGAGCTAAAACCTTTTGTTATGGGCACGCATGAGTAAACTGGATTCTCTGTATAATAAAACAAGATTTCTTATTTAAGATCTGGAATAAAGGTTACCAGGGGACATTCGCTTCAACGATGCTCCTATGCGTACGTCAACTGAAAGCCTGGTCCGATGGTATCAGAGGCGCCATAGCCAGCACTCGGAACACCATCAGAAACAATTGATTTTGTTCTTTCTTTTGAAGATGTGCACATTGTCTCTTTCAGTAGATAGCGCATTTATCACATGTGGCACTACTTCAGTAGATAAGCGCATGTATAACCGTGGTGGCAGTGCTAATAGCGCATAAGTTACGTGTGCCATTACTATGTGTGCTATACGCATGTCACACTACATTCACACGAACGAGGCATTACTATGTGTGCTATTAAGTTAGCACATGTGTATGCGGCGGTGGCCGCGCTATCGTCAGTAGATAGCGCATAGTCACATGTGGCATTACTACTGTGCTATAGTTTTAGTAGACAGCGCATGCGTCACATGTGGCATTACTAGTATTATGTGTGCAGGAATCTTTAATTCAATGTGTGCTACATGTATCCTTCAGTTAGATAGCGCATGTATCACGTCGTGTAAATGTGTGCTATTCAGTAGAATACTAACGTTAGAGACGGTTATAGCATATAACAATAATAATAAATTTTACTTTAATAATAACACACAGCGCATAAAGCAACGGCACCAATGCGCTTTACAAACAAATGATCAATACCTTAAAAAACTACACATACATTAAAACACATGATAAAAAGATTATAAATATATTCAATGCAAAGAACACCTCAAAAAATACAAACAAATTTGTTAAAACAGCCATAGGAGAAAAATACAGTCAGCTGCTATTGATAAAAACATTGCGATTTAAAAGTCAATAAAACATCAATTTTGACAAGTTATATGCAGTTTAAAAAATATATAGGTCTCACAGGGCCGGGCCGGCCAGAGAAGTGCTCCCGCGCGGTCACAATCAGGTGAGGTGTTTCATAAAGCGGTATTATTGGGGTTTTTTTTTTAATTTTTATTATCATCCAGTCCGGGAACATCGTCAATATCAATATTGTCTGCTTGATCTTACCATGGGATACCAAAGAATGACTCCGCGGCCGGCTAGAACAACTTTTCCTGAGGCTTTTATGGAGCCCGGGGGACAGATATACTGTTGACTAGTGCATCACAAGAAGTTCTGTCACTTGCATTGCAGTACATACTCAATAGGAACTTGTCAACGATTTTGGTGGACAAACCAAAGAAATCGCACGCATGCGTAGAAAATCATACGTAGCCTATGCCTCCTACGTTTGATTTTGGTAGAAGAAACGTGCATGTGCCTCCCTGGACTTTCTACACCTGCATCATATGCAAAATTAACACCCGATCGGTATACCAAAGTGAAATGTCTACCGATCAGTATAGGCCTACCCTTGTATATACCCTTGTATATACAAACAATAAACAGAAGGTAAGTAGAAAATTGGGTTCTCAAAAGTGTAATAATTAACCAAAATTGGGTTCTAAGTGTATTTTAATCAATAAACCTATCTAACAAAGTACGGGCCATTCTATACCATCAAAGAGGGGGCATAATGAAAACCTTTTTGATTGCCACCAATCGATATACCAAATTTCGCGAAAAGGCACTCCAAAAGGTAGGCACGTTAACGTAGTACCACTATATAGTGAGAACCCCGGGTCCAAAAGCTATTGGTCGAGGTCTTTAAAAATAGATTGTAACAACATGCAACAAAACATAAAAACTGGTGTTGTCCATCTTTTAGTTTCCAGTAAGTTAAAGATTATATTAGCGCTATTAAAGTGACCAGGCTCCTTTTATGTTGCAAGTTTCAATGTCATAATATTAATAACTTCAAAATTATTGACGATACTGATCTGACACTTGAATTTGTTATCCAGCTCCAGCGGTTTTAGGATGATAATAATTTAGTTACAACATGGGATGAATTTTCTGTGGTCATAATCAAAATCCATCCATTATAACATTGAAACCAACGGAGATTTAAAAATTACGGCCGTTCGTGTCCACCATCGTCTGGTATTTTCAATTTTCGACTCTACAAATGACGTGTATTTTTTAATATTCATTAATATGATTATTCATTGTATATTCATGACTGTCACTGCCTTCTATTGTTATAGACAATGAGTGTCCAGGGGTTGGTGTCAGTACAATGAAGGTTCTGATCATACAAACGGAGGGGGGTAAGTATCGACTTGTCAGTCCCGAACTCGTCCGTAGCTATCTGATGATCCAATCCCTCACGTCACACTTTAGTACATAGAGCTGAATACAGCATGCTGAGACGAATGACGTCGGATTTACGAGTGATAGCTGCATACCTGAGGACAATACCAGTAAATATTCCTAAAAGGAACTCGCGTTTGTTTCCTTAAAAATATTCATGATCAATGGGATTCGAACTGGATGTGGCAACCCCATTCAATAGCAGCACAAAGACACACATTAGTGAGTTCGTCGTAAATTCAACAGAGTAGTGTTACCAAAATAGTATATACTGCATTAAATTTAGGTATTGGTTCTTTATTTGGTTAATTAAAGCTAATTAGCACACGATTTTAATTTACCAACAGCGATATTCTTATCGAGGAGACAATACCTCACATGTCTATACCAATCGCATGCTCCAAAACGATAGGGGTAACGGAATGTCTTACGGGATCTTTCTCGGGGTTTACACTGTACATGTACTCATTTTTTTATGCACTGTACATAATAGGCCTAAGCCTATACAACACGAGCCACTGCACTTCCCCGACGGCTTCATGAAGCACACATTTGCCAGAAGACTGTGGCAAAACCTCAAGATAAATAATGCTTTCAATTGGTCTATGGTCTTTATACATACACGTGTTATATTACTTGTCATTGCAGAAATCCGTTAAATTGATTATCATCACTGTGTACAACATACGTGACCTAGTTTTTGCGCCGATTTCATTTAGACTGATGCAAAGTCTTTTACAACTATATTGTACCGAACTATAAAAAGAGTAAGTCTGGTTACCTCGTGAGGATTACGCACAGAAATAGTTATGTACATATCCACACTAAAGTTTCAAGCGGCCAATGCAACGTAGTCTAAATTTAACCGGAACTACCGCACATTGATTGAGGGCGTATCAGCCCATATTGGTCTTGTTTTATCAATCGACTCGCCCCTCCTTAGTTATTCCTCCATGCCCATGTCTGCAGCAGTAGATTATTGCATGATTGCGCTTCGCTACGTGGAAAGGTGATTCCCCGTATGGTTCTAAAATTAGATATACACGTAATGTTAGGTAAATTGGTGGCGCTATTCAATGTGTCAGACGATGATAGACACGGTTGTCCGTGAATTTCAAAGCCTAATTGCTTTTAATGTATGTAACTATGGATATTGTTTATATGCTTTTAAAATATCGTGTTGAAACTATTAAATTAATTTCATTTTAAGACTGTTGGAGATGGAAAAAACCCAGTGTTAGTATTTTTCTTTCAAAATTAACTACATTTTAGTCGTTTAGCGAGGTTGAATATTTGTTGGCGAACATGCCTAATGACCGTTCGGAATGAGTCAGATTACGGTTGATGTGGGGGATGTGGGGGATTTGGGGGAGCAGTCATATTTGTTTGCAATGGAATAACCAATGTGTGGCATGTTAAAAGGCTGTGTTTAATAAATCGATATCTTAAAGAGGAACAATGACAAGTTGTACTTTTTACCAGTTTTATTTCTTCAACATTTATGACAAATATAATAATGTATATATTACAATACACAATTCAATATCAAGAAAAGTCGTACATGTAACACATTTATTTAGTAGACAAATTATAGTAGTATGTGACCTATGTAACCCACGGGGTTTTTTTTCAATTGAACTTCAACTTCAAGCGAAAAGCTTTACCTTACAGCCTAGCCTATTTCACAACTTCACCTGAGATGATTTTGGACCTTGGTATGTATATGAACTCATTAAATATGAAAGGTTCCGTGTAATACCTCAAACCCAAGTTTGGTATAACATTGGATCGATTGAGCCCATACGTATACTATTGGTCAAGCTATGAGTTTTTAAAAATATTTTAAAACTCATAGCGAGACCAATACAAATTGGGCGTAAATCATCCAATTTTATCATTATTATATTTTGGATCCATTATTATCCATTATTATGTTTTGAGAATCTTCCGTCCTATTCATTTACACAGAGCTTTGAACTTGAGTTAATCATGTATTGGACTGTATTTGTAAGTTTAAAAATCGGTCATCCGATTTTTTTACTGTATTGGACAGTTTGGAATAAGAGCTTTTGATTGGTTCAATGTTTTTGCTGGATTGACCCATACATTTGAAGTGTTTGAAAATGTAATATTTAGTTAGAACTTTTAATAACTGACGCTGGATAAATAATTGACATATTTGTGTATTTTCTATAAAGAAACAAAATATAATGATTAATATATTTTAACAAGAGAATAGAATGATATTTTTGGATGAAAACATGTTGAAAAACTATCTTCTTTACTAGCCAATTAGCCCCTACCGTCACTATAATATAACCCCCTATTTAACTCAATGGAACAGTCCAAATTAACATCCTGAACTGACAAGTGAAAACAGTAAACAACAAGATGGCCGACACCTATGGTAACTTTTGTATGGAGCTGAGGTTCCATCAGTATTACTCATGAAAAGGGTAACAATAAACATGAACAAGATATATTAATGCAAACAGTGTGAAATACTCTTTGGCTAAAAATAGTGGGTTTAAAACAAGGAGAATGTATAGCCTTTTTGGGGGGCGAAGGGCGAAGCCACCCTATTAGCATGTTATTGCAAAAACTTACACATTTTGGTCTTTCTAGACATAAGTGGGGGCCGCCATGTTTGTAGTCTTTGTAAGTTACATGTACCTATGCAGTTTATTTTAACAGTCCTGCAGTCTGTACTAGAGTCAAAGCTATATTTGTTTAGACTTGATGATTCAATCAGAGAGATGTTATTAGACTCCCAACCGAGAGACATAATAGCTTATCTTGTTTGACTAAGGAGAAATCTCCCAATTCTTGTGGGGTTGTCTAATAAGTGGCGAGTTGTGGCTGTCATACCTAGATTTTTTTTCAGACAGTATCCCCCTCCCCCCCCCCCCCCCACCCTCCATGCACACACAAATCAACTTTATTGGTTTCCTGTACTATTTTTTTAGACTGCGATGTTTTGATTTGTTATTTTGATTGAATTATGGAAAATACATACACTATTTCCCTTGTATTTTGGTATGCAACAGATACTTCAGAAAATGGTTACAAAACATGCTTCTTTCTCTTGGATCGCCCCATTCCATTTCAATGGAATTTTTATTACTAGCTAGGCCTAAAAAGTAAAGCTTCTTATTTTCATTTCCGATTTTTGTGCTGGCCTTTTTAGACCTAAATTTCCTCAATATTTCCATGATGTTTACACATTCCAATGAAAAAATCAAATAACAATGATATAGTTAGTCATTTAAAACATATTTTGATAGCATTTTTACAGTTTTCTTGTTGTAATTCCAGACGAAAATACACCCTAAATAAGCTTATTTCTGATATGTGTGTAGGACTAGGGCTAGGCTCACGAATTGCCATTCAAAATGAACCAGTGTTATTTATCGATGCATTAGCGTTACTTTGGGGTATATTGCAATGTAACACAGATGCAAAACTGCAACAGTCACCCCACTTTTAATTTAAAAGAGAGCCCTAGGTGATGATATGATGCTAGCGTGACCTAGGCCAAGCCTGTTACTTCATAGGACTTTTGACAAATGGATAGCTATCCTATTTCATATAAATTACTGTGCAATTATTTAGCAAGCATAGATGTCCCATCTTTAATTAGAGTCAGATTCTCAAAACATAATAATGTTCCTTTTTTCGGGCGATACAGTGAAAATTGGTTTCGCCTCGCCTTGAAAAAGAAATCGGACTCGCCTTCGGCGAGTCCGGGTTTTTTTCCAAGGCTTAACCAATTTTCACTGTATCGCCCTCAAGTCATCCAATATTACACCACACTTGGACTGTTTGGACACCTCAAAGCATAATAATGGTTGCAATTGGGCTTCAACTTTAACAACTTTAACATAAACATTGTAATACTTGTGCATGGGTACAGGAACTACACACTTTGTGGACTTAAATAAATCAGTTGAAAAAGTGGTCCTAGTGGGAATCGATCCATGGACCTCTGCATTGTAAGGCTCATAACTCAACCACTAGACTAGCGAGGGTGAACGGGCCAAGACATGATTTTAATCCTTCTTATTATTACGGAATAAAGCAATACTACTATTATGATTAGTAGGCCTACACACACTATTATTAATAATAGAGCTGCGACACACATGATCGTCAACCCCGGGTTGATAGTCATGTTGTTGGTATTTCCATTAATGCATATCTATATACATAGGCCCTTTAAGCTAGTCCTTGTATTGTACATTATCTGTATATACACCGAGCTAGTTCTATTTCTATTTCCATTTGATAAAGACTAGTATATCTAGTCGAAACGTTGTCATTATCTCTAATTCCCCGATCTCCTTTTCATCCCCCACATCCAGTTGGGATAGGTTTCACTTGATTACATTACTTTACAGGCAACACACAGACACACAAAGACAGACAGACAGAAAGTTGACTGGTAAGTGATCCAGAATAATCTTTTGGCGCCAAAATATAATCCTAAGGTGATCATCGCTGACTGAATTATGTATCGTTAAAGTAACACAATTGTGATGTGATCTGTGAAAACCTGTCGGATGTCGCAAAATGTGAACTAGGGATTATGGGTAATTTAAAAAAAAGAAAAAGAAAAAAAAGATTTTTTTTAGATTTTTTTAAAGAAAATTAGTTTCCAATACTTTGTATCATCATCTTTCATCAAATTTCACCTTCAAAAACTTACTTAAGTCACTTTTATTATTAACCTTATAATGTTATTATATTGAATAATGTATCTTTTTGGCCTGTTTTCATGATTTCTTGTTTTGTAGCTTTTGATGACATCACAATCATCAATCACTCATAACATTTTTTGTAGTGATCGTAGAAAAATGATCGAAACAGTTCTGTAATCAGCACAGTTTTAGCTTTCTTATGATATAAATATATCCAATATAAAAAATGCCACCATGTGGCGGGTTTTCACAGATCGCATCACAATTTATAAACAAACACTGGTTGATGAACCTTTCTAGTTGATTGTGTATTTAAATGAATCGCACATTTATAAACATACACTGATTCATGCACATCTCTGGTTATCATCAAATGCATTACAAAAATATTAACAAACAAAATCAATAAGTACATTACACAATTATAAACAAACCGTGGTTTATTTAACCTCTCTGGTTGTGTATCATCAAATGCATTACACAATTATAAACAAACACTGGTTTATGCACCTCTCTGGTTTATATCATCAAATACATTACACAATTATAAACAAACACTGGTGTATGAGCCTCTCTGGACTGTTTATCAATAAATGCAGTACACAATTATAAACAAGCACTGGTTGAGCTGCAGTGGCGGTTCCGGGGGGGGGGGGGGGTGGGGCAAAAACATAACTACGGATGACCCATATTTGACCCGGAGACCCACATAACACACCCATGACTCACACCATAGCAATGGTACACACCATATAGCAATGGTAGCTCTAACTTAAGATCCTATTACTGAAGTAATATTTTAACTTATATTAAGTATACTTTATTTATTCTGATCGAAAGTATAACTTTTGAGGACTCAGTAATTTTGAAGTAAAAGAAAAGTAAAAGTAAAAGTAAAAGTAAATTATAGCTAGAAATTGTGCTTTCAGCGGACTCAATTTTGTTTTAAATCCCAGCCCCCTTGCAACCCCGCCCATACCAACAAAAATACATGTTTTTTTCTTTCTAGTAGTATTTGTAACTACATTTATGATCAGATACCAAGCAAAAGTACAACAATGAGTCAAAATGATCATTTAATTTTTGAGTGTTATTGATTTGAAAGAAAATGCGTGTTTAAAGAAAACAAAAGGCCTCGGAATCAGTAATTTCAAGAAAAAATTATAGCTACAAATACATCTAAAAATCATAGACTAAATTTACAAAGTTTTCAACGGCAAAGGAGCTCTACCTCTTGGAACCCCTGCCCCTTACCCAGAAACTAACGTTGGACTACTTAGTTTTGAGTTTTATTGATTGAAATGAGATTTAAAGAATATGCTTGTTTAATAGTAACAAAAGACCTGAGACTCAGTAATTTGAGGGGAGGCTAATTAAAAATGCAGACAATTACACAATTATAAACAAACACTTGTTGACGAACCCTTTCCGGATGTGTATCATTAAATGCATTACACAATTATAAACAAACACTGGTTTATGAACCTCTCTGGTTGCATATCATGAAATACATTACACAATATTATAAACAAACACTGGTTTGGATATTATTGATGAACTTCTCTGGTTGCATATCATCAAATGCATTACACAGAATATAAACAAACAACAATTACAAATACAAATCAAGTTTTGTTTCTTATACAAAATTCTGTACAGAAATTAAACCTCCCTGGCAGTGGAATACCCAGAATATAAAATCAACATAGATTCATTTGCGTTCGGGCTGTATTTTATTTATAAATGCTTTAAAATCAGTCTGCACTACGATTTCAAGAAAAGCGCAGAAACAGTAGCAAAATATGCCCCAAATATCATCTCTCAAAAGCAGAACTTTATATTTAAGCCGAATTCTGATTGGCTAAACCCCAAAATAAAATAAAATTCGAATTAATCTTGTTTTCCGTATAATATTGAGTCACGTAAGCTGATTGGCTAGGTAGTGATTCCAACTAGTTGATTTCTGTGGAACATCAACTCAACAGCATGCCCAATAGAGGATATCCATGTAACGGATTATCTGCCATCTGGAATAATCACTGTGTTTAAGATTTTAGAAAGAAGAGTCACCTGTTTTATGATATGTACGCCAATGATTATGGTCACACGGTTCATGCAATGAATTAGAGGTCATGCATCAATTCATTTGAATAAGAGGTCAAGTGCGATTTTCCTTTGTAGTTTGTTGCGCATGGCTACATGGATAACCTCTATATGACACTGGCTTCTCTCAACTTCAAATTATCAGAACATTACCCTGACTGGATTTGTGACTCAAGTACTGATTGACTCTACAACTGGACTTGTGACTCGACTCTCGGATGACTCGCCATTAACATCTGTGACTACTACACATATTGACTCCTCAACCGGACTCATGACTCCAATCTCGGATGATTTGCCATAATCATCTGTGACTCCTACACTGATTGACTCTTCAACTGGACTCGTGACTCGACTCTCGGATGACTCGCCATTAACATCTGTGACTACTACACATATTGACTCCTCAACCGGACTCATGACTCCAATCTTGGATGATTTGCCATAATCATATGTGACTCCTGCACAGATTGACTTCACGACTGGACTCATGATTCGACTCTCGGATGACTCGCCATAATTATTTGTGTCTCCTACACAGATTGACTCCACAACTGGACTCGTGACTCGACTCTCGGACGACTTGCCGTAATCACGTGTGACTCCTACGCATATTGACCCCACAACTGGACTCGTGATTCGACTTGCGAATGACTCGCCATAATCATTTATGACTCTTAACTGAACTGGATCTTCGGGTAACTCGCCATCATCATTTGCAAATGCGGCATTGATTGACTCACCATAATGATTTGTTTTTGGATCCGTCTTGCTTCCGGGTGATGTCGTATTCGTTTTCACCGTTGATTTCATGTACGGTCTGGGTGTACCGGAAGCGCGAGACATGGTGAATCGAACGTGGCACAATTTTTGGCGCCAAAGCTTTCCCGCTCGCCCCGTGACAACCAGAGCCATAAACACGTAAAATGCAAAATAGTCGGTAACACGTGTTACGGTAACACGTGTTACACTTTGTCCAGTCATAATTTACCAGCCTTAGATTCTTTATTATATTTCTAAATTAAAAATTAATTTTGACTTTGGCAATTGAACTAACATATTAACCATAAATAGTGATAAATAACACTTGAAAAATTGAGGTTTTAGCACGTTTTCCTGAATATGAGTTTGGTAACAGGCGTTACGACATTTTGATGGCCTATTGTAGAGTGGTGGTTATGAATTTATCTAATTGTTTACTATTTTTAAATAGGGCCTAACTAGTAGAATTAAAATTATAAGTGGCGTAAATTAAAACCAAATCAATAAGGTAAATATTTTCAAAAAAGTGTTGCTCCGGTAACACGTGTTACCATTTTTGGGGTAAGAAAAGTAGAATTTGTTCATAGTAAACATTAGCCAAATGTTGTAACAATTTTTTCCTGAACCTTTGCATGAGCTTTGAACAACATAGAGGTAAAAATAAATCTTTTGGAGCAATTTTCAGTTTTTTTGCTCCGTCACATTTTCATGGAATCGCCCATATAGACAATTCCTAGGAGTCATTTTACAAACCGTTAATCTTATTTTCTTGCTTCGTCATTAAACATTGTGTTAAATGTAAGACCTAGACATATATTTCAGTTTCTTTTTCAGTGGCGCTGGCATAACGAGGTTCAAGTTCAGGTGGCATGTTTTGGCTTTTTACAATGATGAAATCACAATTCGTGACGTGACTCATATTAATCAGAAGCTTACCCGATTCCGTCTCTTTTAATGTCTGAAGTAGAAGAAGAGAAAACTTACCAAACGAAAGGTCATAATTATATCTTCATCCCCATTTCTCGCTTTCTCTCTAATATTTCCAATTTTTCTCTCTCCTTAAGTCCTTTATCTCCGATAGGTGTTGATTTTAACACCAAGACTACTCACTAACTGCGCCACGGTACATGTTTAAATGATCACATTGATAAAGACTCGACTATACACTGGGCCAATGGGCCTAAATGATAAACTCTGATGATTAGCCGCAGATGTTGCGCACAAAAAGTAATACACGAGCGTCTAATCTTTGTCAACGGGTTCAACGCGCACGCGTCACCATTTATATTGCCAACTCAAAACATTCCACGCGCGTTCACGCTCATCATCGGTTAACGCACGCGTTTTCATGCGTTACGCTTCCCGGAAATTGTAGGCGCACTTCGAATGCGCATTTAAAAGGTATGGCTTCTTTTTCGCACTCGACTCGACACGAAAAAGATGGTTTTTAACTACTACTACTACTACTACTACTACTACTACTACTACTACCTCTACTACTACTACCTGACATTCATACCGCGCCAAAAACCAATAAAATTGCACTAAGGCGCATAAAAACACAAACAATGGATGAAAAAATAAATACATAAGTCAAATAACAGCAGAAAAGTCAATGCAAACATGATGAAATAAGTTATTGATTTTAATAAACATTTGAGTTTATTTTGATACCAAGAAAAGAACGATTTGTAATCAAACTTTGCACGAAGATAGGGATTTACATGCTTCCCACGATATATAAAAAACAGGATTTGAAACACATGTATTTTCCCGTGAACCATGATAAAACGGCGGTATTGTCACTTTTCACTTTCATTGGTTGATTTCTTTATGTTCATTTTTTAGTAGAAAGTACGATTTTCAAACACGATAACTCAATAAAAACTGCATCTGATGGACGGCAAGTAAGTGTTTTGTAATCTTAAGAAAATTACCCGGGACACTTTTTTTTGTTTATTTGTTTTTGGCCTATTTCCAATTTTTCGAATCATTTTGTGGAAATTCACGATTGATGAATTTAAAAATCCCATTTTGTTGCCTTATTTGGTCAATAAATCAAAATATATTTCAGATATCCAAAAAACAAAAAATACGTGTCCCGGGTAATTTTCGTAAGATTACAAAAATCGTATAAGGAGTCATTTTCATAATTTCTTTTTTTTGTTACCTTGTCATAACTGAAGACTGGTCAAAATTCTCGTTTTTTATGATTTTCTCCAAAATGAACCTTTTTAGAGCAATTTCATGTTCATGGCAAGACTTATTGAACCCTTTCCTTCAAGAAAATGTATACTTTTATATGGATTATATGAATAATGACGAAGTTACGACGGTTTTACGGAGGCTATTTCTGATACTTGACAGCCCCCTTAAGATCGTCAATTTATGTCAAGTGCGTTTTGGAGAGAGTTCTCAGCGTTAGTGTCGTCGCCGTAGGATATAGACTTCAGAAATTCTATACTACGAGGGTCATTCAATAAGTTCTACCTCTTCACTCATAACATCGCTAATACGAATGTCAGCCTCATGACATTTGTTATGATTATAGCTCTGTATCATAGCTACACATGATTTCTGAATATAATACTGTATTATCACGTATAGATTCGATGGTTGGCAAAATTAACCTTTGTAGGCTTGCAAATAGTATAATATCAACTCGAATGTATTGCTACGCCTTAATAGCATACTGGAATACTGCTATCCAGTCAAATGTTCGCTGTTCCAAGTCAAGCCACAGTGATGCCTCGAATGTTAAATCTTAACATGATCGTCATTTTATGAGTTTTACTTATATGTAACCTTTATAATAGCCAATCATGTAGTCAGTGGTAGAAAGAAAATTATCACTTATATATACTTGTAATCCCTCCATTTAGTCCTGTATATTGAAGATCTCTTAGTTCTTATGAAAAGCAAATATGACTTTTGCAGCGGTTGTCTGGGGTAGGGTTAAAACTAAAAGCTGTCAAGGTCTGGTTCTGGCTAATTAGAGGGCATTTTTCTCAAAGAAAATCAGTGACTTTTATTTTGTTATAGTCTCTGTTCAAGAGATATCTGTAATTTAGAATTTTAATTGACCTATAGGTACGTTTTGTCTCTTAGAATTGGCCAAATGAATAGCACTCAATGGACCATTGGTTTTCACAGCATCTCCAGAAAAGTACAAAAAGTACTCGGACCAATTTACTATGAATTTGTAACTGAGATTCAAAGCTACAATTGTGGAATATTTCGTACGACTTATATAATAGCAAAGTTATGAGGTAGGAGGTAGAACTTATTGAATGACCCTCTTATACAGGGTGGTTCAATAAAACGTTGACAGTTGTTTGAAGCCATTTTGTTGTTGAAATTCTGTAGATTTAAAAAAAATCTTTTTCAATATCCATCAACTATATGATCTTGACCATCTATTCTGAAAATATCGTTACAAATAATCTTACGGTTGCAAAATAACAGCTATTTGAACAAAGTCTGTCCCATTTCACTCTGTCCACGGGTACTGATTTCGCGACGTTACATTGAATACTGAATGATGAATTGCATGCAAGTAATCTAAGATTTGAAAATCCCACCAGGTGAAACCAGTGTAATTGTTAACATCTTTAACTATCTATTCAGGTGTGAAATCACTACGTAATAATAATACCACGAGTGACCCTAATTAGAATTATTGATTTTCATAGATTGGAAGTGTAATAATTGTCTATGCTCTATGCCTTAAAAGTGACGATGCCATTTAATGTTATCTTGCTGGTCATTTCCCATTTCTCTTCAAATAGCTTATCATTTTGCCGTCATAGCATTATTAACATTAAGATTTTCAGCATAGATGGCCAAGATGATATTTTAGAGGAATATGTAAAAAAAAAATTGAAAAATATGGCTTTGAAAAACTGTCAACGTTTTATTGAACCACACTGGTTGTAACGTCGCGAAATCAATACCCGCGGACAGAGTGAAATGGGACAGACTTTGGTCAAATAGCTGTTATTTTGCAACCGTAAGGTTATTTGTAACGATATTTTCAGCATAGATGGTCAAGATCATATAGTTGATGAATATTGAAAAAGATTTTTTTTAAATCTACAGAATTTAAAAAAAGGCTTCAAAAAACTGTCAACGTTTTATCGAACCACCCTGTATATTAATTACTTTAATGTCATCGTGACATTCTATAGAGTAAATGTCAATGATACGCTTTACCACATCGTATTGATTTCGCGTGTGAGTCTAATAAGGATTCATTTGTATCTCTTCAAACTGCGTAAGGATCAGTTTTAAACAACTCCAGTACTATAAAGACAACACTAATTCGTGAACTTCTTAGATACGATCAAATGTTTAATTTTCTCTATAATGATATAATATAATTCATGCTTTATTCAGGTTATTGCTCACGTGCATCCAATTGCCCTAATTGTTCAAGTACACAAATGCATATAATATTACGTTTAATTTTCTCCATAAATGATATAATATAATTCATGCTTTATTCAGGTGATTGCTCTACGTGCATCCAATTTCCCTAATTGTTCAAGTACACAAATGCATATATTAATAATACGTTTAATTTTCTCCATAAATGATATAGTATAATTTACGATTTATTCAGGTTATTGCTCTACGTGCATCCAATTTCCCTAATTGTTCAATAATTACATTTTCATTTATTAAGTACACAAATGCATATAATATTACAACACAAGTGCAAATATAATAAACATTACCTGTAATTCCTCGCAAATAAGTTTGAACATGTAAGTTCCAATAAGTACAGTTGTATACACCAAAAATTACTTTTAAATGGTAACAAGAGGATATAACTATCTTCGTTTGTATCACATATTTCATATTTCGATGTTAGATTGTTTCAAAAGTGAGCAGAAAACTACCGAAAATTAAAAAGTCATCGAAAATTAATTTCCATTACACCTGATTGATGTACGATTGTGACGTCACTGCGTTTTCATAAAAACACGCCCTAAAGAAGCTGCAATCACCGGAGTGCACGCACTGACGCCACAGAAAAGGAGAGGTACCTGATAGTTGTATTATTAAGGCACATATATTAAGGCACAGAATTCGTATGATAATTATCCATTTTACAACGTGCTCAGCATGACAGATAATTTGGACTAGGTACCGTTACCGATATAAATGCTCAAGAAACAGCTATTTTTCGTCCATCTACCTCTGTAATTTTTTTTTTTTTGGGGGGGGGGGGCGGTCATTTTTTTCTATATGGTCATGTGTTAAAAGCTCGCCTCTTTTCGCGTTACACACGGATTTTGGCTTTCGCGACATGATTTTAACTTTACACATTTATATTTGCTTGTATACCCCCCCCCCCCCCCCCGAGGTAGTAAAAGTATACATTTTCTGAAGGGAAATTGCATGAGGAAACCAAATATGCCATTGATATTATAGTACAACCAAGGACTAAAATGGTATGATTCACAATGTTCGGGAAAATATCAGAGTTTTTAATTTTTAATTTGAGATCCATATATTTTTTTATACCTACCCCTATCATTATTTACTTTACATATTTGAAATCCTCATGAAATTACCCAACAGATGAATAAATAATTGTCAAAGGTTACTACGTCGGTAAGGTAATTATACCGGCTAGTGAATATCTCCAATTTTTATTTAATATATTTTCAGAATTTTCAAAAATATTTTTAAGGATGTACCCTTTCCTGATCTAACCTGCATTTCTGAATTCCTCTAGTTACAAGCTTTCCAAAAATGTATACTTTTGCTATCATAGGTTGAAAACTTTTTCTGTTATAGTCATTTTTATAAATCCGGTAAATTGAGGCTGATTATTCATGTTGACTGTGTAGCGAATAGGAAGAAAGCTGGTGATCATGGTCTTATCCATAATTATTTAGTTGTTACAAATAGTTGACAAGTCTGTTGAACCACACACTTAAAGACTACTAAATATCCTTTAAAATGGGACCAGAAAGGTGTTTGTAACATCAGGGGATGACTAGTTATTATAAAAATAACAAAGCATGGGATTATCCCCATTGAGTTTGTACAGGCGGCACCCCTTCCGGCACCACCCCTGGTCCCCAAACTTCAAACAGCTGTATCTCCTCTGTATTACCTATACCAATGCAATTCTGCAGGCGGATAGCTTGTTATTAGGGCTTTAAAAATAATACAAAATTTGTTGAGATAGCTTTTGTGGTTTTAAGAATATTTAAGGAATATGACAGCATGAAAGCATGAAACTAAAAAGTGTAACAGCACCACCCTATTCATGCTATTGGGAGGCGAGTTCATAACACATGACCATATTGATTTTATTTTTTAAATTTGCAACACAGAAGGACATTTACAGATACAAAAGTACAAAAATATAGAGTAATACAAATGCATATTATACACTTCATAATAATAAGTATCCAAATGCGTAACCTATGTACAGTAACGTCATAATGTATGCTAGTGATCTGCGCATGCGCAGCATTTACGCGCGAGTACCGAATTAAGCCTTTGTTGAGGGGATCCATATATTCCAGGGGATTGTCTCTCATATCTGACCATTGTTGAGATTTGGTTCAGTATAGCGCACTCTATCAATCCTTCACCCGGAAGTTACAGCGTAAACTGTCAATCATTCGTTGTAAATGAATATTCAGTCATTACTATTCATGACCTCACACGATGTGATCGTCGCGATCCGGCGTCCTTCCCAACTGATCTGATTACAATATTCATAAATGCAAATAACGCCACGCCCCTCCTCTGTCACTGCCAGACGAAGCCATCCACAATTTAAAGTTCGTATTTTGTTCTACGTAAATTAATTTCAAATAACCAATTCTGAATGTTTCGTGTCATATAAGAACTAAATTCTGCCATCATCAAAGCAAATCAGTTCTACTCTAAATCACAATCAGCTTTTTTACCATTGATGTACTATTTCTGTGCCACAAATCATGTTTGAGCCGATAAAAACCCCCATGTCTCATGTCGTCTGGTTTGCTACGACCATGATAGTGCGCCCCCTCTAAAACCTTCACCCGTGAATTTGGTTTTAGTAGGCGAAATTTTGTCTGAGGAGTGACCTATCCCATAATTATATAATCCCTGTATATTCCGACACTTTACAATATCATACATGCCATCGTTACGATAAGCTGTCACAGAGGAAGATGGACAAAGTACAGATCAAGACACGATATCCAAATTACCATATCGCTTACTTGAAGAAAAGCCAGAAACATATTTTAAAGGTCTATTAAAACTCTCACCAACACCAAGTATGTTATTATTTAATGAGTTATAAAGCAATGTTTATCTTTCAATCAATGTACGAGTATAAGGTATCTTTCAATCAATGTAAAGGTGATGAAAAAGGAAGGATACCTGTCCACATACAAGTCATTAAAGGTGGGTACAAAATTCTGATATAAAAGAAAAAACCTATATTTATTATCATTACCCCTGCGAAATATTAGGTCTGACAGTGTTTTACCAACCTAAATTTGCATGTACTGTTCAATGGGCATATTTACAAAGATTATTTTGGCTTCGAATATAAAACCACTGGAGTAATGTATATAACTCAAATGCAGGAATGATAGTAAATACGATAAACAAAATGGCAAATTCGGATCACCCATCTTTTAAAGGCGTAGTATATGATCTTTTCCATGGGACGCCCTCTATCCTTGATGTTTTTAAAGCAGATTTGCTCGCAGATTTACATTTCTGATCATAAACATAAATATATTCTGAGTTACAGAGCGATACGATTCCTAATTACTTCAAAATCATGGTTTAAAGAGTGAAAAATAAACTGTCCTGCTAAATTCACTCTAAAACCATGCTTTTGAAGTACATGTAGGCCTAAGTAGGAATCGTATCACCCTGTAACTCAGAATGTATTTATAATCTATGATCAGAAATGAAAATCTGCAAGAAAATCTGCTTTAAAAAAAGAAGGATAGAGGGCTTCCCTGGAAGAGATCGCATAATATGCCTTTAAGTTTCAAACATCTGATAGATGATATACATGTATATTTTGCTAATTTGCTAACGGAAGGTTACAACATATCATTTTTAAATTAGTGCCCTATAGTAAAATATTACTAACACAATTATTGGGCCGTATTCTCGTAATGTATCTAAACGTGGTTTAGTAAAACACGCGTTTTAACTTTGACACATCGCTTTAAAAGTAAACGCAATTCTATCAAAATGTGTTTAACTTAAACACGCGTTTAACTCATTGGAAAGTGTCTAACTTTAAACAGGGGTATGGGGGTCACTCCTGCACCAATTGTACGCCTTGAATGATGTCCCAACAGCGCCCGGTGCAAGCTGACGTGCAGATCGTGTAGTCTTAAAAATACAAGTACATTTGAGGAATTCAGTCGATATCTATTGTAACCCATTTGGGCCACAATAAATTGAATACCTGTATATAGTGAACGCATGGCCACTCTGGTTTTGCTAAACACGTCGTCTAAAAGATAAGCTCGCCTTTAATTTAGACACGAGTTTAGTTAGACAAAGTTTTAAGCTAAAACCGTGTTTAGTACAATACGGCCCTTAATGTATATGATATATAATATAAAGTAGTTTACCAATATAAGCTCTACGATGTTTACAATAGATAATATAACAACAAATAGCAACAAACACCGGCGAATGTCCCAACGAAAAATAAGCAAAGACATTCACCGGCGGTGGGGACTTGGACCATACCACGGACAGATTGTAAACACGGAAGACTCAGTGCAGCTCTCATTGGTGGAATAAAACAGCACGACTCCGAGTAGCCCAAAGCGCGCCTCCGCTTGGCCCCATTTTATCTACGGCGGAAGAATATCACCTCCCACTCGTTCATTATTCAACGCGCACGCGTAGGACCATTGCTGAACTTCTCTGCTGGCGACTATAAATCTTTCCAGTGCTCGGTGATGAGCTTCTTCTGCCGCTAATTGACGACGAATTGCTTCCTCTGCCGTTGGACGAGCTGTCGCTACTGGTGCAGGTGGACGAGCTGCTGCTACTTGGGGGATGAGCTGCAGCTACTGGGTGAGCTGTCGCTACCTGTATTCGTGGACGAGCTGCCGGTACTCGTGGACGAGCCATTATTACAGGATTGTGCACTTCTTCTTAGCTTTTATATTTTGCTCGGCATTGACGTTTTCTGCGGTAGCTATGTAACGAGGTCTGGCCGCTACTGGTAGACGAGCTGTCGCTATATGAGTTACAGCTCCCTGCATTCGTGGACGAGCTGCCAGTACTCGGTGATGTGCTTCTTCTGCTCGATGATGAGCTTCTTCTGCCGCTACTTGACGACGAATTGCTTCCTCTGCCGCTATCGCTACAAGTGGGCGAGCTGCTGCTACTTGGGGATGAGCTGCAGCTACTGGGCGAGCTGTCGCTACCTGTATTCGTGGACGAGCTGCCGGTACTCGTGGACGAGCTCCTGGTACACGGGGATGAGCTGCAGCTACCGGGTGAGCTGTCGCTACCTGTATTCGTGGACGAGCTTCCGGTACTCGGGGATGAGCTGCTTCTGGTATTGCCGCTACTTGACGACGAACCGCCGGCTCGGGGCGCATGTACTGCAGGCCGTTCGCATGTAAGGGTCTTTGTTGTATCCGGCGTCTTTCTTCTTGAATATCGGGCGGTACGTCGATTATCCCACCGTGCACTGCGACGAGATGGTCGTAACATTGGTTTTCTGCATCAAAGAATTCCAAACATAACCAGCAGATCGATTTATGACATCGTACACAATGCAACTTGTTGCAGCCTCCAGTCTTTTCGATAAATATTCCGCATTTAGGACACTTCTTAGCATCGACTCCCGATTCTCTCTTCCATTTTTCCACAGTATCATCGGCCTCTCGGGATATATTGAATTCTGCGCAACTCATGTCATGCGGATGAGGTTTTTCTCCACAACCTATACAAATCTTGATCCCGCATTCGAAGCACTCTCGAGAGCCGCCATTTTGATCTCTCCGATACACCATTGAGCAGTCGGGTCCTGGACAGAAGTTGATATCTCCCGCAGGGTTCTGAGAAACATGGGAATCGAGCCCTGCCTGAAATATTTTCTGCCGCTCGTCTTCCACGGGGCATATTATCTTGATATCACATAGCATAATCGATTCTTCGCAGCCGGGGCAGGCGATTGGATACTTCTTGGAAATACTACACTGTTTCAGATGCTCTTTCAGACAGGCTAGGCAAAAGAAATGACCGCAGGACGCAAGGCGATATGGCTTAGTGCCAGCATCTGAAGGTGGACAAAAGCAAACACCGCATTCATCATCCGTCTGCTCTTCAACGCCATTTGGTGAAATCGTCAATTCTTTTAAACAATCATCCACTCGGCTCACCAACTTCTTGTACGCGTCTTCGGGTCCATCGACTAATAGTAACCCACGTTTAAGATCAACTGTAATGTTATCGACACCGGACTCCTCTGTGAGTTTCTCTAACCAAGTACCATACTGACGAACCAACGCTCGCATCCCGAGCCCCTTTTGTCCAAATGAACGGCTCGAGACATCTACTTCTCTGAACATTGTAGTTGCAGCAAAGGCAAAGTACTCCTTTAAACGGGTTGACATAGACTTCCGCACACTTTCCCTGCCATATAGCGTAATAATTTGGCGCCTGGTATCGATTACAGCATGCGCTCTATTACTTGTCATCGTCAATATATTTACCAAATGCTTTTCTGCCAATCTATTCAACGCTCTATCCATCCATACCGGGCTGACATCCTTGTCGACTAGATTTGTAGCCTTGATTTCGTCACCGCGCAGTAGCATCTGTAATTTCTCCTCCAATGTGGCCACCTATAATATTAACAACAATCCAATACCATACGTTTTTGTTAGTATATGACGAGCGTGAACAAATAAATGTGTTAAATACGTTCAAATCCACTAGGTATAGGAAATCATTGATTTGTGTGTCATAACGCAGTGAAAATGTGTGTGTAAAGACTCACAGCTAATCAGCAAAAGAGTTAAACTTTAATCTTCACAGCTAGTCACACCCTTTATACCGCAATCACTCTAGACCCATTCATCCAGATTCCTAGGTGGTTCGTTCAGATAGCACACAGTTATGACAGTAATCACACACAAATCATAGATTTCCTATACCTAGTGTAACTTTGTTGTTATGCGCGGTCATTGAAATTGCCATAACTTTAAAAGTATCCATTCGATTTTGTTAAATGAGGTATCAAACTGCGGAGAAGAAATTTGCTCATTTAAAGTATATCTCAGATTTTTGGTACCGATTATCTATTTTGAATTAGCCAACCTCAAAGCACCTGGTCCGGGGCTTTATGTGCTAGGTGTAGACGATTATTATACAGTGAATTTGTTATTAGATAACCCCGTGTTAATCGTCTTATTAGCATAGACTAATGTAGCCAGTGCGTCTGGGGAAAAATTGCACCATTTTCCCTCTTTCATCATGTTCATGCAGTATTTGTACGATGTGCAGAACTAGTACGTATGACTAATGTGAATAGAGGGCATCCATGTGTCGGCCATATTTGCGGGAACTAAAGTCTGTTTCATAATTCTTTTTTGTACCAACACCACAGTTATCTAAATCTGTGACTAACAACACATGTTGATGGATACTTGTTTCAAAATAACCCGCCAAATGTATAGGTCATTAAAGGTCGTGCATTGAATTGATCCGAACAGTGAATATTACGGGAACGAGAACCTTTTGTTACGGGCAAGCATGAGGGAAGTGGATTACCTCTATAAATTACTTGCATGTAATACTTTAGCCTACACGATAGGCGCCCAAGTAATATTGTTTGCATTCGCCATACGTATAAGTGCCAATAAACTTTGAACATGTTGAAGTGAGACTAATGTTGAAGTGAGACCAATGTCAATAGTTCTATATTACACACAGAAAACACTATAATGTAAAAAAAAATACACAAATTATGTAAAATATACACAATCTGTGTAAAAATAGAACTCCATAATACTATGTAAACAGTTGTGTTAAGCTTTTGCATAGGAATTTACACAAGCTTGGGTATATATTACATGTTTTATGTAAACTCTTACATAATAATTATGGAGTTCTATATTTACATAATTTTTTACATAGTGTTTTCTGTGTGTAGGAACTAGTTGGTCTCAGTTCCATTTCCATTGTTGCCTGTAAGCATGGTAAGTATGCTGATGCAAAATATTACTTTGGAGACTATCGTATACGTCTTACGTACAAGTAAATCACTTATACGTATGAGCCATTCGTACTTGTATTGCAGTGTGGTCTTACCTGGTCGAGGTTATCACTGCTAATATGAATCCGCTCATCAGGAGGCTCTTTCTTTGTCTTTTCAATGTTAACTGTACATTCAGAGCTTTGTATTTCTCTACGCACAGAAGCCTCAACCACCTGATACACCGGTGCAGAACAGTAGATGGCGCAAGTTACTGCGATTTCCATGCAGTACATCTCATGGCTCAATGCGCTCCGATGCGTCTCTCTCATCACACGATTTAATTGTTGCCGTTTCGCGGGCATCATGTTTGGTTGGAAAGTTATGAATGCTTTTCGTTTCGCTGACCTTGCAGAAAGCACGTTGATTTCCACAATTTGATCGCTTACCGGTCGAAATATTTGACGAAGTTCTCTTTTATAAGCGGCTTCAGAATGTCTCACTGGAGTTGATTGTGTGCGGTCGCGTGGTATAATTACTCTGATGGGTACAACATCTGCTTCTGAAATGATCATCCCTTCCAGTACCTCTTCTGTAATATCTGAGTTAAGATTTCCAATGAACACGGATCTATCGTCCCGCTTTCCTGGTCTACATCGAATGCATTTGTCTCCCAATTGATCCCCATTCATATTTGCTATAACATTTCTAGCATCCTCATTCAATTGGCAATTTACGATAGCGTAACCTTTAGATGGCTCCGTAAACCATTTCACAACGATTTGGGTGTTGATGGTTGAGTGTGAGTTGCTTTTATGATTTCTGTTGCGAATATCTGGATAGACCGGCAACACCTCAACCGAATCGTAGTCTGTGATGCAGAGTTCTGAATCGACTGCTTGTCTGGCCTTCGCCGGTGATGCAAATGTTACTTTCCCCCACTTCCCTCGTTTCGCTGCAGCCGTGTGTTTGGGAAATCTATACAAATCGACTACGTCTTCCTTTTCATAACCGATGATCTGCAATCGCTGGCGTAGTACCTCTTCTGAGACGTCTTCGCACAATCCGGACAATTCCACTGTCCTATATTCATCCTCGTTCAGAACAAAGATCGTTTCGCCACCGGACATTACTACATGCCTTATATTTCCGAAGCTACCAACTGGCAATTCGATCTGTTCGCAGAGTGCCTCCTTTTTGATATCTTCAAGTGACTTCTTCACCATGTCAACTGCAAGATCCTTGCTGTGGATCGCGATAAACACCACCAAGTACCCGTATTCTAAATTGACTTCAATTATGCACGGCACTCCCGTCTCCTTTGCTATACTATCTTCTAGTTGTCTGACACTTTCAAAACGCCTACGTGAAAGTACCTTCATCGTTGCAGTTCCAACGGATTCCACTTTTACCTCGGCCATCACGCACGCCTTTAATTTGTCCAAATCAAGGTGTCGGCTAAACTCCACAGGGACGACTTCATCGATCCAATTGATTTCGATCGGCGTTATGACACAAAGGAAATCTCTTGACGTTCTTCTGAATTCCCCGTAAACAACCCATTTCGGTTTAGCATTCAGAGCAGCCAGAGCAGACGATGGATGGAAGACGGCTGTCTTGAGTTGCGTTGCCACGGTGTATCCTACTCTGTTGTGACCAGTGAATACACTCAGGTTCTCGAAATAGGCAGACAACAATACTTTACGTAAAATTTCATTGGGGTCACTATTGGCTAGCGGGCGTGGTTTCACTTCTACACCTGGTAACTCTTCCAAATCTTGATTATGGTCCGCTTCACTAGTATTGACTTTGATGGTGACCATGGTGACAATATCTTCTTCCTGTTCAATCGTAGAACTATCACTGGGTCTGCTTTCTGAAACATCGGTTCCATCTAATCGGTTGTCACTTATAGATTCAAAAGTATCCGCAATTTCAGAATTTAAATTCTGATCATGTAGCACTTTTTGTGTTATTGCGTCATCGTTAGTACTCATCTCAGAACCATTACGAATGATTGTATGCTTTGTCGATTCCACCCTGTCGTCAGTTACACTATCAAATAAGTCGCCATTCTTGGCTTCCTGGCACTCGGTTTTGTCGTTATCTGTCTTGTGAATAGATCCTGGAAGCAATTCCTTTTTGATATCCTTGGAATCTGTCAAAAACATCATGGCATTATTAGCAAGCACGCCTGAATTGTCTTTGTCTATGTATGTAGAACGTATTTTCCCACAGAAATCGTTTCGTGGTTGTAGACGATCCACAGTGGCTGTATCATCAAGGTATCCTGTTTCTGTTTTTGGATGAATATCTGCATGCGCGCCTGAACGATCTACTTGGTCCTCTCTCCAGGCTACAACATTTTGCTTATTGTCAACAGTACGTTTCAGTTCCGATGTTGTGCTCTTTTCATGGTTGATCACATCATCATCTAACGTTTTCGAGATATTGTCAACATCAAGTAGGGGATGCCAAATAGCTGTGCTACTGTCAGATTCACACCTTCTATCAGCATGGATGGGTCTGGCATCATGCAACAAGTCATCAGTGGTGCTATTGCGTACCTGTGCATTTGCTGCATGCTCAATGTCACGACGGCTTTCTTCTGTATCCGAAACTGGCGTTTTCACATCTGGGTTGACGGTTTCTATTTCGTCAGTCTCTTTCACCGTTTCATGTGTTGCCTTTTCCTCGGTCGAGTCGATTTTCGATACTGGAGAATCTATACTAGTTTCATCAAGGTCAACATCTCGTTGTGGATTACAAAGAGCAGTGGTATTGTCAGACTGACATTCACTATTCGCATTAACGTCTTTATCACCCAGTGAACAGTCGTCAATGGTAATGGTGTGAGTGTCTCGTGAAACTGCCTCATTTTGTTCATCATTGTCATGCGTCATATTTCCACTTGACGAAAGACCAGTTGCACCACAAACTCCATCAGCGTGTAGTGGACTTAAAGCCTCTGCAGCGTCTAGTTTGCAGTTCACATCTTCAGTGACCTTCTTTTCAGATACAACATCTGATACAGCCTTAGAATTTTGGGATGAATCATCAAGCCCCCGCTGTAGTTTATATTCAAAGGGTCTTTCTTCACTATCGAGGTCTTCTTCACTCATGGTGGGTGCAGTAGATGAAATTAGCGTCACAGATAAATGTGTCTCTAGCTCATTGTTGAAACCAAATTTGGGTTGGCGAAATTGACCTACGGTAGCGCAGGCCTCATCTTTGTTTTGGTGTACACGGGATTTTTGAACATGTTCATCATTTGCAAAACATTCCTCTTTACATGCATTTTCTTGTGCACTTGATGCCGTATCTTCCGAGGTTGACCTAGACGAATCAGCATACTGAGTATTAACGTTCTCTGCCGTTGATTTAACATCGATATTGTTGCCAGCATGTACCTCATCATAGGTACTTGAACAAAGGTATGGTTTAGATGCATCGTAGGCATCGTTTCCGGATGGAGGAGAAGCACTACCATGACTACTGAAAGTGTCACTTGATTCTTCTGTGATCTGTTTGTTTTCGTTAGCTGCCCTCTGTTGACATGGTTGATGGATGTGCTGGCTAACATCTCGTGGCATGTTTACAGTTGCAACATTTTCCATTTTACTCGATGCATCCTCTTTGATTTTGGAGTGTCTGATGATCTCTTCCAGTTCTTTCACATTTTGTTGAACCATCCGCAGTGTCTTAGCATTCATACTGTTTTGCTGACACCATTTATTTCTGGCCTTATCGCTCTTGTGTCCATACCATTCCTTATAGATAGCTAACAGTGTAATGACGTCCCCATCTTCAACGCAAAATCTTAGCTTCAACTGATCGGCTTGATTCCTCTCTGCACCACTACCGCCCTGGTAGTATACATTTCCGGGAGCAGATATCAACGCCGCCATAACAACTGCATCTTTCAGTACGCCTCTTGTCGCACCTTCGAGAATAAGCTTTGCCAGACGAGGTTCAAGTGGTAGCTTTGCCATCTTATATCCCACTTTCGTCAGGCTAGTGTCTGCGTGGTTGACTGCTCCTAATAGCATCAATGATTTCATCGCTTGCTTTATAGCTCCAGTGTCCGGCGAGTCAACGAAGTCGAAATCTTCCACATCTTTCACTCCCATCTCGAGAAGCTTGATAACTGCCATTCCCAGATGAACTCGAAGGATTTCGGGTTTCATAGTTGGTTCCATATCATCGTACTCTGTCTGCGAATATAATCTGAAGCATTTTCCCGGACCAGTCCTACCAGCACGTCCCTTTCTTTGCTCTGCAGAAGCCTGTGAAATAGTGGTTACTTTAAGCAAGCTCATATTACGTTGTGCGTCATATTGTAGTTCTTTAACCATCCCCGTGTCCACAACATACTTTACACCCGGAATGGTGACTGATGTTTCGGCAATATTGGTTGCAAAAACAATTTTACGTTGACCGTCTCGCGTTTGTCTGAACACTTTAAACTGGTCTTCCGATTGCAGCTTACCATGAAGAGGAAGAATTTCTACAATTTTGTCATTGACGTCGGGTAGAAGGAATCCTTTCAAATCGCGACAGGCACGTTCGATTTCATTTTGTGACGTCAGAAATACCAGGATGTCCCCTCGAACATCGCCC
Organism: Ophiura sarsii; assembly: GCA_035610835.1. Classification (NCBI taxonomy): domain Eukaryota; kingdom Metazoa; phylum Echinodermata; class Ophiuroidea; order Amphilepidida; family Ophiuridae; genus Ophiura; species Ophiura sarsii. The sequence goes on along the minus strand of CM069444.1, from coordinate 31,981,867 downwards.
TCATCGTGAATATCACAACATTTCTGCACAGCGTTGGTGACGTAATCCTCACTTCCCGTATTCTGTCCATGGACGACCTCCGTGCACCATTCAACGTCAACAGGATAGGTTCGTCCAGGAATATCAATAACGGGACAGCCATCAAAGTATGCAGAAAACTGATTGACATCTATGGTAGCAGACATAATGATGATGGTGATACCGTGTTGGAGTTGTTTCTTCTTTAGCATAGCAATCAGAATATCGGTATCAACGGATCTCTCGTGTGCTTCGTCGATTATCACGTACTTGTAGTCATCTAGATAATGTGCATCTGCAAGACAGTAATTCAGCAATGCTCGGTCAGTCATAAAGGTTACCAGTGTGGTCTTACTCACCCTTTTCCTATTGCCAGCTATGTAACCAACCTCGTGTCCTTCCTGACATCCGTATTCTTCGGCCACACGCTTGGCAAGCGACACGGCCGCTATACGCCGAGGCTGTGTACATATTACGCCTCTTACGCTGGCGTGAGAATCATCGCTTCGCATTGACTCGATAAGGTACTGTGGCACCTGGGTACTCTTTCCGGAACCAGTTTCGGCTTGAATGACACATGCACGTGTTGACGTATCTGTTATCATCTCACGAATGTGCGTCTTATATCCGTATATTGGCAATGGTTTTTGTGTGCGTCTCCTTTCTCGCTCCAATAATCTGGACAGGTTGTCCAATCTCGACAAGGTGACTTGTTTCCCTTTGGTGTTGTCCGAATTCAAAAGATCAAGTTCTCCGCTCATTTGTTGCGCAGTTCTATCAAATTCGTCATGAAAACCTTGCCACTCGTCTAGCTTATGTTCAAGTAAGTCTTTGGTTGTTTTATTATTCTCATTTTCTTGGAACAGTTGACAATTTGTATCGACCTCTTGGATTTCTAATGCTAGTTGATTCATCTTCGCGTTCATCTCCGTGTTGATGCTTTTCTCCATCGCTTTGATATGTGCGACAAGTACATCGTGTTGTTTGCGAGACATAACCGCTTCAAAGTCTGGATTTTGTACAGACAGTCGGGCGTTTAACGCGTGGCCTTTAACCCTCATGAAGTGCAGCTCAGCCACCGCCGTCATGGCGCATTCTTGTGATTTGAATTCAAGCACTGTTCTGTTTCCAGTTAATCTGCAGTCAACGAATCCATCCGCTGGACATTCCCACACAGCTTGAGCAATATCGCTCTCACTAATATACCTAGGAAGGTCTTCTATGATGACGTCATTAGGACTCGCTGGTTTCGACTTGGGAATTTTAGTAGCATTTGCAGTTGTGGTGTCAGACTTGATGTTTTCTTTTACCTCGCCATCGTTTGAATTTGGAACCTTATCCACAATACCATTGGCCTTACTATTCTGTGGTGTTTTGGCTTTCTTTGTTGGTTCCTTTGGTGGTTTTGCCAGGAGAGTAACCTGAAGCTTTTCACCAAGTTGTCCGAGAGGTTGTTCTGCCAAGGTAATCTGTGCATGGTTGGCTTCTTCGGGATATTGAAACCGCACGATGGCATAGCTGCCACCTTTCCGTGAAGACTTGAAAAATGACAAGCCTCTCGTGTCTATGTCATTTTCGTTGAGAAAATTTTGAATATGTTCCTCTTTAATAGATTTATCAATGTTTTTGACTAATACAGATGTGTACATGTCCTGTACCTCTGCGACTTCCCCAGGATTCTCCACTGAAATGTTATCAATGTTTTGAGGTTGATCTGGTTCGTCTTCATCAGTTGGAGCAGGAGGATGTTTTTCAGTATCCATATTTTCAAGTTCATCAGTTGCCACAGAAGCGGGACCACTCAGTGGACGATCTAGTTCTTTGTTGCTCTGCCGATTTCTCCTCCGATTTCTCTTTCTGTTTTTGCGTGATGTTATTTCAATGTTCAGTATATCTCTGATTTGGCATCTCCTGATCTTTCTTTCAGCAGCCAACGCGTCTTTATGCAAACGGAATTCTATGGTCGCCATTGTGCCATATGCTTGATCACCGGGGTGATGAACGTGAATGTTCACGTACGAAATTTGATTCATTTTTAGCAGGGTTTCAAAATCAAAGTTCTTGTCCTTGCATTTCAGCTTCAGAATCTTCTGGTTGTCCGTAGGTTCATTTGGTACTGATTTGTCCATGGTGGAATCCTGCACAGGTGTGCTGATATGCATCTGTGCTTTGTCCGGAACACCATCGTCGTCAGTTTCGTTATACATTTTATATGTTTCACGAGACGGGGGAGTCAAGTTTTGGTCACTGTGGAGATGTTTCTCATCGGCTACTTTCACGTTGCCGTTTGTTGAGTTAGATTTGGTACCATCTGCTATGGTGGACGAGGTCTTTCTTCGCTTTCGATTCTGTTTTCTCATTTGAGCCGAAGTCATGTTGAGGGAATTTTCATCTTCTGGATTTCCCATCATCATGCATCCCTCAATCCTTTCTTCTGTTTTGACTGCGTGGAATTTATCGGAAGACTTATCTGATGTTCTCACAGTGTTATTACATTTGCTAAGCAACGGTTCAGGAGCTGTTATGAAATTGATCGTGACAGGGCCACCATTGATTGACAATGGCCTATCACCCAGCAATCCATAAGCGCGCTTTGCATGATAAATGTGTCCATACTCAATAATTGCTGACTTTCCGTCATCGTGAAACTGACAAACGTATCCCTCGGGAAGAGCTCTTTGTACATAGTCAGTGAGTCTAGCTTGATTCAAAGCCTCTCCTCCTCGTCCTGTTATGTGTAGACATCGACTTGGTTTGCTTTCAGAGGGCTGCTGCTCCTCGGTGTTAATTTTACTTTCTGCCGTCGAAATACTAGCTGAATATGGCGGTTCAGTATCATCGTTAGTCTTCAAGAATCTTTCAAAGGCTGGAAAGCTATCTGAAACATCATTTGTAGAAGTCGAAGTTGTTACAGACGCCCCTTCTTTTGGCAACAAATCATTTGGTTTTATCTTGTCTACATTTGGGTTGGAATCATAAGTTTTTCTTGTTGACTTTTTCCGCTGCTTAAATTCAACATATATCGGTGCATCAAGTGGTCCCCACGGCTTATTTCGCAAGTCCATCAAAGCTTCATTCGCTGCGTTGTGCGTTCTGAAGGATGCCAAAGCCCATTTGGTAGAAGTTCTAGGCGCATTCACAAGGGTCATCAAGCGGATGAAGTTCTTGGTTTCCTTTCGTAAACAACTTTCCAGCCATTTCTTCTCAGTGTTCTGCTTTAGATTACTGATATACAATATCTTGTTATTCTCTCCCATGGTGCACGGATGGAAGAGCGTGATCCTGTAAGATACCTGTAATGAAATATTATAGTGGGTAGAAAAGCCTTGTCACACTGACACGTTAATCAATCTTTAAACGATTGATCATTGGCCCGGGGGTGAAAAGGCTTATCATAATATTTACTTGCGAACAAACTTCACAGTAAATCCTGATGAACCCAGGGCTGTCAACTTTTGGGATTCGCTGGGAGGGAGAGTAAAAAAAAATCGCACGGTCAAAAAAAAAATCGCACAGTCCAAAAAAAATCGCACAGTCCAAAAGGTAGGCCTACAGCCAGGGGCGGTGCCAAGTTATTTGTATAGGGGGTGGGGGGAAAATCAAGGTTAAAAAACTGAAATAGTGAGTAACTATTGTGAGTAACCAAAGAGGTGCAAAGCACCGCCCTCCGCGGTAACTAACGCGGACAGGGGGGAGTCTGAGGGGGGATGTGCCGCCCTCATAATTTTGAAGATAAAAATCAATTCTCGAACCCATTTGGGCAATTTGGTGTGTACTTTTGACCGATTTCCTATTGAAATGCCATCATTTCCAATCAATATTGGCTTTTTATCCAAGTTAGACAGCTATTTCATTATAGGCTATGCGAGAAAAAGGAAGTTGTGCAAAAAGATTATTTTTTCTTGATTTAAGTAGTATAGATCATTGGTTCCTAACCTCTTTGGCCCACGACTCAATCAGACATATTTGGTCAGAACCCTGACCCCCAAAATGAATTGCGAAAAACCTATCCCGATTGATTAATTTTTGCGTATTTGAACGGTTCTTTTGGGTTTTTCTAAGCGTTTTTAGAACGAAATATGAAAATGGTTCCCCAAAAGCTATATATATGACCCCTCTCTTTAGGTTCGTTATTTATTTATTTTCCGACCATGATTTTCCATACTATTTTCGACGAATTGGGTTTTTGATTTCCCCACTTGACGAAAGAATTTTACTAAAAACCTCTTAATTTCCTCCGAATAAGTATAATCCCAACCCCACCCGAATGAATTTAGTTCCGGGTTACCTGTTTCCGGAAAACATGAGCGCGAAGCGCGCGAATTTTTTTCCTATGTACTCAGTTCTGGCTATAATTAATGTGTATTTTGGTTTGAAATGGGCTTTTAGAATGATATTTCTGGACATATGCACGCACAGCACACGAATATAAATGTTCTTGCATACGTACTCATTCATAATATTTGTAAAGAATATGGTTTCGATTCCTTCGACTGAAGCCTTGAAACTTGATAGAATTAAATATATAAACCCATGCAATGTCTATCTGATGCGGGAGTTTATATATGCTATGCGGGAGTGCGGGAGAAAGAGTGTCTATGCGGGAGACTCCCGCCTAATGCGGGAGAGTTGACAGCCCTGATGAACCACGTTGTTGATATGTACACACGTAATGCACAACGCGTCACTCGTGCTTATGAAACGCGCGGTGTTGTAAAACTTAGCAAGTTTAGGGCGCACGTCTAAATTCCACATCTGGCTAAAATGGAGTTCAGAAGTATTTTATGCCATTTTTCCGAGTATTCAACTATTACACTGTAAGCATGCATGACAACATTTTTTAAATCGGGTTCGTTACTCGCGTAACGCATTTAGGGATCTAACGTAGATAAGATGTTTACGCGTTTAGGGGTCACATCCGCATTTTATCGCGAATTTTGGTTTCGCAGAGGCAATACACGTTTAGGGGGTGTTGGTTACGCATGATTATACAGCAGGATTTTTGAGAGGCCCCGGGAACTTGTCTCAAAGCCGGTGTAACATCATATCGTGTCGAGATTTAGGCCAAACAAATTAAATACTTTGTCTCAGCAGCGTTTGGTCAAAGCTATGTGCTGTGCTTTTTTCTTTCTCTTTTAACAAAAAGTGTCCTAGGCGATTTTTTTATATTATAAAAATCCAAATATATTCAATAGTTTTGCTTTCCCTTTTAATAAAAGTCGTCAGACATGATCAATGCACATTGCACGCTTGTATTCTCTTTATATATATACTTTACAAAGCTAGTTGAACAAGTGCTCTCAGTCACAAAGTTGCCCGTATCGCCGAAAAAAAACCTTTAAAAATTGCTGCTGCGCGTAGCGCTACGCGCGAAAGCTCATTTTAAAAGCAATGTGTGCGGGTCGCTGAGATAAATTATTACATTTATTTGGCCTTAGTTGATCAGCCCGTATACTCACTCTAACCGCAGCTTCATATATATATTTTTTTTTTTGTGGGGGGGGGGGGGGGGGGGGGGGGGTGGGGGGTTAGCATTTGGGTCCGTGCGATCACACGCGCTTGAACCATAATGGGACCGACTCAAGCGGAGGCCTGGGCTAGGCTAGAAAAGCCATTTTAGCTTTCTGTATGAAATGAAAATATGACAAAGCTTGTTATTACGATGTGAATACACATCTTAAGATTACGTGAAGTACAGACTGATATGGGGGAGTCGTGAAACTCTCACAGTTTGTTCCTCTTGTGGCATTTTAGCCCCATGGGAACTCCCTGTCGATTGGTTGGAATTTAGGATGTGTCAAATTGTGTGTCAATCAGAAACATTGTTATATAGTATAATTTGCTATTTGCAAAAATATTAGCATATAATATTCATAAGCAAAATGGTAGTAGGGTAGTATGATTATAACATGTAATTGACCAATCGTAATACTAATACGTGTACGAAAGAAAGGGGTTGCTATATAAACAAAAGGTTTAAAACACAACCTTTAAAACATACCTTAGGAAATGGTCATCGGCGCAATGCTGCTCCAGCAGTTGTATACTATTCTATCCATTTATCTACATGTAAGTCACTTGATCCGTCATATGTGTACACCACCCTGTTGAATCAAGAACAATAGGTGTATATATGTGTGTATCCATAAAGGGCTCTCTCATTTTCCATCTAAACGCCGTGAACGTTGCACTGATAAAAGATGATTATAATGCGAGTGTTATAAGGGGTAAGGCTGTATGTAACAGTCACACATATGCAAATACTAAGCTAATACTACCGCCATTTTGTTTGAATATATTATAATAATAATGAATATATTATAATAATAATAGTACACATTTGTATTTGTTTGTGTTTAGTATAATATCAAAATCAATATGAATCCATGAAATCCACTCCCTCTTCCTACTTACTATCCTTACTATACTTTGATTATTATGTATCCATCCCAACCACCAACACATCATCCTACTTACTATCCTTACTATACTTTCATTACTACGTGTCCATGCCATCCACCAACACCTCATCCTACTTACTATCCTTACTATACTTTGTTTAATATGCATCCATCCAAACCACCAACACATCTTCCTACTTACTATCCTTACTATACTTTGATTAATATGCATCCATACAAACCACCAACACATCATTCTACTTACTATCCTTACTATACTTTCATTACTACGTGTCCATGCCATCCACCAACACATCATCCTACTTACTATCCTTACTATACTTTGATTACTATGTATTCCCATGCCATCCACCAACACCTCATCCTACTTACTATCCTTACTATACTTTGATTAATATGCATCCATACAAACCACCAACACATCTTCCTACTTACTATCCTTACTATACTTTGATTAATATGCATCCATACAAACCACCAACACATCATTCTACTTACTATCCTTACTATACTTTGATTACTATGCATCCATACAAACCACCAACACATCATTCTACTTACTATCCTTACTATACTTTCATTACTACGTGTCCATGCTATCCACCAACACATCATCCTATATACTTACTATCCTTACTATACTTTCATTACTACGTGTCCATGCCATCCACCAACACATCATCCTACTTACTATCCTTACTATACTTTGATTACTATGTATTCCCATGCCATCCACCAACACCTCATCCTACTTACTATCCTTACTATACTTTGATTACTATGCATCCATACAAACCACCAACACATCTTCCTACTTACTATCCTTACTATACTTTGATTAATATGCATCCATACAAACCACCAACACATCATTCTACTTACTATCCTTACTATACTTTGATTACTATGTATTCCCATGCCATCCACCAACACCTCATCCTACTTACTATCCTTACTATAATTTGATTAATATGCATCCATACAAACCACCAACACATCATTCTACTTACTATCCTTACTATACTTTGATTAATATGCATCCATACAAACCACCAACACATCATTCTACTTACTATCCTTACTATACTTTCATTACTACGTGTCCATGCTATCCACCAACACATCATCCTACTTACTATCCTTACTATACTTTGATTACTATGTATTCCCATGCCATCCACCAACACCTCATCCTACTTACTATCCTTACTATACTTTGATTAATATGCATCCATCCAAACCACCAACACATCTTCCTACTTACTATCCTTACTATACTTTGATTAATATGCATCCATACAAACCACCAACACATCATTCTACTTACTATCCTTACTATACTTTCATTACTACGTGTCCATGCCTTCCACCAACACATCATCCTACTTACTATCCTTACTATACTTTGATTAATATGCATCCATCCAAACCACCAACACATCTTCCTACTTACTATCCTTACTATACTTTGATTAATATGCATCCATAAAAACCACCAACACATCATTCTACTTACTATCCTTACTATACTTTCATTACTACGTGTCCATGCCATCCACCAACACCTCATCCTACTTACTATCCTTACTATACTTTGATTACTATGTATTCCCATGCCATCCACCAACACCTCATCCTACTTACTATCCTTACTATACTTTGATTAATATGCATCCATCCAAACCATCAACACATCTTCCTACTTACTATCCTTACTATACTTTGATTAATATGCATCCATACAAACCACCAACACATCATTCTACTTACTATCCTTACTATACTTTGATTACTATGCATCCATACAAACCACCAACACATCATTCTACTTACTATCCTTACTATACTTTCATTACTACGTGTCCATGCTATCCACCAACACATCATCCTATATACTTACTATCCTTACTATACTTTCATTACTACGTGTCCATGCCATCCACCAACACATCATCCTACTTACTATCCTTACTATACTTTGATTACTATGTATTCCCATGCCATCCACCAACACCTCATCCTACTTACTATCCTTACTATACTTTGATTACTATGCATCCATACAAACCACCAACACATCTTCCTACTTACTATCCTTACTATACTTTGATTAATATGCATCCATACAAACCACCAACACATCATTCTACTTACTATCCTTACTATACTTTGATTACTATGTATTCCCATGCCATCCACCAACACCTCATCCTACTTACTATCCTTACTATAATTTGATTAATATGCATCCATACAAACCACCAACACATCATTCTACTTACTATCCTTACTATACTTTGATTAATATGCATCCATACAAACCACCAACACATCATTCTACTTACTATCCTTACTATACTTTCATTACTACGTGTCCATGCTATCCACCAACACATCATCCTACTTACTATCCTTACTATACTTTGATTACTATGTATTCCCATGCCATCCACCAACACCTCATCCTACTTACTATCCTTACGTGGACGGCAGGGCGGGGACGGGGGACGGAGGGGCTGGGGACGGCGGGCGGGGGCGAGGGGGGTCTAAAGAAGAAATGTGGTTTGGGAGGCAGGGGGTAAATGAAGAAATGCGATACTAATGCGTAACACTCAGGGATGGTCACGAGGTGGAGGGTTGAGTTAAGCACGGGGCGGCGGGGACGGCGGGCCGGGCGAGGGGGTTTAATGAAGTAATGTGGTTTGGGTGGCAGGGAGTTAATGAAGAAATGTGATACTAAATTGCTTAACAGGAAGGGTCACGAGGTGGAATGAAATAGTATGGTCCCTTAAAAGTATAAACCATAGGATATAGCTGGGGGTAATGACGGGAAGCATTCAATTTCAGGTAAAGAAATAGGCCTATACATTATATTTTAACTCACAAATGTATTCTTACCAATTTCGCGATAAATGTTCGTATACATGGTATAGCTACTTAACGTGTTATTTCATTTTGTAGGTATTCTATCTGGTAGGCGCTAATTTAAAAAGCCAAGTTGTTTAAATAAGACAATAATGATAGCGTTTCCGTGGGGCATCTGAAAGGTTTACGTCGTTAAAGGGGCACTGAGAGATTATCGAGAAAAATGAAATTGGGGGGCATGAATTGTTTCAATAGATAATGTACGTAGGAACACTGATGTGTATAGTAATTTATGGGGAAATGGTTGAATGATGGCGCTAGATAGAAATTCGGGTGAAGCAATTCATGTGGCGAGTGGTGCTGATCATTTTGATCACCTACATCGAAAAACATGACATTTTACCTGATAGGCGGCGAATTAAGGTAAACGGTTTGAGATAGTAGCTGTAGTATTATGGCTAACTATTACGTGGGTGAAAAAACAGACTTCCAGAAAAATTGAGGGCGCACTCCCATGCATCTCTCTCAGTGCCCCTGTAGTCTACTGGCGTATACTCTATCAAACAATACCCTCTGATCTAAGAAGGGCGCACTTTAGTTCACTTTGGCCGTGGTAAAATATCTCCCATCCAAAAACCGACTCCCAACTATGTAACTGCACTTTAATCACACTAGCATGACTAGGGGTTGGAGTAATGTCATAACATGCTAATATTATTGGATTTCACGATGCACATGGACTGGCTCCCATCCATTGTTTTCGATGCGAGAAAAAAGGGTCTACTTGCTTTGGATTTGACCTCCTGACCTCTGTATACTATGTGTACTGCTACACGAGTGCTAATCAAAATAATAAGGCTACTAAGTAGAGGGGGTTCTGTTTTAGGTTGTAAATTTAGATTGTTAATATGCCATTTTGTTCCCAAATGATCTATGCTATAAAAACAAATTGCGAAAATGAAAATCGTATTTGACCTTACATTTGGGATTGTAACGTCCTCAATAATCATCCATTCTTAGTGCATTATAATTTAATATGTTTATGTAGGAGTTATACACCGAGTGATCCGCACATTATTAGCTGGTCAGTTATTTTTGTTGTTGACTGTATATCACGACTTCATCCACACGTGTACGATTCTCTAAATATTAAGCTGAACACACTTTAGTATAGGATGGTCACCGACTTACAGACCATAATAAATTTCTAAAATGATGATGCATTTATATCGCTAAAGGTATGGCATTCAGAATTCATGTTAAATCAAAACACAACTTATGAACTTTGATTTAACATCACAAGTACATCATTTATATTCAAGCTAGTCATACTTCTTCTGAAATGCCAAAAATCTAGCGATATAAATGCATAATTATTTTAGAAATCTGGCAGTAGTCTGTATGTCAGTAATCATCCCGTACTACAGTGTGTATCCAGGTTATTTAAAAATGGTATTACACGTGTGGATAATAATACTGGATTAAAAATATCGATGATAATCGATTGGCCATTAAAGGAACACGAAGAGATGTGCGCCCTCAATTTTGATAACAACTGAGATTTGTACCTTTTTACAATTGTATCACATGTATGAACATACACCTGTAAGGATTAAAGGGACATAAAGTGGTGTTGACATTTTTAAATTAAAAGAAATTTACTTCAGAATTCAAGATGAACATTAAAAATTGCCATTATTGTTGTTTTTACTCACAAAAACACAGCAAACTTGATTAAAACAATACCATCGCTATTTATTGAAAAACGCCCTCTATGCAAATATGGTTCGCGATATTTATCACGCATACTGCATACGTTTTGTTGTACAAAGAGGGATGATTTTTCTTAATCCTTATAGGTGTAAGTTCATACATGTAATACAATTGTATAAATATACTAATCCCAGTTGTTATCATAATTGAGGGCGCAGCCTCCAACACATCTCTTAGTGCCCCTTCTTAATTACGGCTGTAGATCAGAATTTCACACTATAGTTGGGGAGCATATTAGGGTCTTCCGGTCCCGGTCCAGGCTTACACAGTTATATAAGGCCCTATAGGCCTACCAAAATGTTCTTTGAAGGTGGAAACATTAAAACTTAGCTGGACATCCTTGGTGGATTGGCCTTGAGTTTTGACCTTGATTTAGAGTGGAAGGTCACATGTGTGCTCCCCATGTATATAGCTCTATAAACAGTCATAATATAAATATGTTGGGTATAAATTTAGGCTGCATTTGTGATTTCGTGAGTGGTAACAGACAGCAAAAAATGACCATTATTAATGTTCATCTTGAATTCTGAAGGAAATGTTAATTGTTATATAAACAAATTATTCAACTAAACTGCTTCGTGTCCCTTTAACTATAACGATATCCGCACAGCACCGAACCTTATGCACAGATTCTACTAACCTTTCATTCATCGGTCAGACAGCAAGCACCTCTGATAATATTATTGACTGTAAGCTTCCTTGCTGAAAGTGTTTGTGTCAGTATGCAATCCATCCACTAACATTTAACGGATTTAACAAAACCAGAGAGCTCTACTACGCATGTAGCCCATGATCATTTCGATATCTGGTGACTACAATTTAAAGTACCGGGATGGTAAAACCAATGGAAATACAGTGTAGCAACAGCGAAGTACAATACTATTCCGGTACATAGATGCACTACTAAAATTGTGGAAGTACCAATTACAAATACAGCACAATAACGGGAAAAACCCATGTCTGCGGAGCAGTAGATTATTGCATGATTGCGTTTTGCTACGTGGAAAGGTGATTCCCCGTATGGTTCTTAAATTAGATATACACGTAATGTTAGGTAAATTGGTGTCGCTATTCAATGTGTCAGACGATGATAGACACGGTTGTCCGTGAATTTCAAAGCCTAATTGCTTTTAATGTATGTAACTATGGATATTGTTTATATGATTTTAAAATATCGTGTTGAAACTATTAAATTAATTTCATTTTAAGACTGTTGGAGATGGAAAAACCCCAGTGTTAGTATTTTTCTTTCAAAATTAACTACATTTTAGTCGTTTAGCGAGGTTGAATATTTGTTGGCGAACATGCCTATGACCGTTCGGAATGAGTCAGATTACGGTTGATGCTGGATGTGGGGGAGCAGTCATATTTGTTTGCAATGGAATAACCAATGTGTGGCATGTTAAAAGGCTGTGTTTAATAAATCGATATCTTAAAGAGGAACAATGACAAGTTGTACTTTTTACCAGTTTTATTTCTTCAACATTTATGACAAATATAATATGTATATATTACAATACACAATTCAATATCAGGAAAAGTCGTACATGTATAACATTAGTAGAAAAATTATAGTAGTATGTGACCTTTGACCTCATTAACAAACGAAGGTTCCCATAGTACATCATTAACCCACGTTTGTTTCCAATTCAACTTCAAGCGAAAAGCTTTACCTTACAGCCTATTTCACAACTTCACCTGAGATGACTTTGGACCTTGGTATATGAACTCATTGAATATGAAAGGTTCAGGGGCGGACTGGGACCTGAAAGCAGCCGTGGCAAAATGATTAAAGCGGCCCAGGCGCGTACCGCGGCATGTGAGCCAGGGGGGCAGAAGTATGTCGTCCCGGTAGTACATTTTCGTAAAAGGTTGCCCCAAATTTTTTCCCAGTCAGTCACCTCGTGAATTTCACGTAAGTGTGGGGGGGGGGGGGGGGCGGTCAAAAAAATTCGCACGGTCACAAAATTTCGCGTAACCGGCCCTGAGAGGCCCAGAACCAAGCGGCCCAAATTTCACGTAACCGGCCCTGAGAGGCCCAGAACCAAGCGGCCCATGTGGCGATCGCCACAACGCCACAGTGGCCAGTCCGCCCCTGGAAAGGTTCCGTGTAATACCTCAAACCCAAGTTTGGTATACCATTGGATCGATTGAGCCCATACGTATTGATCAAGCTATGAGTTTTTAAAAATATTTTAAAACTCATAGCGAGACCAATACAAATTGGGCGTAAATCATCAAATGTTATCATTATTATATTTTGGATCCAATATTATCCACACACTTGACACCTCACATCATAATAATGGTTGCAATTGAGCTTCAACTTTAACAACTTTAACATAAACATTGTAATACCTGTGCATGGGTACATATCTATATGCAGCGATGGAAATACCCACATGACTTTCCACTCGGGGTCGGGGTTGACAGGAACTACACACTTTGTGGACTTAAATAAATCAGTTGAAAAAATGGTCCTAGTGGGAATCGATCCATGGACCTCTGCATTGTAAGGCTCATAACTCAACCACTAGACTAGCGAGGGTGAACTGGCCAAGACATGATTTTAATCCCTCTTATTATTACGGAATAAAGCAATACTACTATTATGATCAGTAGGCCTACACACACTATTATTAATAATAGAGCTGCGACACACATGATCGTCAACCCCGGGTTGACAGTCATGTTGTTGGTATTTCCATTAATGCATATCTATATACATAGGCCCTTTAAGCTAGTCCTTGTATTGTACATTATCTGTATATACACCGAGCTAATTTCCATTTGATAAAGACTAGTATATCTAGTCGAAACGTTGTGATTAATATCTCTAATTTACCGATCTCCTTTTCATCCCCCACATCCAGTTGGGATAGGTTTCACTTGATTACATTACATTACAGACAACACACAGACACACAAAGACAGACAGACAGAGAGTTGACTGGTAAGTGCTCCAGAATAATCTTTTGGCGCCAAAATATTATCCTAAGGTGATCATCTGGTGACCTCTCTGGTTGTGTATCATCAAATACATTACACAATTATAAACAAACCGTGGTTTATGAACCTCTCTGGTTGTGTATCATCAAATACATTACACAATTATGAATTAACACTGGTTTATGAACCTCTCTGGTTGTATATCATCAAATACATTACACAATTATAAACAAACATTGGTGTATGAGCCTCTCTGGACTGTTTATCAATAAATGCAGTACACAATTATAAACAAGCACTGGTTGAGCTGCAGTGGCGGTTCCAGGGGGATGGGGCAAAAACATAACTACGGATGACCCATATTTGACCCGGAGACCCACATAACACCCCCATGACTCACACCATAGCAATGGTACACACCATTATAGCAATGGTAGCTCTAACTTAAGATCCTATTACTTAAGTATACTTTATTTATTCTGATCGAAAGTATAACATTTGAGGACTCAGTAATGTTGAAGTAAAAGAAAAGTAAAAGTAAAAGTAAATTACAGCTAGAAATTGGACTTTCAGAGGACTCAATTTAAATCCCAGCCCCCTTGCAACCCCGCCCATACTACCAAAAATACATGTTTTCTTTCTTTCTAGTACTATTTGTAACTACATTATGATCAGATTACCAAGCAAAGGTACAACAATGAGTCAAAATTTTCACTTTCATTTTTGAGTGTTCTTGATTTTAAAGAAAATGCTTGTCTAAAGAAACAAAAAGCCAGTAATTTCAAGAGAAAATATAGCTACAAATACATCTAAAAATCATAGACTAATTTACAAAGTTTTCAACGGCAAGGGAGCTCTAACCTTGGAACCCCTGCCCCTTACCCAGAAACTTACGTTGGACTACTTACTTCTGAGTTTAATTGATTGGAATGAGATTTAAAGAAAATGCTTGTTTAATTAATAGTAACAAAAAGCCTGAGACTCAGTAATTTGGGGGGAAGTTAGTTAAAAATGCAGCTTCAAGGGATTTTTAACGGACTAAATGTTTACCCCCGCCCATTACACAATTATAAACAAGCACTGGTTGACGAACCATTTCTGGATGTGTATCATTAAATGCATTACACAATTATAAACAAACACTGGTTTATGAACCTCTCTGGTTGCATAATCAAATACATTACACAATATTATAAACAAACACTGGTTCGGATATTATTGATGAACTTCTCTGGTTGCATATCATCAAATGCATTATACAGAATATAAACAAACACCTCTGATTGTGTATCATTAAATGCATTACACAAAAATATTTAAAAAAACTAATTACATATACAAATCAAATTTTGTTTCTTATAAAAAACTCTGTACAGAAATTAAACCTACACTCTCAGAACAGGTATTAAAAAACCATGGGTTAAACGAATGTTGGTAAAAAGTATACTACATAGGTTAAAATGAAGCGTTGGTTAAAAATTACTTTTAATACTGCGTTGGTTAAAGAGTAAAAATAGAATTCATTTTTAGTTTATTCAACGTTGGTTAAGGCATCGTAATCGTAAGTTTAACCAACAATTATAGGTCATACATAACAAGATTCCCGCCAAAGAATTTCAATGGCGAGAAAATATTTTGCGCATATTATTTAGACCACGTCAGCATTTGTATATGAAATCAATCGTGTTATTTTCCGCCCCTGGTATATCGTGCCCGATATTGGATCAATATTGGTTTTACATTGGCGCTCTTCAATTGGCATCATGTTGCCAAACCAATATCGGACCAATATTGGTTTTACATTGGCGCTCTTCAATTGGCATCATGTTGGCAACCAATATTGGTCCAGACCCCCAAAATTCCCCAGAAAAGTCCCCCGACCCCCCCCCCCCCCCCCCCCCGGGATTTGAACCACGTACCTCCAGCACCAGGGCCCAGATCCTAGCCACTACATTACGGCTGTCAGTCGACACTCGGCGAGTATATTCGCCTCGTTATATAGCCTGGGTCCGTTTTGTAACCTGCACGCCGGGTTATAGAAAACATTTTTTCTGTCCAGTTGCCGTGTGGTGTAGTAGAGTTAGGGCTAATGGGCAATACCAGGGGCGGAAGATAACAGGATTGATTTCATATACAAATTCTGACGTCGTCGGCCGCTGTTACAAGTTATCGCTTCCCGGCCTTTTGGCTAGGATATTGTGCCTTGTCCTTGCCGTGTTTTGTCCCATGTCCTGGGCTTGCCCTTTGCCAAAGTTGGTCCTGGCCACGGTTTGGCGCCAATATTGAAATCCAATATTGGGCCAATGAAACATCAATATTGTAATGTTGTCTGGGTTAAAGTTTAGCAAAAAAAATAAAGTTTAACCAACATTTTTTAACCAACTACTGTTGGTTAAAATTAACCAACAAATAATTAAAAATTGTAACCAACCACAGGTTAAAGTTTAACCAACCACTGTTGGTTAAAACATATTAACCAACAAATGATTAAAAATTGTAACCAACCACAGGTTAAAGTTTAACCAACAGCTGTTGGTTACGGTTTTAAACAACCAACCAATTGTGTGGTTCACCTGGTAACCTCCCGTTGGTTAAAATTGTAACCAACATGGTTAAAGATTTTAACCTTTGTTCTGAGAGTGTAGGTCGCTATTGGTGTTATAAAAATTTGAAAATGACATTAAATTAGAGAATTCACCATTCGTTATAGAGAAAATACTGAACCTCAACGCTAAACGTTTTCGTGGAGAATGGCTCATCAGAAGAAAAACAGGAGCCGTTTCATTTTTCCGGTGATTTTTTGACAGTCTTTATCAGATTTGTTATGCCACGCGTTAAACCTCATCGATACCTGAACAATTTGGTATATAGATCGTTAAAATCGGCTAACTAAAACGTCTATTAATAGCATTTAATCGATTTTAAATAGTTAGATTATGATCTTGCGCTGCTCTAGCAGTTGCCTCGATAGCTCAATCGTTAAGAGCGTTGTGAATTAATGGACGTGTACTCACTTGGTGGTTGAATCTTCCACAAATGCGTTCACCACCGATATACTGTAAAAAGAAACATGGTTTTTTTCTGATAACACTTAATAAACACTTTAACACGTTTATGTTTGTGTTTTACGTGTAAAGGTATAGGAATTGAATATGATAAATGTTTGCACAAACACTACAACACGTTTATAGAGGTATTTGTTGTATAATTATTAACACCCCAACATGTTTTTTATTGCTGATATAAACATGTTGGTGTGTTAATAAATATTACACAATTACCTCTATAAACGTGTTGTAGTGTTTATACAAACGTTTATCGTATGCAATGCCTCCTATACCTATACACGTAAAACACAAAAATAAACGTGTTGAAGTGTTTATTAAGTGTTATCAGAAATATAAACGCTTCTTTTTGCAATGTATGGATCTAGTGGGCTAATAACTGAAGCCTATAAGCTTGGAGAATGGGTCTTGTCATTGTTAATCTTTAATTTGTAGTTACTATTGTGATTATTGTTTTTTTGTGCATTTATGTCTCGTTAAAAGAAGTGAAAAATAAAATAAAAGGCCAGCCCGGTATATTAGGTTCTGGCCAAAATTTAAAAAAAAATTAATACAAAGGCTGCAGGTTCGAATCCTGTTAGAATCACATCACAGCCAACCAAAACAAGTCAAACGGGGGCGTCTTGGAAATAATTCCTCTCTAAGGGATGTGTGGTGTAAACAATGGTTTCTTTGTTCAAGTAAGGACACGTGGAACTTAAATCAACTCAACAGCATGCCCAATAGAGGATATCCATGTAACGGATTATCTGCCATCGGGAATAATCACTGTGTTTAAGATTTTTAGAAAGAAGGGTCACCTGTTTTATGATATATACGCCAATAATTATATGGTCACATGGTTCATGCAATGAATTAGAGGTCATGCACCAACTCATTTGAATAAGAGGTCAAGTGTGATTTTCCTTTGTAGTTTGTTGCGCATGGCCACAAGGGTAACCTCTATTATAGGACACTGGCCCGGACACTGGCTGCTCTCAACTTCAACTGATTGGATTTGTGACTCAAGTACTGATTGACTCTACAACTGGACTCGTGACTCCACTCTCGGACGACTTGCCGTAATCATGTGTGACTCCTACGCAGATTGACCCCACAACTGGACTCGTGATTCGACTTACGAATGACTCGCCATAATCATTTGTGTCTCCTACACAGATTGACTCCACAACTGGACTCGTGACTCGACTCTCGGACGACTTGCCGTAATCATGTGTGACTCCTACGCAGATTGACCCCATAACGGGACTCGTGATTCGACTTACGAATGACTCGCCATAATCATTTATGACTCTTACACTGGTTAACTGAACTGGACCTTCGGGTGACTCGCCGTCATCATTTGCAAATGCGGCATTGATTGACTCACCATAATCATTTGTTTTTGGATCCGTCTTGCTTCCGGGTGATGTCGTATTCGTTTTCACTGTTGATTTCATGTCAGGTCTGGGTGTACAGGAAGCGCGAGACATGGTGAATCGAACGTGGCACCATTTTTGGCGCCAAAGCTTACCCGCGCGCCCCGTGACAACCAGAGCCATAAACACGAAGACGCCCTGCAATGAGTTGAGGATCGTGTAGATGTAGTTTAAGACGCTACTGGTTACAAAGGATTGCAAGAAACCCAACAACCAGGGAAGTCCCATTAATATAGTCAGCTGTAAATGAATTTCAAACAAAAGAATTAATTATTTATATATTAATTTTCGATATGATGTCCATCAACAATTAAGTATCATCAACAATTAAGTATCATCTATAGTATACAGTGACGTCAGACCTCGCTCGTGGAATATAATATGAATCTCGGTATCTCAGCGTTAACGATGCGTCGATCACAGTCAGCACGCAGGTATCGCTTTCAATGAGTGACCTTGCCGATTTCTAACGCTCTACCATCTGAGCTATCAAGCGAAACTAATTATATCCGTGAGATTTAAACACTTCATCAACAACCCAACGACGGTACGAAATGAATTTAGCTCGAGACAAGATTCGAGGAGCTATATTATAATCATTCACTTGACCAGACTAAATAATTTTATAATATTTTAAGCATATTTCTAGTTACAAAAGACTATGAATATTATGATACCATGGCTAAAATTGATGCCTGATTCTTCAGAAGTCACCTTTTTACCGTGGATTTGGCTTTAGTTCCGTCAAGTTTTTCTTGAATTCGGGTTTGTGTGATTGCAATAATATGCACCGAAAATACAACATGTCATGAAGTTCACAGATAATATTAGATATATTATTTGCATCACATGCCTTTTTATTTTACAATTTCATGGCAAATGTGTTTGAAATGTGTGATTATAATCATGAAAAGAGCTCATTTACATCGTGCTATCACGAGGTCAACTATGACTGCGAAGCCGTATCGCTACGGGTGAGTACTTCCGGGTCGCTGTGCTGGGTTAGAAAAGGAACGGCATTTCGCGTGGCTGCATACTGACTGAGCGAGCGGGCTATTTGTAACATGTGATCTACTCTGAATCATACACATTTATCATAGTAAATGATAATTGTTATACATGTTTCACTTGTTCTGATGAGGCTAAAGCCGGAGAGAGGTTTTCGACAAAGAAAATGGAAAATTACCCTCAAAAGAAATCCATATTATACGGTTAGATATAAAAGCCTAATTTTAAAACTGAAAATTAACAAAAAACAATGTAGGCCTATGATATCTAAATTTGATACGGTATAAATAAATAAGATTGTAATCATTTTTTTACTAGTTGAAACTAGTAGAATTAGATTAGTAAGTCGAATGTATACTGGAATACTATTTATTAATCAGTCAAATTCGTTACATATAACATGTATAACGTGATAGTCAATTTATGAATTTTCCTTATGAGCAACCTTCAGAATAGTCAATGAGATAGTGTGTAGTAGGACTCCCTTCATTCTTAGTCCTGTATATTGAAGATCTCTCGGCGCGAACAACAACAAAATGGGTAATTCAGAATTGACAAATTCGAGGAAAATAAAATCTCATCAAACTCGCTGCAATGTTTAGGAAATCAAAAGCAACCATCGAAATGTGGATTCTAACAAAAATGACATCGCAATCTGGTATTTCTTTTTACTAAAAAAATAGATAGCAATGATTTAACATTGAAAATGTGACCTATAAAGGCTTAATTAGTGTATTGTAAAATGATGCTAGATTTCTCCAAACTATTATACTGAAAGAAGATATTAGTTTTAACATTGTGGTCACGTTTCTATTCTATTGAATTGTAGTTGAGAAATTGTTGTGGCAATTTTGGTAACGTAGGTTACAAAACGCAAGTTACATTTACCATTACTTTACATTCCACAAGTATCGATGCACTTAATGTAAATATAAACGGGTAGGGTACATTATGCTTAAGTTAGCCCAGAATCTCAATACCGTGTGCTTGTTTAATTCTGAGAAATGCGGTAACGTATGTTACATTCCTTAAATATAGGTCTACGTACGGTCACAAATAATGTACTTTCTTTACTGTTTTTTTTCTTCTTCAAAAGTGTACATTCAAATAGCATTGGCTTTTGCTTTGATTTACAACCGGTATGTTAAATAACATTCTAAAGAAACTGCGTACATTCTAAAATATAAAAATATGAAATAGGATGGTGTCATATGTCGTGGTAACGTAGGTTACACTAAAGTTTGCGACACATTTCAGTCGTAAAATATTTCACTTTAAGAGAGTATCAAAATATTGCCATTTGAGTGTGTTGTGTTGTAAGCGACTATACTTGTGTTATGAAAAATAATATAATAAAACTAATGACAGTCATCATTTTAAAAAGACGACATAAAACATACCAATTTAGTGATTTGCGAAAGTATGTTTCGTTCTTCTTTGCCCTATAGGCCTAGTGAACACACTATCACTCCAAAGATAATCGTACATGAATGCTCAAATGTTCAGACATAATAACCAATAATGTACGTAATAGAAATAATACGACTGTCATTTATAAAATATGACTTTTGCAGTGTTCACAAGGAGAGGGTAAATTGAATGATTTTCCTGATTTGGTTCGGGCTAGGGCAAATTTTCCCTAACAATCAGTCACTTTTATTGTTTATATTTTTAAAGAGATATTTGACATTTGGAACGGTTAAACTTGACCGATATGTACGTTTGGTTTCCGTTACATTAAATGAGATTCCGTTTTGACTGCATCTCCAGAAAAAAAAGTACAACCAGTACTCAGATCAATTTATTATGAAATTATTATGAAATTGTAGCCGGGATTCAATGTCATGGCTTATAGATTAGCAAAGTTATGAGGTAGGAGGTAAAACTTATTGAATGACCCTCTGAGTTTATGTGTTGATACTTTGGGGAAGTTTATGAATTTCAATGGAACGATTTACTCCTAAATTGGTCTACTTTGAATTAACTACATTTTGTCACGATTCTCGTGTCGAAAGAGCGGGATTTGCCAATAGATTGTCGGAGTAGGCACATCCGGTCGTTTCACTCTTGTATTACACGCCACTAATTCGCACAATTTCCTAATGATAAGTAGTATAAATATCACTTGTCGCTTACCTTTATGTAAATTGTGGCTTCCATTGTCAGTCGTTTGGATTTCTCTGTGCTTCTTGCGGAAGATATATTTCGACGAAAATGCACAACAACGTAGATCAACAGCACGGTGTTCACGAGAAGCAACACTGCTACAGGAGCAGCAAAACCCCACAGACTGGCAAGGCCATCGTGCCCAACGAGCCAACATATTGCGCCATTCTTTACACCGTAGATAGGGGCAATGGCGGTGCAGTCGCAGAAGTGGAGAGCGACACAGACAGCAACAATGAGCATCGGTCCTCCCCAAGCGTAGGCGGCATGTGGAGCCAAAAAGCGCATGCCACTAGATTCGGTCTTCTTAAGGACAGTTTTCATGGTTTGGCGCGTCAGAGTTCTACTTGTGACGAGACTTAAGGCATTCATCCAAAAGAATCCACCGAGCCACGCGAAATGGTTTATGATTGCTGATGAAATACACAGATCTTTTGAAATAAGAAGTGTGGGAGCCAACAAGAACATAAGCTGAGCAATGAAGAAGGCAAACAGAAAGTTCATTGTGATTTGACCATTTACGTTGCGTAGCTCTCTGAATACGCAATAGCTAAGAAATGTCGCGAATGTAGCAATGAGCGAGAGGATGAAAAAGACAAAAGAAATCCTCTGTAATGGAGTCACGAATCCATTAGGGTGACCTTCATAGTTATCGTAGAGCAGAGAACTGCACACACGTATGGTGCCATTTTCCCCGTCTCGGTACTCGTCTTTTAGCAATACTTGGCCCGATGCCTCGTGAATAATGCTCGAGCTGTTTCCTATGAAAGAAGATTCATCGGGGCCAAGCTCAACCTCTTGACATGCCTCTGAAGGACGACATACATCTGCTGTTATACTCACAAAGTAACTTCCCTGTTTAGAATCCCATGAGTACTTTGCCGTCATTCGTGAAGTTGAGTTACGGGTGAACATGCTCCCCAGATTGTGAGACGTTAACCCTGTTAACTGATTCAATCCTGACAAATATCCATCTCGTAGTACATTGCGATTGCATACGACATTCGAATAATTCAGTGATTTAGTTGTTGGATCTTGCAGTGTGAGTATTAACGTTGAAACATCACAAAATGGAGGGATTTCTAGAGGGTCGACATCAGCCGTGGTATCATTGTTCGAGGACTGAACCATAGCCACATCTAATTTGACAAACATATCCACAAACATGACAAAGGTGTGGACGTCTATTATGTTGACAACCAGCGCATTGACATTTTCTGATGTTTCCAGGTGGGAAGTAAACACCACGAACACCGAGCTTTGATTATGATGTGTGTAATTCATTTGAATCAATAGTAATTCGAAACAGTCATGGGCAGCACTGTGATTCCATTGCTGTTCTTCAGGGGCTGACGCATTCGATATCGAGGTGATTGGTGGAAAGACTATCGGATCACTTTGGATTGCGTTACACGTTCCTTCAACAAGTATATATCCAGATGGGCATCTTAGTAATCTACATCTGCCATGTCTGTGTCGGTACCGATCAAATACTTCCCCTGGCTGGCACCGTGGGTCGCCAGGTTCAGAATCAAACAGTGTAAATAACTCAGTCACCCAGCTGTCAGGAAAAATATTCATCAGATGAACGCCTTCATATGCATGTTTGACTCCTGGAAATAAAAGCAAAATATTACAGATTTTCTATTTATTTATAGTGATTTTGGATGTCAACAGGCAATTTGATTGTTTTTTGGCTGATTTCAGCCGAAACGCCCTACATATTATGAGACGATGGTATGTAGTTTGGGGCGGGGCTTAATTCATTGCGTAAGGTCATCGCGTTAAGATGTTCAAGCACGCCCTACACAAAGTTGCCGGCGTATGCGTATGATGGTTCCCTAAATAAATTCGATCAAGCCAGCGTCACGCTTAGAATGATAACAAATGTGCTGATTGGCACAAACTAGACGTGTATCTGCGTTAACCACAGCGCCGAACTTCACACGCACATGCACGCATGTCATATCCGCGTTCCCCGTCGCGCCGTAGCTATGGCAGCGCGACAATGCATTCAGCGTTCGATGCGGTATCTCAGCTAGTGTGTTGATCGTTATTTACCTAATGCCATAACAGAGCGACAATGCAATGTGTTGAACTTACTGTTTACGGACGGCAATTGATTTGCCCGTACCTGCATCTATGGATAAGTTGGGCCGGGGATCCAGGGTACAGGGAACCAGCATAGCGTATGCGTTGTGCTTGTGTGAATAATGCAGCGGGTGGGGGTGCGTGCGATAAGTGTAAGAGTGATAGTTTTATTATTTAACCATTGATCCATTTATTTACAAATAATCGGACTTTTATCATGACATTTTTGCCAATTTATACCATATTTGTAGGCTAAGAGGACGGCATTCATAAGACCTAATTTAGTTTGAGCGAAGTCTGCAATATTTAGCATGTGTCGAAACCAAACTTTGAATTTTCCTGAATATTTTTCTGTTGGAGTCAATCTAAATCAATTTGTTGCAGGAAATTGACATTTACAAGCATAAAAAGAACAATATACATGTACACACGAAACCTTATAAAACAAAGACACGGAAAAAACAATGATGAGGAACTACTTGTAAGAATGTACTGGCGGATTATAAAAGATGAGTCTTCAGTGCAGACTTGAAGCATTCGATGGATTTGATTACGCGGATGGTCGATGGTAGTTAATTCCATAACTTTGGTGCCGCGGAGGAAAACGAACGATCGCCGTAGGTTGCAGTATGTATAGCTTTGACCGAAGGGGGCTTTAATAACTTGCCACCCGCTGTTGATGATAGTCAGCATGTCAACTATGTATTGCGGTGCAAGTCCATGTGGTAGTCACCAGTTTTGTCACCAGTCTTCCAACCTTGGCAACCTGCTACCGGCAACCTATTATCCGGAAACATTGGAGCTGAGATGGATTAACGCCTAATCACCATTCCATTGGCCCAATCCCACTAATTTACATATCTCCACCCACTAACCATTCATCCTCTATTGTCCAAATTTTGCTTGGGTTTACTCAATATTGAACCCTGGACTAATTTGGATGTTCTTCACATTTTTTTCTTCAACATTTGCAGGTATGCCAATATTTCTATATTGGTGACAATTTCAGTTTTGTCTAAATTTAGTTCTTTATCATTCATGATTATTTGGAAAACTTATTTTGGCTTTTGGATATATTTTGATTCATAGACCTTTTAGAGGCTGATAACTTTTTGGAGATTTAGAACGTCTGATATCATATTGATCACACACAGTCACACACAGATGTGATTACCAAATTTATTACCACATGATCAGTTTGATATTACTTGAAATGAATACTAACATAGTATGAGTTGCATGTACAGTTAGAATAATCAAACTTGATTGATTCTGATTTGTTTGAGATAGTCATTTTAGCTGGTTTGAGACATCCCAGTGTTGAGTACAGTTGAGTTTAGACTTGTATGGATATGATTGATTCCGAATTCATTACTGTGATTGATTCTAAAATTATTACCATTCTTAATATTTAGAATGTTTGGAATAATTGATTACTAAGTAACCAATTACTTAGGATTGGGCACGTACGTGTATTTACACATGCAAGTCAGATTTTATGTTTATATATATCACTTTTATAGATGGAATTAGAAGAGATAGCATTCGACACATTATCATATTGTTCGTATGATCACAAGGATTCCAGATTTTTTTTTATTTTTTTTTACCACCGGGAATATTTTGTGTAGGTCAAAAGGTCAAGGTATACTGACCTATATAGAATCTGACCTTTTGACCCCTTTATAAGGTACAACAGACACTCTAGGTGCCCAGGTGGTAAAAACTATCATTTCTTGAATCCTTGTAATCAGACGAACAATTTGAGATATCATTTTTCAATATGAAAGCAATTTCAAATTTTGACCCCATATGTAAAGGTCAACGACCTTTTAATGTTTTATCTGATAACTCGTTAACCAAACATCGGAAGTAGGGCAAACTATACTTTTTCGGAATCCTTGTGCTCAGCTTAACAATTTGGTATACTTCTTAGCTTAATTGAAGCTATTTGAATTTTCGGGCCCCTGTATGGCGGCCATTTTGGAATTTGCGCTATAAAAGAACGTTCCCGTCACTTTGAGAGGTGCATGGGAGCTCATTTTCTTTTACAATAGTTCTAGTTGACAAATTCACTAAGAAACTAAGGTATCAAGAAATTGGTCACGGAATCCAAGATAATGACTTTACTACATTTGATTAAAACTTGTTATTCCATCTGTGAATGAAAGTGATATATTGTAGAGTAAGTTTTTACTAATAGTATATTTAAGGAATTAATATTGAGTTTAGTTTTAACTTGACAATCAGCAAAGTTTTTGGTTAATCTATTTTGGAGTATCAAGTTGCTTAGGTTATCCGACCTATTTCTGGTATTTGCACAAAATTACTTTAGAATGCTTGATATGAATATTTCCAAAACTTTGGTTTATTATTTTGGCAAGTTCATGATTTGTCATCTCCAAATCATTTCTTCATATGTTGTGACTTAATTACAATTGTTAGAATTGATTTTTTGGGATATTTGGAATTCAATTTATTATCAATTTTGGATTTGAAAAATGTGTTTTTTTTGGAAAGATGACTTAAGTCATCAAGGGTCAGTGACCTTTTCAATTATTGTAACGTTTTCTTTTGTATTCATTTTAGAATGCATCATTGCATAGACCTTGCAAACACTTGGATTTGATATTCTTTGAATAGAAAATCAGAGAAATTACTGGTGTATAATTTAGCTAGATTTATCATGGATTTATGCATTGGCTACATGTCATCTATATAATAATACGCTACTCTCTGTCTGTCTGTTTGTTTGTCTGTCTGTTTGTCTGTGCGCGCTTTTTCGTCGCCTTCCCGGGGTCGGGCGGCATTCAAACTCGTTAGGTGGGTGCAGCTCGGTCCCCGCAAGAGCAAGTTCGCATTCGCTAGAACGTACGAGGTCAAAGGTCATCTAGGGGTCAACTTTTTGAAGTTAGTCGGATCGTGCTTAAACTCGGTGATCGCAATGCTCGATGCGAGGCGAGCGTGGCAAAAATAAAACGGGTTAGCGTTTGTCGGGTCTTCCGGGGTCAAAGGTCGTCTAGGGGTCGAATTTTCAAAGTTTGTCCGATCGGGCTTAAACTCGGTGACAGGAAGCCCGAATACGAGTCGAGCGTGGAAAAAATAAAACGGCTTTGCTTTTCTTGGGTCGTCCGGGGTCAAAGATCGTCTAAGGGTCGAATTTTCAAAGTTTGTCCGATCGGGCTTAAACTCGGGGACGGGAAGCCCGAATGCGAGTCGAGCGTGGAAAAAACGCCTTTGCTTTTCTTGGGTCGTCCGGGGTCAAAGGTCATCTAGGGGTCGAACTCTTAAAGTTTGTCCGATCGGGCTTAAACTCGGTGATGAGAAACTCGGTGATCTGTTTGTTCGGTCCCCGCAAGAGCAAGTTCGCATTCGCTAGCGCATATGAGGTCAAAGGTCATCTAGGGGTCAACCTTTTGAAGTTGGACGGATCGTGCTTAAACTCGGTGATCGCAATGCTCGATGTGAGGCGAGCGTGGCAAAAATAAAACGGGTTAGCGTTTGTCGGGTCTTCCGGGGTCAAAGGTCGTCTAGGGGTCGAATTTTCAAAGTTTGTCCGATCGGGCTTAAACTCGGTGACGGGAAGCCCGAATACGAGTCGAGCGTGGAAAAAATAAAACGGCTTTTGCTTTTCTTGGGTCATACGGGTCAAAGGTCGTCTAAGGGTCGAATTTTCAAAGTTTGTCCGATCGGGCTTTATACATGCATTCTACAAACCACCAAACCCGAGAACCGACAAACCCCGGGTGACCGCCCAAACCCGAGAACCGACAAACCCCGGATGACCGCCTAGTATGTATTAATGCTGCATGTGATTGATTGTTGACTATTTGCCACTTCTTTTATTATGTCAAATTGGTCAAGTGCTTAGTTCTTACACTTCAGAGGATTTAGTTCAATTAATATTATTGATTGATTGAGAGCTCGATCTTTGATAGTCTCTTAAACAATTTAGATACAATAGCCAGAAACAGTGCTAGATTGATTTTATGCAATTTTGAGAGTGAAGTTTTAATACTTGTTCATGTGTTTGGAAAGATGACTTAAGTTATCAAGGGTCAGTGACCTTTTCAATTATTGTAATGTTTTCTTTTGTATTCATTTTAGAATGCATCATTGCATAGACCTTGCAAACACTTGGTTTATAGTATTATTGTACATACATAGAGATTCTTTTGATAGAAAATCAGAGAAATTGCGCTTGAACACTTTGATCATAGACTTTGTCAATGTAATCTTTGAGTAATATTTTTTTTGGTAATGTCAATGGTGAAGGGTTTTACAAAAAGGTCTTTGTTAATTTAATTCTCGCCAGTTTGTCCGAGTATTATATTATTTTTTATTACTTGTGTGAGAGTTTGTGTGGTGTTTGCAGTGAGCAACCAATGTAAATTGTCCATGCATTAAACAAAATTGCGCTTGAACACTTTGATCATATACTTTGTCAATGTAAACTTTGAGTAATCTTTTATTTGGTAATGTCAATGGTGAAGGGTTTTACAACTTGTATTGCTTTATTTATATTTAGATCTATTATTTTGCATTATGTTTAGTATTTGTATAAGTATTAATTGCATGAGTTATGTTTGTGTTTATATAAGTTTGGATATCTTTTGGATATGCATAATTCCAAATTTGTTGCTAATTTACTGAATTCAAGATTTGGATGTACTCACTTAATTTCCATGCTGATGTCAGTGGGCATAACTTTTGTTTACATCAGGACATCATAATGATTAGGGCTTATTTTAGACGGTGCTGTGTTTCCAAATTATAGTTTCTCTTTTTGGATTAGAATTACATTCATTGTTTTATTTATTTACATGATACGCATGCAGGTAATACTTAACACATCTTTGTTTAGATTTCATGTCATTTTCACTCAATATTGAACCCTGGACTAATTTGGATGTTCTTCACATTTTTTGCTTCAACATATGCAGCCCGTTGGTCAAGAATAGATGATTACACTTCAGCAAATTTGTCTACGTGTCCTATGTGTCCCTTACTCCCGGTGCCAAGAGAAATGCCCCGCGGTTTGTTTGGACAACCCATACAAACGAACGGTTACATCCATTATTAACCTTAAACACGAGTAACAGGATCTTGAACTTGATTCTCTTACTGATGGGCAGCCAATGCAACTGACGGAGAACAGGTTTCATGTGGACGTGGCCTCGAACACCGGTGACAGGCCTTGCAGCGGCGTTTTGCACTTTTGGAGTCTGCCAATTTCATTCTGAGGAAGACCATACAATAAACTGTTACATGAGTCAAGTCTTGAGCTCACAAAGGCGTGAACCAAAGTTGCTGCTGATGCTTTGTTCAGGTAAATTCTCAGTTTGCCAATATTGTAGAGAGCAAACGAAGCACCGCAGCAAACACTACTCACATGTGTATTCATGGTAACATGATCGTCGATGACAACACCCAGATTACGTGCAGACGATGATGTTGCGACAGCTGCTTCGTCGACACAGGAATGTGTGTGGTAGAGGTGAATCGCGAGGTCAGATGAAGGACTTCTGTTTTATTGTCATTTAGCATCAGCTGATTTGTAATCATCCAACTTCTTATGTCCGAGATGCACTTTTCAAATCGAGATACAGCGATGTCCTGCTCGTGATCATTGAAAAAATAGACCTGGGTGTCGTCCGCGTAAATCATGCACTTTAGACCATGCATTTTTGCCATGTGACGTGATTATGTCTAGAGTAAAATGAGAATGCCATTGGTCCGAAGACCGATCCTTGAGGGGCACCCCAATGAACTTGATTCCAATCTGATCATACACCATCTATAACAAAACACTGTTGCCGCTCTTTGAAGTATGATATCATCCAACGGAGTGCAGTGCCTGTGATACCAAAACGGTTTTTTTTGAAGTGGAACGATGTTAACTTATTTGGATATTTATCTCGCTAGACACTATTCCGTTCTTATTCTCCAGTTTTGCTCTAAAAATTACATCGCTAGTAATTTACGCTGCAGTTAGGGCATCAGTACTAGCGAGGTAGCTTCATCGCTCGTAAGTTACGCGAGTTTGGTGCACTCGGCCGATTAATAAGCAATGCACTATATAAGAATGAGAATAAAATTTAGTTCGTAGCCATGCACGGCGACGACACAAATATGGTACAGCCATACATTATGAGACCAATAGCAACTATAATATACGGTATGTTATTCTCTAAATAAATCCTACTTACTCTGTTCTCTAGTTGCCTTGTACGAAACTACGTAGTAGTGGGACCATCTGATAACTTATTTTTGTATTGAGCATAGATGTATTAAATTGTTAGAAACAAAAGTTTTGAACATCAACAACTATAATGGACGTGTAGTCGGTGGTTGAATCTTCCACCAATATGTTCACCACCGATATGACTCTAGTGGGCTAATAACTGAAGCCCGGAACTGAAGCCTATACGCTTGGAGAATGGGTCTTGTCATTGGTAATTGTTAATGTGTAGTTGCTATTGTGATAATTGGTGTTATTTTTGTGCAGTTATGTCGAGTTAAAAGAAGAGAAAAATAAAACATATCGCTAACACCAGGGGCGAGAAATTAAAAAAAATAAGAATGAACTATTTTGTTAATATTCACTTCGAGACATTGCACATCAAGATTGCTTCACTATTAAAGAGAGCTGTGTTTTAAAGACCACAACAAAGTTGTTGGCACTTGGGTTTTTTCAACACGCACGCATCATATTCCTCTGTTTAGTGAAACGCAGATTATTGATTAATTCATGGCAACAAAAACAGTCAGCGGCCCATGGGGCGATGTGGATCAGGGCAATTTCCATGGATGAAAACAACCATGACACAAATTGCCCGCTTAGGAGCGCTATTAATTCGGTCGGTAAACCTATTGTTATCAATTACTACGAGAGGATTGCCTGGTTGTTTATTTAAATTCGAGCGGTACTTCTTCTTGCTAACTGCATGGGTGAGTTTCCATTATGTTGCAAATTACATCCAGCCGGTTGGTTGCACACGAGAATTATGTCATATAGCAATCAGCTTTGATGGAAGGCGAATATTTAAATTTATTGCCGGTTTTTAGGGCACCAATTTATAGCGCTGCTAAAATGATAGCCCTGTGTAGTGGGCCCAGGTTATGTGGGTATGAACAAGTACAGAAAATTTGGTTGGTTTCCATTTGACTGAAGGTCCGCTGACAATAAGCGGGCCTTGTAGCGTAATGCTGAATAAATATCAAATCCCGCGTGTTGAAAAGCCATGGACAAAATACAAAACCGGACTTTGTCTTTCGTGCAGAGTTTTTAATAATTAAAGGGACACAAAAGAGATGTGTTGGAGGCTGCGCCCTCAATTATGATAAAAACTGGATTAGTATATTTTTATAATTGTATTACATGTATGGACTTACACCTATAAGGATTAAGAAAAATCAGCCCTCTTTGTACAAGAAAACGTCGATTCAAAAATGCTCGTACAGCCGGGACGCGATTTTTTTTTACTAGTAAACATTTGTATGGGCTCACAGGTGAAATCAGTTGACTTTTTAAAAAAAAAATTAAATAATCATTTTATTCAGTGAGTTTTGCTTTATTCCGTATTAAAACGAAATAAATAAATGTTACAAATGTTTACTAGTAAAAAAAAATCGCAGCCGGGACGAGCATTTTACGTCCGGCAGTATCCCCCTGCAGTACGCGTGATACATATTACGCGAACCATATTTGCATAGAGGGCGTTTTTCAATAAATAGCGATGATATTGTTTTAATCAAGTTTTGCTGTGTTTTTGTTAGTAGAAGCAACAATAATGGCAATTTTTAATGTTCATCTTGAATTCTGAAGTAAATTTTTAAACATTTAAAAATTTTAACACCACTTAATGTCCCTTTAATTCATTCTAACGTGCAATATCTCAAATTACACGACTACCTCCATTCCATGAATATTCTTAATATTTTTAAGTTTTTTAAAATTAACCCACCACAATTCGGAGTGTCCCTGTTCACCACCGACGGAAGCTCGAGCTGGATACATTCATTCTCTGGATAAACGTCATCACACATAGCACAGTATATGTTCCGATAAGCTCTACCGTTGACCAATATTGGTGCATAGTTCGCTTCGCAGCCTTCTGTAATCTGCTTATGATGTCCGACACATACCTTTGCTTCATCATTAATAATGTAACAAGTCCGCGGCACATCGGATATGGGACTGATGCCGACGATTCTATTATCGGCAACTACATAGTACCAAGATACAAGATTTTGCCAATCTTGCTGGTTGCATAGAGCGCAGAACACATTCCTGTACACCACGTGATCCGCATTGTCTGTTGCGTAAGTCTGCACGGGTGTAAAGGTATAGGGATCTGTTAAATTGGTTTCACCTTTACAGCCTTTGGCAATGTCATCTTCATCCCAGGGATATGAATCGGCGCAAGTACTAACCATGAAATATCCAGGCTGAGCACCAGGTGTAATGGCCGTACAGGATGCTTCCACGTTGACGATGTTAGTAGCATTAGGACAGTTCGTATTGGTCGAGAAATCAGAACAACAGTCACCGTAACCTTCACAGAGTTGATCGCACTTACATCCTGTACGCCTACGAGTAAATCTACACCCAGGGCCACATGTATTCAACGACAACAGATCTGTATCAAAAGATGACATTAAAAAATACTAACTTAAGGGGGGACTCAAGGAAGTTTTTGACTTGATTTTTTGAAAATTTGTGAGTGCTGTAATTATTGAACTATTAATCAAATACATATAAAAGTATACATTTTTGGAAAGGAAATGGATCACAGAATCCAAATTTTGCGTTAATTTTGACCAAAAATGTTGATTTTTGAAAAAATCACAAAATTCACGTTTTTGACCCCAACAAGTTCAACAAGGCTTACAAGAATAATTGAGTTAGAAATTCCCAAATTGCTAGATTATGATGTAAATACACTAACTTAGGGACGATTTTTTTTAAAAAACCTTATCTTACATGTATATATTTTGAAATTTTGACCAAAAAGCGCCAAAAAAGTTATTTGTTCATTTTTTTCACGTTTTCAGGAAAAAAGAAAAAGAAATCGTCCCTTAGTGTCTTTTCATCATAATCTAGCAATTTGGGAGTTTTTTACTCAAAATCATTTTTGTTAGCTTTGTTGAACTTTTTTGGGTCAAAAAAGGGAGTTTATGTGATTTTCTCAAAAAATCAACATTTTCGGTCAAAATTGACGCAAAATATAGATTCTCTGACCTATTTCCTTCCAAAAATGTATACTTTTATATACATTTGAGTCATAGTTCAATAATTACAGCACTCACAAAATTCAAACAGTGACTTCCTTGAGTCCCCCCTTAATGGAAATCAACAAAGTAACTAACTAACTAACTAATATAACTAACTAACTAACTAACTAACTATTAACCGGTTAATCGCCTTAGGAGCTCTTGCTTCTCATTACTTGATGTTATTCCATATGGGACCTTCGGTGCAGAAGTTTGGAAATCACATTTTCCACCTTCTATTTTCTCTACTGGAAAGAAAATGATTATTATTTGGAGGAATGTGGACTTGGAGCTTGAATTGTATGCTGTTACTAGTCTTCACGAACAAATGTTCGATTTTTTAATTATCCACCTCAACTACTTAGAAACATTCAATTTATTATGATGATGTCAATCGTTCGTTCCATTATTTACTTTTCATTCTGAACTAACAGGTAAACCATCATGGTTTAACCATGCACGCAGTAAGTACTGCCTGTGTTATCATGGTTATAGACGTCACACAAATACATTGCTAGCACGACATAAGAGAATGCTAACACGTCAAAACAGCTGGAAGAAACTGGATTATTTATCGGGATTTCTCATAAGGACGTCGGTAACTTTTTCCCCGTCGATCAAATTAGTTTTGAAACATCCTTTGTAATTCCGAAGAAGTAATACTTACCGTCACCTTTACATTGAATTGCAAGCACCATTCCCGGGTTCTCCGATTGAGACAGATCCGTGACATCGCAGTCCTGCAGATTATCTTCATGGCCACCGCATTCAAAGCTAAAGCCTAGAGTCGGTGATGAATCTTCCGGAAACTGCCACTGTCCCGTAGATTGTGAGACAGCAAAGTAGAAACCAAGTTGTCGACAGAGAACGTGGGAATTCATCCTGATCCAGTTGTCCGGGTTTACTAAGCTCCATTCGCCAGTCGTTGACCGAACCTGGACTATTCCTCTGTCAGACTGTATGCCGTGTAGCAAGCGAGAGTCGTATTGTTTGTCCGAAACTAAAGGATTAAGATGATCAAAATTAGAGATCTAAGGATTTCCCGGGGGGGGGGGGGGGGGGGGACTCATGTATAAGTCATATAGCATACTTGTATAATGTACTTCCAGCAAGGATTGTCAAGGAAGTGAAAAGTAACCAATTAGACCACGAAAAAAACCCTGTTCTACGGGCCCGACCGACCCATGTTTGTTGGATTTTCCACAAAAAAAACATTTTTTTTTTTAGAAGATTTTGAAATTGTGAAATATTTTGACAATTGCCTGAACATTATTTTACCAAATGTTCTTTTAAGCGCGTCGGTTTGAAAAACAATTTTTTCGATTTTAATCTAATAGTAGCGTATTTTATATGTTGTGCAGTGACCACCATCTAATGTTAATATCAATCAATTAAATTGTCATCAACCAGCTCTCCTCATAACATTGAAATAAATTATACCACATCAAATGGGTTAAAACCACATCAAATGGGTCAATAGCACACGAAGTGGATGCTGTTGATATCGATGCATGAAGCTAGCAATTTTAGGGTTAGTGGTATCTAAAATAAAAACGATAACAAATGGGAAAACAAGACACGATTAAGATCAGAAAAAAAAGAGAACAAAATGAAAACAAAGATAAAAAAGAAAAAAGTGGGGTTTTTTTTAGAACAAAGTGGGTTTTTTAAGAACAAAGTGGGCCTTTTTAATAGCAAAGAAAAAAGAAAAGAAAAGAAAATAGACAAGGATAGAAAGAAAAAACAAACAAAAAATTACAAAAAAGTGAAAAAACCCTACCATACTTACTTCCCTTTCTAGAAAATGGTTATAAAACATGCCTCTTTCTCTTATACCGCCACATTCAATTTTAATGGACTTTTTATTAAACCTGCCTCTGAGAAGTGTCAACCTTCTGTGCAATTTCATACTCACCGATATCACATGTTTCTCCAACGAAACCCGCTGAGCAGGTACATACACCTGGACTCGTACAATCCCCATGCTCACAAGGTTGATCGCATACAGCTGTGATAAATTACAATGGGATTCGTTAAAACAGCTGTGAATGTATTGTGTCTTATGGTGTGTTCACATATGGCGGGACCCATCAATCCGGGTTTGACCCGGGTCCAAAGTTGATTTTATTTGAAATCACCCGTTTTTCAGCCATGGGTCACGGGTCACGGACACACTTCCAGGTTACGTGCGGAAAATTTCAAAAAAAACGAGCGAAATGGCCGGACGCTCTGATCCGCATTAAAAGCATAGAGCTCTAGGTCTATAAGTTTACATATCAATGAATTTCTAGTACAGGGATACTTGTGCGCCAAGTCGTTTGAAGCTATAATTGTGTGTTTCGGACCAATATAAAGGGTTGGTACATGTGGAAACCCCACTTGTCTGACCCGACTTTTCTGACCCCACCTGACACCACTTTTTTTCTCGTGTAACGTTACGGTGTAACAATGACAAATAATATACACCTAGCACATAAAGTCCCTGACCAGGTGCTTTGAGGTTGACTAATTCAAAATATAAAATCGGTACCAAAAATCTGAGATATACATTAAATGAGCAAATTTCTTCTCCGCAGTTTGATACCTCATTCAACAAAATCGAATGGATACTTTTAAAGTTATGTCGATTTCAATGACCGCGCATGCAACAGAAAAGTGGCACTAGGTATAGGAATCATTGATTGATGCAATAATTAAAATATATTTGCAGAGGGTAAGCTTACTTAGTCACAGACAGCCAAATATTGCCCAAATATTGGTCAATGACAGTGTGAGTGTGCACGTGTTGCGCCCGGACAATATCATGAATGTTTTGCATCAGTTTTTGACATTCTGGACCGACGTCACTTTATACATTCAGTCTCAAATTTGAGAAGAGATATATTAAAATGTATTCTTACCGGAATTCCTTTCTACCCGTATTTTAAATTTGTAGCACACGCTATGTTGTCTTGAGTTCCAGTCGCTTTAAAATTATCAGCGACTACCGTGTATATACATAGGTAAAGAAGCGGGACGTATTAAAAATACAACAAAAACGACTGCAATACGAGACTAAGAATCATAACGAAAATGAGAGTAAGTCGTACGAGGTGGCGAACTTGGTCATAGTTACCATTTTAAAATCCATTTGCTGCTAATCATTCTAATAGAAGTGGCTAACGATCTTATAATTGTTACTCGGAAGATGTTGATACCAAATAGCATATGTTTATTGATTCTAAAATTCAAAATAAGTAGGGTCAGAAAAGTGGGGTCACCAAATGTACCAACCCAAGATAAAGACCGTGTAGTATTTAGCCATGTCAGTCATCTATAAATATTCACTCTCGTTATTATGTCTATTAGTATCGATCTGAGCATTATGCACACATTTTCCACGTGGGTGGGTTCGAGTTTAATTCTATAAAAACACTGGGTGGGGATGTTATGTTCAATTATCACAAATATAGTTTACGTCAATCGGACACGGTTAATTGTTAGAAGTATTTTATTTTACACTTTCATCGTGTCATCTCTTTTTTAACGTTAGTTTTGTGTCACAACAGCCACTACAAGGGCCATGCTGTTGTCCCAAGAGACTACCAATGCCCATACTAAGACACCTATCAGTTGTAAGACGCACTATACGACCCCCGGGAATGGTGCGTCACTTTACCGAG
Source organism: Ophiura sarsii (assembly GCA_035610835.1). Taxonomy (NCBI): domain Eukaryota; kingdom Metazoa; phylum Echinodermata; class Ophiuroidea; order Amphilepidida; family Ophiuridae; genus Ophiura; species Ophiura sarsii. The sequence goes on along the minus strand of CM069444.1, from coordinate 31,945,154 downwards.
GTGCGTCAACTTCTCATGTACCATGACGCACCCTGTGTCAAAAAAGTGGCGGACCTTTTTTCATACAATATACGCACCCTCACTCAATTTTGTGACGCACCATTGGTTGATTTTGACGGACCATATGACGTACCCTCGTTGGCTATTATTTTTTTCGTACATGATCCTAGTGAACGGGCCTGTTCTCCTACCTCTGCTGTGGTTACTGTTATGCGCTTGCGTGGTATAGCGCAATGCTGATCCCCTATATTATATGTGACAGTACTCTCAAAATGAAAGGTTCTCTGTCTACTGTCGGTTCTTTTTTTTCCGCTTGCCAAACTCTTGCTCACATGCACGGCGATCGAGTGATTGCAGGAATTTTAGAACATGCGGTATATCGGAAAAGTGATGTTCGTAAACTAAAGCCTGGTTGGTGGTATAGTATGGCATATATTTAAATTATAAAGTTCGTATTTTGTTGTTCGTAAAAATGATGTACATTGTGATGCACCCATGTAAAGTGACGGACATTGACGCACCCTTCGTCAATTTCGTGACGGACCAAAGGCGGCCACTGACGTACCCACCGTCAAGAATGTGGTTGTAAACGACGCACCCATGACGTATAGTGCGTCTTACAACTGAATCACCGTTGGGGTGTGCATGGCGCGCATATTTATACTTATAGGGTGAACGTTGCCAGTAATCGTTTTACTGGGATATTTTCCTGATATTTCGGTGATATTTTACGACCGAACCATAAATGTTAGAAATGGGGATCTAGCAAATTTCAATGCTGGTCGAAAATTAACTATACAGTTTAGAGAGCACCGACTGCATATTCCCCTACCCCGGGTACAACATTCGCCTCTTTGTCCAACGCCGGGGTCCAACGACTGTGTTAGTTCGAGCAAAATACTCTTATCTGTGTTCAGGGCTGGGCCACAACGGTCCCGCTTTTTCGTCGAAAGACGTATTGGACGGAAGCGTGTACATCCGATAATACAGGCCCGTGCGGTACCCGTGCATGAAGCCTTATAGTATACGAAGTGTCCGTGTCAAACTTGTGAGGCGTTTACTTTTTTGACGTCATTATCTCGTTGTGTACCCGTGCATTGAATTCATACAGTATTTATGTGTACACAATTTCTACAGCGATGATGATGTGCCCACCGAAACACATAAATGCAAGGACGTCTGTGATTGGCTGTATGTTTAGTCTTACATTTAAGCTAACAGCTGAAAATTAGAATTATACATGCACTCAAGACTAAGCATATAACTTTAAATAAAATATTCATTTGTGTATCAATCGCAAGCATTGTGAATATACTGATATAGTGTGGAACTACTTCTTCTTATCGTGTATGAATTGAGCACGGGTAAACAAGTGTAGACGTGTATGCGCATGCTCCTAGAAAATGAATTTCCTCAGTTTTTATTTACAACTTGGTAAAAAGAATGTTACAAATGTTACCTGAATATGGTAGACAGCGTAGGTCTTAGAGGATTAGTATATTGTCCATTAATTTAGTATTATAATTTGACAACTAATTCCACACATTGTAGTAAACAAATCTTAACAAAAGCTTTATGTTTGGATCTTTGGGGTCACTGACATATAAATAATAATAATGTCAGATATAGGCCTAAGTTCAACAAGATTTTGTGAATGAGAAATAAACCTACCCGGAACCAACAGTTGAGCTTTATACCATGGATGTTTTCTTGTGTATATATACATTTTCTAGACTACAGAAATAATGTGAGTGTATAATTAAAACATAATTATCTTTAGACACGTCAGTTCTATTCATGATGACTTCGTATTAGTCATCGATGCGCATCAACGATTATGGTGACCTTGCATGTTGCATGGCACCCAATGCTTTCTGGTTTAAGTATTTCGTTGGTGAATCTCGTCCCATCAGGATCGAAGTGAGTTTCCGCATGGACGGTTAAACAAAACAAAAACCCAACAAACAAACATACAAATAAATAAATAAAACAGGCTCATCCCAGGTGTTTTAAAAAGCGTGCAAATTAGTACAATTGTTGCGCGCGTGATGTTCAAAAATGTATAGCATGTTTATATATACATGTAGTAGTGCGGTATACAATAAATTGTCGGCACGCATAAATCTACGATGACAATGTACATGTATGTAGTTGCTATCAAAAATCTTGGCGACGAAAAAACAACAAGGGCCCTGTTTTAGGACGGACCTGTCAACGTAGAGTCGGTCGGTCAAGTTGGTTTTTTGTTGTTGTTTTTTCCTCGCCTTATAATATGTACCAGTTGTCAAAAACACTTAGGCCCTATATCCAAGTTTGTGTATTATTAGTACACATATTTTCATTTGCGCGGGTGGTTACATACTCGTTCTCTTTTCAATTAGCTTCTGTCTGTGTATGTACCATCAGCAGATCAGCCTTTATTTCTAAAGCTACTCACGCGTGAGGCATTCGTCATTATCCTGGACACCTTGGCTCCAACCATCGCAGCAAGAGTAGACCAGTTCATAATTATAATGATATGTACCGCATACATTTATCCTGGAATCAGAAAGGTGATTTTTTATGATAAAATAATAATGTAGGTTGCATTCTTACTCAATATTGTAGGAAGGATATACAGGCTGTAGCAAAAAAAAGTTATACAGTTTTGAAAAAAATATTAAAAATATCTCCTGTAGAATTTTTGTTTCGAGTTTTAATGGCCTGCAAGGAGAATTTTCTTAGCTTTCGAAAGCTTTGTTTCATGACAATCGATGGTCGGTAAGCAGATATATGATCAATTGTCTAAAGTAGTCATGAAATCACTTGGTTTAATCAATGGTAAAACCACTGGGATGAATATGAATGGAATCGAACCAGGAACATAGCAGTAGAGCGCTCTTGTTAGACAACAATGGTTCATTTCAAGGGGGTAAAAGTATTACAAAGAAGGTTAGGTTTTTACAAATATTATTCATTTATTTTATGAATTTATGAAATAAAACTATTTGAAAAAGAATTATATTTTTCTCTTTAATATTCCTTGCATGATACCCTAACCATTTAATTTGTACAAGATATAAGATTGTATGATATTGTGAAAGTGGCCCAACCCGATTTCTAGACGACTTAGCAGATTAGTCATAAATTTTAAACGCAAGTAGTTAAAAAGACCAAATAAAATGATTCTGGTAGCCAAAACGGAACTTAACACAGAGTGTAAAAGATTTTGACATTGCATGATTTTAACATTGGATTAAAAATAAAATTGCCATTGTATAATTTTTTTGTTACAGTCTGTATACATGACTTACTAGTTGAGCGAAAATAATTATGTTTCAGTTCGATGACAATATAATAATGCCAACAAAATTGTTTGATTGCCCATCGGACCGGTCGGATTTGTTTTTATATTATAAATTCTGGAGGAAACAAATGTGTCTGGAATAGTCTAAATAAGGTTCGATATCCATTTGTACAGTAAAAGCCAAAAAAACCCACCTTTTTGTTGTTGTTGTTGGGTTGTTGTTGTTGTTGTTGTTGTTGTTTGTTGTTTGGGGTGTGGTTTTTTGGGGGGGTGTGGGGGTGTGTGGGGGGGGGGGTAATAAGCATAGGCCTATACTCCTAAATTATGAAGACAAAACCCCAATATTACACTTACAGAAAATTAATCTGAAATTTGACACGGAAGAATAGCATTTTATATCGTATTTTCATGAAATGTTTTAAAATATACAAAAATACAAATACTCACCCAGATGACGATAAATCTATTGCTCTGTCCGCATTGCTCCAACTTTCTATTACTATAACCGTCAGCAAGATGGCCCTCAGTAACAACACCCCCAGCGACATTGTTGGGGTTCGGCAATACTGTGTCAATTGACAAAAAGTCTCCAATTTGATGAAACTATATAATATAATATCGACGAATGTCAAATGACAATATTGTTTCGGCTTCACGATCTGAGTTATATTGCAACTTGCGCAAGTAATTTCCGTCAAGGTCGAAATACAATAGTGCCGGGACGATAACGCGGAGTAGACGACCTGGAAAATTATGAACCGATGAATTTATCCAGGGGTGCACTCATTTATTTTGGGTAGTGGTGTGCCGCACAGTGCCTAACAAAGGGGAGGGAGCTTCGGAACTAAACTGGGAGCTTTTATGACGAAGAAAAATAGGGTCTTAAGAACTGATTTTCTCGAAAAGTTAGGACTTAAGAACTGAGGTGTATTTTTTCTTCAAATTTGATTAGCAAGAACGCAACCTTTCAAAATATTTGGGTTTTAGAACCAAAATCTTTCAAACCAATGGAGCTTTGGAATGAACATTTTCGTGATTTTTGAATTTTCAATAATTGTGGTCTTCAGGGTGATGCAGGCTCAAAAGAAGGTCTTTAGAGCTAGCAGTAAAGGCTGAAAAGGGGATCTTCAGGGCGGTACATACTCCTTTTCAATGTCAGTGACCTCCCCCCCCCCCCCCCCCCCAAATCCGGGGAATTTACACAACGCCTAATTTTGGCACTGATGTGTTTTAAAATAACCCGAGAAATTACCCGGGGAATTACCCCGTTTGAGAATGCACTACAGCATGACGATCAAAACAAGTCGTGCTCGTTTGTTATCCTTGCCGCATGACAGCATGGAATTAACCTAGTACAAAATCTTCTGTTGACGTAACAGCATGAACAGGGTCTATAGAGTCCAATCTTGGTTTTACTTGAGTTTGGAACCCTTTTTGGTTGCAGAATTCTGGTGCTTTAAAGGTATATTATGTGATCTTTCCAGGGAACGCCCTCAACATCGAAAAAAAATTGAAAGCAGATTTTCTTGCAGATTTGCATTTCTGATCATAAATCATACATTCATTCCAAGTTACAGGGCGATACGATTCTTAATTAGGAGAATCGCGGGAGAGTTGAGCCACACGGAAAGTTGAGCCACCCCCTATAACTCGAAAAGTAGTAACTTACTAAAATTTATATTGGCTATTGGCATATATTGTTATCAGTATCAAAGATACCTAAAAAAAATCTTTCTTTTTTTTCACTTTTGAGTGAAAAATAGAAAAATAAATGTTTTGTCTTTTTTCCCATAGCAAGACTTAGTAGACTATAATGGCGGTAATTTGTTTATTGAAGGGGGTATTTGTGACCATTATTTTAGAAAACTATTGTTAACTACCAAAAGTTCTACACCGGACAGGATTGGGTTATTTACAAAATGGTCACCATGAGGAGAGTTGAGCCATTGGTCATGGGGAGAGTTGATGAGCATAGGGAAAACATGTAGTAACATATTGATTTTTGGACTAAAGATGAAAAATGTATAATAAATGAGAGAAAATGTTATTTTGTGCCATGATAATAACAATTGAGCACCATATTTACATTTACATTGTTAACACTTTTAGGCAGTAGGGACAAGCTAGATGTGCGCAACAAAATTGGTCACAAAACAAGAATCCAAGAACTAAAATCACATCATCACGCTCAATATCGATCTGTTGTACAACATGCAAGCGATAGTAATGTAGTGATGATGAAACTTATCAAACAAACAAAACACGATTTGAATTATGATAATAAAAATGATGACCAACATCTGTGTAACCGAGAAACAAATATGGGCTGGTTTATTTCTTGTCGTGCTGGTAAAAATTTTGAAGCTCCCTGCCCGACTGGCTGGTTGGTACTAAAAAAGCTTAAGATCCAGCCCTGAAAGTCTTATTGTCTTAAGAACGTCTTTATATAGTATATAGCTGGAATTCCAGGTGCTCATGAGAGATTAAAAAGTCTGGAATTCCAGCACCCTCCTTGGTGGAAAAGCTGGAATTCCAGGTGGTCAAGAGTAAAAATGCCTGGAATTCCAAGGGCTGTTGACAAAAAAGCTGGAATTCCAGGTGCTCATGAGTTAAAAAGACTGGAATTCCAGCAAAAAAGCTGGAATTCCAGGTGTTCAAGAGTTAAAAAAGTCTGGAATTCCAGTACCCTCTAGTGGTGGGGGGGGGGGGGGGGGGGGGGGGGGGGGGTCGGAAAAAAAAAGAAAAAAAGCTGGAATTCCAGGTGCTCATGAGTTAAAAAGTCTGGAATTCCAGCACCCTCCTTGGTGGAAAAAGCTGGAATTCCAGGTGGTCAAGAGTAAAAAAGTCTGGAATTCCAGGGGTGTGGTTATGTAAAAAAGTCTGGAATTCCAGTACCCTCTATAGGGGGGGGGGGGGGGTCGGATATTATCTGGAATAGCCCATTGAGGCACTAGAAAGTTAACGCTAAGTTGAAATAAGGGAAATTACCGTTGGAAAAGGTATTCCCCCCCTCCCCCTCCCCCCGTTTCTACTCGTGAAAAAATACCGTTAAGTTTACAAGCGTACTTATCGATGGGTCAAGACATTTCACTTTTCGTTATATGATACTATTCAAAAATAGCGCCAGGTCACAAGAAATTAGCGGTAAGATGTAATGGGTAACTGTTTCTATGGGCAAGTTAGCGTCAATCTACGTTAACAAACCTGGTTTGTGCCGGTTTTTGCCTCTCTTTCCTTAGCGTTTGGGCCAGACTCCTCAATGTATTTTTGGCTGTAGGGGGTTCGCCACTCCTCGCTCACATCGAGTCTGTGTTACTTCCCGACATAAACACCTGGGTAATGAGAGGCAAGCGCAGTAAAGTGCCTTGCCCAAGGACACAACACGCTGGCTGCAACGGAACTCGACACCACAACCTTGAACCCACAACCTTTTCCTTAGCGTTTGGGCCAGACTCCTCAATGTATTTTTGGCTGTAGGAGGTTCGCCACTCCTTGCTCACATCGAGTCTGTGTTACTTCCCGACATAAACACCGGGTTATGAGAGGCAAGCGTAGTAAAGTGCCTTGCCCAAGGACACAACACGCTGGCTGCAACGGGACTTGAACCCACAATCTTGAACCCACAACCTTTTCCTTAGCGTTTGGGCCAGACTCCTCAATGTATTTTTGGCTGTAGGGGGTTCGCTACTCCTCCCGCACATCGAGTCTGTGTTACTTCCCGACATAAACACCGGGTAAGGAGAGGCAAGCGCGGTAAAGTGCCTTGCCCACGGACACAACATGCTGGCCGCAACGGGACTCGAACCCACAACCTTTGTATTGTGGAGCGAGAAAGTATCCGCAGGACCATGCGTGCCCGTTATTTATAGCTGATATAAAACATCTGATATTCTTTTGGCAATAAAAATCTACATCTGGTAGCAACACCATTTGAGGGCACCCGAAATCTATAGGCCTAGTTTATTTCAAAAATCTGAGATACAGATTTTTAGCCCGACTCCTTCCAATAATAAGTGGAAACGTTATAAAGAAATAAACTTAAGTCTCGACTGTTGTTAGCACCATGTTGTACAGGGTGTCTCAAAAAAATTACAACGCACCTTTAGTTATCGTAACTTTCTCATTTCAAATGAAAAAAAATAACAAATTAGTTAGCTATTATTTTAAAACAACCGCATTTGATTCGGTTCAGAAATTATAGAGAAATGTGCGATTTGTAAAAAAACACACTTCTATTCAAGTTTGTGTATTATTATTATACATGTACATATTTTCATTTACGCGGGTGGTTATACATGTACATACAGTACTCATTCTCTTTTCAATAAGCTTCTGTCTGATTTACCATCAGCAGATCAGCCTTACTTTCTAAAGCTACTCACGCGTGAGACATTCGTCATTATCCTGGATTCCTTGGCTCCATCCATCGCAGCAAGAGTAGATCAGTTCATTATAATAACAAATCCATGCCGGGACCCATGCACCGCATACATTTATCCTGGAATCAGATAGATGACTTTTGATGTGATAAAATAATGTAGGTTGTCCACCACGCATACTAACTCAATATACATGTATATACATGACTAGTTGAACGAATGTTTCAGTTGCAATATAATAATGCCAAACAAACCGTCGCTGTTCTGACATACCGGCACATCGAAAAACAGGGTTTTGAGAAAATCGTGTTTGAAAAATTTCCAATTTTTAAAGACTTGTTAGAGAGCATTTACATCAAATGTCACTATCATTGTCAAAGAACACTTATAGATATATACTTATGTTTGTTATGAGCATATTACAACAACAAATTGCAACTATTAATTAGGCCTAATTATGTCATAAAGTCATGTGCCTGTATGTCAGAAATAAGAAAACAAAATTCATATTCGTCCTACAGTGATATGCCTGTGATGTGCCGGTATGTCAGAACTGCAGTTACACGGTGGTCTATGGCAGAATATTGTGATGTGTCGGTATGTCAGAATTAAAAATGAGGTTTTCATGCCGTTATTATGTTAAAACCCTGACATATCACACTAATTAGTGCGGTATCTCATTAATTAATTACCTTTTTCTCTCAATTTTTTTGGAGAATAAAGAGTTTCATTTGTAGATCATAAAATGCAACTTAACTCATTTTGCCCAAAATGGCACATGTGCCGGTATGTCAGAACAGCGACGAAACTGTTTGATCGCCCATCCGACCAGTCGGATTTGTTTTTTATATTATAAATTCTGGAGGAAACAAATTTGTCTGGAATTGAATGGGTAATAAGTATAGGCCTATTCCTTAATTATGAAAAAAACAATATTACACTTACAGAAAATTAATTTGAAATTTAACACGAAAGAATAGCATTTTATATTGTATTTTCATGAAATGTTTTAAAATATACAAAAATACAAATACTTAGGGAGCAAATCAAAACTCGACCGCGCGGCAACCGGCGGTTGCGCCCGGTTGGACCGCATATCATTGTTTATGGGGCCCTCACATGTATCCGTGTGAGCTGAGCAGCCCCTTACCGTGTGAAAAATGGGTGCGGACGGCGGCACACACGGTGGGCCGTTTCCCGTCCGTTGAACACGTTCAGGGGACTTTGCCGGCCACCGGAGTTTTGAACATGCTCAAAACTCCTGGCGGGTGAGTAAAAGCGGCGGCGAACGATGAGAGCCCGGTATGAAGACGGTATAAGGACGGCGCACCCGTTCGCACCCGTTTCGCACCCGTTTCGCGCCCATTCGCAGGGCGGTGATGAACGGTGGTGGACGTCGACCATCTTAGCGACGGACTGCGAATGGCCGCATGCAGCCTAGTAACCGTTCGCGGAACGGACTCTCAGCAGGCATTTTGCAACTCTCTAAATGTAAACGAGCTAAAACTCACTCTTTCGAGAGCTCTAGGAAGAACAGCTCCTTTGTTCGGAGTGAAGTTCACTCTTAAAAGAGCGATTTTCACTCTAAAAAGAGTTAAAATCACTCTGAAAAGAGTGGAAATCACTCTTAAAAGAGTTAAAAATCACTCTTAAAAGAGTTAAAAATCACTCTGAAAATATTGAACTTCACTTCTTAGAAGAGCCGTCCCTCCTAAAGCTCTCGAAAGAGTGATGTTTAGCTCTTTTACATTTAGAGAGTATTATAGAGGTTGGTCGTACGAATTCCGGAATGCAAATGAAGCGGCGAGCTTGAGCGCTCAGCTTGAAAAGGGCGGTTTGATGATGTAATCAATACGTTTCGGCCGGTACCCAGGCGTTTCGACCGGTTAGGAACCGGTATGGAGGTGGTATGCACACGGTGAGGACACGGTGAAAACGGTAAGATAGAACCGTATGAGAGCCGGTGATCCCGGGACAAGGCCGGTGAGAACCCGGGACAGACCCGGTGTAGAACGGTATGGACCGAGGACCCGGTGAGGAGGTGTTATGCACCCGGTGAGAACGGTAAGCTAGAAATGTATGAGGACGGTGAGCTAGGTACACGGCCGGTGAGGACCCGGTAAAGACCCTGTATATAACGTTATGGACCCGGTGGCCACAAAAAAAAAATTAATGCGCCCGTTGACATTTTTAGTGATTGTTTGGACTCTGTTGTTTTTCTATTAGACGGTAAGGTGGCCACCTACCGTCACCGCCCTGCGAACGGGCGCGAAACGGGTGTGCCGTCTTTATACCGTCCTCAAACCGGGCTCTCACCGCTTGCCGCCGCTTTTACTCACCCGGCAGGAGTTTTGAGCATGTTCAAACTTCCTGCCGGGCGCGGATGGCCGGCAATGTCCCCGGCAACGTGTTCAACGGACGGGAAACGGCCCACCGTGTGACATCACCGTGTGCCGCCGTCTGCACCAATTTGTCACACGGTAATGGGCCGGCCAGCTCACACGGATACATGTAAGTACAAATGTATTTTACAGAGATTCTCGGAATGTGAGCGAAGCGGCGAGCTTGAGCGCTCAGCTTATACAGGGCAGTTTGATGACGTTATCAAGGCGGTTCGGTCGGTACCCAAGCGTTTCGGCCGGTGAGGACCTGGTGAGGAGGTGGTATGAGGCCGGTTCCAGGCCGATAAGGACCCGGTATAGAACAGTATGAACCCGGTGACAAAAAAAAATCAATGCGGCCGTTGGCATGTTTTGCTGATTGTTCACCGTGTTGGACTCTGTTGTTTTTCTATAAGACGGTAAGGGTCCGCCCAGCTCACACGGATACATGTGAGGGCCCCATTAGAACAATATAAACCGGCTGCAACCTCACGGAACTGCACGGAACCGGCGGTTGCCGGGCGGTCGAGTTTTGATGTGCTCCATATACCCAGATGACGACAAATATAATGCTGTGTCCGCATTGCTCCAACTTTCTATTACTAAAACTGACAGCAAGATGACCCTCGGTAACAACACCCTCAAATACATTGTTGGTGTTCGGCAATGCTGTGTCAATTGACAAAAAGTGTCAAATTCGATGAAACTATTATAATATAATATCGACGACGTTAATTGTCAAATGACAATATCGTTTCGGCTTCACGATCTGAGTTATACATGCAAGCAAGTAACTTCCGTCAAGTTCGAAATAGTGCCGGGATGACGACCTAGAAATGTATGAACCGATGAAATAATACAACGCTTAAGTTTTAGCGCTGATGTGTTTTAGAATTTCCCCGTTTTAGACAGCACTGGGCATGACCGTCAAATATCAAAAACGTTGTCGTGCTTGTATTGTTAATGTTGTCGTGATCGTTTGTGCTTGTATTGTTAATGTTGTCGTGATCGTTTGTGACTCTTGCACGATAATACGCAAGCTGAGAATTCCCAAAATAATTGAATGTGCTGCTGGTAAATCCCAAATGTTGAAGCAGTTTTGGTCACACCCCTATAGAAGGCATGGGGAAAAACCCTGGGAATTCCCAAAAATATTGAAGGTGCTGCTGGAAATTTCCAAATTTTGAAGCAGTTTTTCTGTTAAGAAATGTTTGCCTTCCATAAGAGGTGTATCATTATTAAATGGAATAGCCCAATATCGGAATGAGTTGTATTGTTTGTCAGGATATTTCAAACACTGTTTGTCTGTTTGTTTAAATGACTCCGCCAACTATTGTTTGCCCAGTTTAATGCAATTGGCCTCTGAAAACGTTAATAAGGGGGTGTATACTTACCTTAAAAATTATAGGTTCGAGTCAATTTTTACACGTAGGCCTATAAACATTATATCCCTAGCTGCTAACGAGGATGTACTTGACCATTTTTGATTCAGCGCTAGAGTTAAGCGTTGAGATTTTTTTTTTTTTTTAGGGGGGAGGGGGAGGGTTGGCATGACTCCGCCAACTATTGTTTGCCCAGTTTAAACCGGAGGTGCCCATTAGTTCTTTGCACACGTCCCCTATGAGGAAATACAGGGTGTCCCAAATAGTATGTATTCATTTTACATTGAACGGCATTAACATAACGTTGGCCAAACTCGCGGAGACAAATACGTGATGTTCACACCCGGAAAAATCCATACCATGCTTTTCAATATTTGAATGTGGCGGTCAACATGTTTGAGTGATATTGTAGTAACTTATTTACAATATATTGCAATTGTCATCTGAAAACGTTAATAAAGGGATGTATACCCACCTCGAAAATGTAGGTTTGCGTCCATTTTTACACGTAATACGGTACCTATAATGTGGTAGAGCTGCTAACGAGGGTGTATTTGATAATTTTGGATTCAGCGCTAGAGTTAAGCCGCTGAGATCCCGTCCTCTTTGTGGGGGTGGGTATTTTGGCATGACTACGCCAACTACGGTATTGTTTGCCCAGTTTAGACCACCGTGGTGTGCCCACTAATGCTTTGCACATACCCCTGAGCACATACAGGGTGTCCCAAATAGTATTTATCAAATTTACTTGGACAGCATTAACACCATTTTCAACATTTTTTTGGCCACAACCGTGCCCCTAAAATGTAAAACAAATTATGGTTCCAATCCAACTTAACTACGAATTATAGTAGATAGGTATACAAAACAATGGTATCACGTAATCCTCAGTGAATTCATTAATAAATAGCCAACATAATATTGGTATTTAAGTGAGGTAAATTGCTATATTTATTATACTATATTCAAATAAAGCAGGTCTGTTCCAAGTAAATCCTGAGTATTCAACAATGATTCGTTGAGATTTTGACCTATCCTCATGGTCCTGGGGCATAAAAAAAAGTTGTATACCTCATTGCCACGCTATTCTTCATAAATGTCAGCCTTTTCGTTATCGTTTCCATCATGTCCATTGAAGATTTAGGCCTACTTTAAAGGTTAGAGACATCCATTATCACATCCATTTAAGTATTACCAAATACAGTAGAGAGTGGGGAAGAGATACATTTCAGAATTAGTATTTCTCGTATGAGATTTGAAAAATATCTGCCGTTTCGGCATTGAGTACTTTATTCAAAAGATAGTCTAACAATGTCATATTGTCGATATTCATAAATGATGGTTGATACATTGTGCGTATATGCCCTATGACCAGTATTGCAGGTGGAAATGCACAAATGGCAATAACTTGCACCCTTTTGGATCTATACTATTGTTACCTTTGAATTTGTATTGGGTTGCATAAGGCTACCGGAATACTAATTGCGTGGGCCTAAGTGAACTATTGTTATTTGTAAGAAATAAATTAAATTCAAGGGTAACAATAGTATACAGGTTGAGTAAAAAAAAGTGTACTCTGATTGAAAAATAAATTTATAAAAATTCTGACCACAAATTAAGGCAACCAATAATGTATCTGCTATTATCGGCAAAAAGAATCGCGGCAATAATATGGTAGGTACCGTTTAGTACACTCTCAGAACAAAGGTTAAAATCTTTAACCATGTTGGTTAAAAAAATTAACCAACGGGAGGTTACCAGGTGAACCACACAATTGGACCGTAACCAACAGCTGTTGGTTAAACTTTAACCTGTGGTTGGTTACAATTTTTAATCATTTGTTGGTTAATATGTTTTAACAGTAGTTGGTTAAAAAATGTTGGTTAAACTTTTATTTATTTTGCTTAACTTATTGGCTTTCAATATTGGCGCCAACCCGTGGCCAGGACCAACTTTGGCAAAGGGCAAGGGACAGGACAAGGCAACGCAAAGGACAAGGCACAAGATCCTAGTCAAAAGGCCGGGAAGCGATAACTTGTAACAGCGGCCGCAATTTTTAGCCCACGTCAAAATGTGTATATGAAATCAATGGTGTTATTTTCCGGCCATGGAATATTGTGCCCATTATTGGACCAATATTGGTTGCCAACATGATGCCAATTGAAGAGCGCCAATGTAAAACCAATATTGATCCAATATTGGTTTGGCATCATGATGCCAATATTGAAGAGCGCCAATGTAAAACCAATATTGGTCCAATATCGGGCACAATATACCAGGGGCGGAAAATAACACGATTGATTTCATATACAAATTCTGACGTGGTCTTAATAATATGCGCAAAATATATTCTCGCCATTGAAATTCTTTGGCGGGAATCGTGTTATGACCTACGGTATTGTTGGTTAAAATTATGATGCCTTAACCAACGTTGAATAAACTAAAAATGAATTATATTTTTACTCCTTAAATCTTGTTTAATATCTGACCGTGGTCGCCAGACTAGGCCTATACATGTAGTTCCGTGCTACGAGGATAGCGAGTTGCGACCGATGGAGAAGCCACCAGGTAAAGCAGGGTCTGTTACGAATGTTCTTTGGATCTGTCGGGCTATTAAATGGAGAGACGCGAGTCTAGTGCAAGGCCTAAACCAAAAAACAACAGCACCCCAACGTGTATGATTTTGGGATTGATGACGAAAAAACAAGCTACATGTAGTTGCTGACAGGAGACACCGGAGGTAAGCTTATTTACGGTTTTGAGTAAAATAAATCTCCAAATACATCTTGATTATTATAACAATGAGTAATATACAGTGCATAACCGATCACTTTTTTATCGACTCAACTCGTATCACTTTAAGAAACCGACATGAAAATTGAAAGTTATTCGAGTTAATCTTGTTTTCCGCATTCTAATGACGTGATCTGATGGATTATACAGGGATTCCGGCTAGACTTGATTTCTGCGTAATAATAGTGTATGCATTAGTTTCTTTGCTCGATACAACAGTTGTACGTGGAACTCACATCGACTTAACAGCATGTCCAACAGGACACTGGCTGCTCTCAACCTCTGCTTATCAGAACATTACCCTGACTCAATTTGTATCTCCAGCGCTGATATACTCCGCATCTGTACTCGTGGCTCGACCCTCGGAAGACTCGCTAGAATCATTTGCGACTGATACATTGATTGACTGCACTGGACTCGTGAATAGACCCTCGGACGACTTGCTATAGTCATTTGCGACTCCGGTGTCGGTTGACTCCACAACTGGACTCGTGACTCGACCCTCGGATGACTCCCGATAATCATTTGTGACTCCTATACTGACAGACTGCACGACTCGACTCTCGGATGATTCGCCATAACCATTTATTTTTGGATCAGTCTTGCTTACGGATGATGTAAAGGATGTCGTATTCGTCTTCACCGTTGATTTCATGTATGGTTTGGATTTACCGGAAGCGCGAGATATGGATCGACCGTGACACAATTTTCGGCGCCAAAGCTATCCTGCGCGCCCTGTGACAACCAGAGCCATAAACACGAAGACGCCCTGCAATGAGTTGAGGATCGTGTAGATGTAGTTCAAGATGATACTGGTTACAAAGGATTGCAAGAAACCCAACAACCAGGGAAGTCCCAGCAAGATTGTCAGCTGTAAAAAAATTCAAACAAAACGATTAGTTATACTAACTATATGTGCAGTGACGTCAGATGGTATTCCAACAATCGTACATTATCCTATTACGCATGCGTAATTGGACCCGCGCAATCTAGACGAATCTCTGAATTTCTTACTAGACTATACGCTCTGATGTCACGTCAGAAGATTGGTATCACTATTAAGTATAAATATTTATCCTCTGATATTGTTTACCTTATGGGATTATGTATTGATGGACGAATATGATTGTCAGCAAGTATGCCTATAAGTTCATGAGTTCAGGGCCTGTAACGGTTTATTCCATAACCATAAGGTCATTTGCACTAGCATGAACAAAAGGCATTCAATTATGATCTTTATGTACAGGGTGTCTACACATGTAAGGAGGTCCCAAAAGTAAGTGTTATTATAATAGTACACTGCAAAAAAGTTGGTCATTTTTTTGTATATCTGGTTGGGCAAACTGTTTTACTTATTTGTTGGTCAAGGCTTGCTCAATAATAGTTAAATGTAAATTCTCATTGGGCAAACTCTTATTTTAACCATTTATTTTACTGCGAGAAGAGTTTATTTTATTTATGACTGTTGAGCAAAATAAATCACATCAGTTGGGCAACTTTGTGGTAAAATTCCGTGAATTACACTGTGCTGTGTAAAATATGTTAATATGTTGAGCAAAGTTTTCGATCATGCGCACTGCTGTCTTTTCATTGAACAACAGTTGGGCAACTTTCGCGCGGTTCAGTTCTGGAAAACACATTTTCGATCTTTTCGTAAAATGGCCGATGACACAGTGGCAGGGTTGCTTGACGAGTGGGGCTGCCCGGTGCTATTTGACACCTTTAAAGGCGAATTTTCTCTAAATTAAGTACAAATACATACGTTATTATACGGTGTTGCTTGCCTCATTTCATTCTGACCGCTGTGTATGAAGAAATGATGAGAAATTTAGTGAATTTTTTTACTAGCCATGCATGCATGCTAATTGCTATACATGTATAACAGTTAAGCTTACGTAAGCTTATCTCGTTCTTCAAGTTCAGCCTCTGGTTCTGGTTCGGTTAAATTGACGTTGGTCATTTTTTGAATATAAAAACGTATGTATTTGTACTTAATTTAGAGAAAACTCACCTTTAAATGTGTCAATTAGTACCGGACAGCCACTCGTCAAGCAACCCTGCCACTGTGTCATCGGCCAAAAAATAAACCAACATATGAACCAGTAATGTGTAAAAATGCCCAACAGTTTCATCAAATTTTGTCCAACAATTGGTAAAATCAACTATGTTGGTTAGTTATTTTGCCCAACAGTTTCATCAAATATTGCCCAACAATTAGTGACAAATGTTTACCCAACTATGTTGGGCGAATATTTTGTTTAACAGTTTAGCAAAAAATAAACCAACAGCCAGTAATGTGTAAAAATGCCCAACAGTTTCATTAAATTTTGTCCAATAATTGGTCAAAAATATTTGCCCAACTATGTTGGGTAATTACTTTGCCCAATATTTTAGCAAGTTTTTTACACCAACTGTTGGTCATAATTTTTGTCCAACTCTTGTTGGTTAAATTTTGACCAACTGTTTCATGTGTTGTATATAGACCCAACGTTGGTCAAAAAGTTGGTCATTTTGTGACCAATATTTTTTGCAGTGTAGGAGCCCCAGACCTCCAAAATCGGCTTAGAAATGATTTGACCCCTGACCTCGTAACATACTCCTGTAATTAAGGTTTTTAGATAGGTACAACCCTTGGGAACAATGATAAAAGTGTCCTGCCAATTCTTTTCTCTTGCGAACTCTAGTTATACCAAGAACAAAATGGCCCCCTATTTCACTATGAATTTGAATCTGTGAATTTTTTTTAAAAAACAGTGAATATACAATGCATCCTATTTCTAGTTTTAAGAATGGTTTCATTAATAAATTCAGTATGAAGGTGAAGCCATTGTTACTCACTACAATTGTTTGTCAAATTCCATAATCTGAAGGTCAAGGGTCACCTGTAGCACTACATCTAAATAAGCACATTTATTGCATGATTTTCGATTTACAGTGTCTGAAACAGTAAATACACAATTTGTTTAGAAGTAATAGACTTGTTGTATATTGAAAATAATCCTACGCCAATTCGTGGTCAACGTATCACCAGATAATTCATGAATCTGAGGGGGTTGAAAAGAAACTCGCATCGTTTATAGACCATTCTTTCCTCAATCACCTACAAATCATCCAGACGTAGTACAAGAATCTGTTGATTATTTTATCAAGTTATCTCACAAACTTGAGTAAAATGTATGCGTTGTTACATGTGATCAGGCAATATATGAAATTGTTCTTGGTCTTCAGAAGAAGCAACAAGAGAAGTACCGAAATGTCATTCTCAGACTCAGAGGTTTTCATATTGCTATGAATTTTCTCGGTGCAATTGGATATCTGTTTAAGAACTCTGGCCTGGAAGACTTCCTTGTAGGCGCAAATGTATGTTTGGCTGGCACAGACAGCAAACAAGATTATCTCACGAAAGGATTACTACTCCATGCTCAGAGCCCACTCTCTCATAGAATCTGCAATGTTTGCTTTGCAATGGGATGCTTTTGAAGAATGGCTCGTCAAGGAACGAGATGCTCCTGACTCTTTATCATTGTTGTCATGGCAAATCAGTGTGCTGCGAGAGGCAAGTGGCGATTCAGAGAAGGCAAACACTGCAGTACTTGAAACAGACAAATCCCTGGATGAGGTAGAGAAGCTGATGGCAGACTTCAAAGAAGAGAAGTGCAAATCCAACAAGTCAACTATGGTTGATGTACATGGATACCACAGTGGGAATTTCACCACCATCAGACAGAAGAACAAGGTTTCAATGGCGTGTGGTGTGACATGACACTTGAACAGACTTACAACAAGGAGGCGAAAACGAAAATGTTCCATGGTCATGATGGTATCACCAATCAACCTTCTATAATGGAGAAATACCTCCAAGCAATGTCTGCATCGACAGCTGTATCAAGACAAACCAAAGAAATGGCCCATATAAAGAGTGACGATTCATCAAGACATGAAACAAAGTTCTGCTGATAAGGATGACAGTGCGATAGGTGAAATCCTGCAACTAATCAAATCCAAGATGATCAATCCCTTTAAATTCGATGGTAAATATCTAGTTAATATTTCAACAGGCCAAGTGTCATCGTCATTGGATCTTGTTCAGGCTAGACAGAGAAGAATTGAGGCACTTATGAAAGCAGAAACATCTGGCATCGATAAAGTCCAACCAGTGCGCATACACACATTCGCTGAAAAGTGTAAAAAGGTTGTATCACCTGCAATCAAAACAAAGATAGCCTACGAAGAAGAACGTGCGATGCTAAGAAATTTGCATTTTGCCAACACATTGGAAAAACGTGACAAGCTGGATGTGTTTTCTTACGAGTGGGCACCATACCCTAGCTCTCTCTTTGAACTAAACTGCTCACAAAAAGTTAGGAAACTTTTTTTAATCAAGTATATTTTTATTATTTATTACCCTCTTTGTATCTGTTATATATCAATGGAAAGCTGAAGTGTTCCTCTTTAAAATTATACCACATTTGCAATGATTACATGTTGCTGAACTTAGCCACATGAATGAGTATGAGGCAAAGTCACAAATCAAATGTGCCAAAATTACCGTTATCTGTGCTAATCAGTCAATAGGTAATGATCAATAATTAAACCGGTAATGCTTGAGAACCATAAATGGTTTACACAAAGATTTGCACCAGTGAGCACAACACACGCAAGTTAACCCTCATCTCTTTAGAAAACCATTATTTGGGTATTTGCAAGACTGGGTTAACAATGACTCCAGGTGGAAGGTCATGAAGGTAAGCGATGAAAGGTTTAGGCCTATAACTTGTACATTTATCTGAGACACGGTAAACGTTTTGCAGTGTCAATATGCCGCGTTTAACAGATTTGGAGAGAGCCCGTGCCATATTGACTGCTTAGCACAGATAACGGTAATTTTGGCACATTTGATTTGTGACTTTGCCTCATTCTCATTCATGTGGCCAAGTCCAGCAACATGTCATCATTACACATTTGGTATCATTTTAAAGAAGAACACTTCAGCTTTCCATTGATATGCAACATAATACAAGAGGGTAATAAATAATAAAAATATACTTGATTAAAAAAAAAAAAGTTTCCTAACTTTGTGTGAGCAGTTTAGATGGGAAACACCCTTGTGGGTATGCCATGCGTAAAGGAAACAAAGCATATTATATTACATCCTTGCAATGAAAGATAAATTGGGCGATGGCTGAAAAGAACAGGATAAAGTACCTACATCTGCTATCAAGTGCAAGCGTTGTTATCGATGCTATGTCATTTATCCAAATTAGATTCCAGGATATGGACAGCAAGGATTTCTCCGAGCTAAGTACCAGATACATGGTGAAATTTCTGCACATACGCCAACTTGATGCGAACTTATACAATTTATCGGGGATATATATGACTGATAAGATAAGGTTCTTATACTGATCCAAATAGTATACTCACAACTGTGGACGTTTCGGCAACACTGTTGCCTTTCTCAACACTTGGTAGATTGTGGTGAGTTATTTACTGTCACCGACGCTAGAGGGAGTTTTCTCAGCGGCGGTTTTGGAGTTGCCAGTTCGTTTCTTGACTCTAGACAGTAAAAGTTCGTCAAAAACGTGTGAAAGGTGATACTGCCCCTCGTCTCGGTTCATGGTGGTGCCCTCTTTCTTTCTTATCTCCACTGCTTCTTTTTCTTTTCTTTTTTATGAGACCTCACTGTACCATCCGGAATCAACTTGTCCACCCGAAAGATAAACGTGATCAACTCAACACCACGCATGCTGTATACAACATCCCGTGCAAAAACTGCAACTTAAGTTATGTCGGTGAAACGGGCAGAAAATTCGGCACTCGTCTGGAGGAGCACAAGACTGAAGCAGAGAAATTCAGCAAGAACGTTGCCACCCGGGCCAGCCGCAAGTCGTCACAATCGACTATACAAAGTCGGCCATTACGGATCATGTTGTGGACAGTAATCATGTGATTGGATGGAAAGAGGCTAAGGTCATAGGCACGGAACAAGATCGGTACAAGAGATGGATAAAAGAAGCAGTGGAGATAAGAAAGAAAGCAATGGTTGCAGGTATTTATTGAACGCCCCTCGTAGTCGCTTACCTTCAAGTAAATAGTGGCTTCCATGGTCAGTCGTTTGGATTTCTTTGCCCTTTTTGCAGAAGATATTTTCAACGAAAATGCACAACAGCGTAGATGAACAGCACAGTGTTGAACACTTCTACAGGAGCAGCAATACCTCAAACTGGCAAAGCCATCGTGTCCAACGAGCCAACATATGGCGCCATTCTTTACATTGTACACTGCTAAAATGTTGAGCAACATACGTTGCTTAATTGCGTTTAAAGGTATATTATGTGATCTTTCCAGGGAACGCCCTCAACATTGAAAAAAAAATTGAAAGCAGATTTTCTTGCAGATTTACATTTGGCCAATTCCATGCCAAATGTGAAAAACAGCCAAAATTTCAAATTGGTTTTACAAGTTTTTCTCCTCTATTATTGGTAAGGGGTATATCTCTATTTATCAAGTCTGATATGATCTCACCTCAATTTGTTCGTTTTGGTCATTACATCATCGTTTGAAAATAGGTGCGCAAAAAGGATAATGCTTTTTTAATTTGGCTTGAAAAAAGCTAGTTAAGAAAGTGTATTATTTTTGTAATATAAAGTATTGCTTTTTAAATGCTATTTGTGATTTAGTTATTCTAAATAAAGCTTCCAATGAAAGTAAAAAGCAAAAAAGTGATATCACTTGCGAAAGGCGCAATGCGAGTTATCATTTTTACGTTCATTTTTTCCATTGGATCGCGTAACGTCCGTAACATTTTTTATCTTTTTTTTCCTCTGGGAGAAAACTAATTGGCTGATTTTAATAACATCATACATTCACTGTTAGTTTGTGATGGGTTCAATTATTGAGCAAAAAAAAGAAAAATCTATAATTAGAAATACGTAATGTTATGTAATGTCCGTATACGAGCGTTACGGACATTACATAAATCGTTACGGACGTTACATAAATCGTTACGGACGTTACAGCTTTTACTCAAGGCTTTGAAGAGCTTCTAAATGACACACCTTTGTGAGCTGTAAGACTGAAAATATTAATTTGTCAAAAATGTGGTCTAATTTGACAAATTATACCACATTTTCTTCAACAATGGTTTAGACTTGTAGGCCTACATGGTTTGAAAATTTGAGTGGATATAGAAATAACCGTTTCGTCGTTTTCATCAAGAACATGGATGTGAAAATGTGAGTGTATATAAAAAAACGTTTTGCCGTTTTTTTCAAAGAACAGGGTTGAAAATTTGAGGAGATATAAAAAAAACCGTTTTGCCGTTTTTTTAAAGAACAAGGGTGAAATTAAGTAGACAGACAAAACCCGTTTTTGATAAAGTACATGGGTTTGAAAATTTGAGTGGATATAGAAATAACCGTTATGCCGTTTTTATCAAGTCATTGGATGTGAAAATGTGAGTGTATATTACAAATAATACCAGTTTTGCCGTTTTCCTTGTTCTTGAAAAAAACGGCAAAACGGTTTTTTTTTATATCCACTCAAATTTTCAAACCCATGTACTTTATCAAAAACGGGTTTTGTATGTCTACTTAATTTCACCCTTGTTCTTTAAAAAAACGGCAAAAAGATTTTTTTTATATCCCCTCAAATTTTCAACCCTGTTCTTTGAAAAAACGGCAAAACGGTTTATTTTATATGCACTCACATTTTCACATCCATGTTCTTGATGAAAACGACGAAACGGTTATTTCTATATCCACTCAAATTTTCAAACCATGTAGGCCTACTTTATAAAAACGGCAAAACGGTTCTTTTTATCTGTTCACTTAATTTTACCCTTGTTCTTGAAAAAAACGGCAAAACGTTTTTTTTATATCCACTCAAATTTTCAACTTTGTTCTTTGAAAAAAACGGCAAAACGGTTTTTTGATATCCACTCAAACTTTGAACTCCACGTTCTTGATAAAACGGCAAAACGGTTTTTTATCTGTCCACTTAATTTCACCCTTGTTCTTGATAAAAACGGCAAAACGGTTATTTCTATTTCCGCTCAAATTTTCAAACCCATGTATTTTATAAAAACGGCAAAACGGGGTTTGGCTGTCTACTCAATTTCACCCTTGTTCTTGAAAAAACCGGCAAAACGGGTTTTTTATATCCCCTCAAATTTTCAACCTTGTTCTTTGAAAAAACGGCAAAACTGGTATTATTTGTAATATACACTCACATTTTCACATCCAGGGACTTGATAAAAACGGCATAACGGTTATTGCTATATCCACTCAAATTTTCAAACCCATGTACTTTATTAAAAACGGGTTTTGTCTGTCTACTGAATTTCACCCTTGTTCTTTAAAAATATCCCCTCAAATTTTCAACCCTGTTCTTTGAAAAAACGGCAAAACGGTTTATTTTATATACACTCACATTTTCACATCCATGTTCTTGATGAAAACGACGAAACGGTTATTTCTATATCCACTCAAATTTTCAAACCATGTAGGCCTACTTTATAAAAACGGCAAAACGGTTCTTTTTATCTGTTCACTTAATTTTACCCTTGTTCTTGAAAAACACGGCAAAACGGTTTTTTTTATATCCACTCAAATTTTCAACTTTGTTCTTTGAAAAAAACGGCAAAACGGTTTTTTGATATCCACTCAAACTTTGAACTCCACGTTCTTGATAAAACGGCAAAACGGTTTTTTATCTGTCCACTTAATTTCACCCTTGTTCTTGAAAAAACGGCAAAACGTTTTTTTTATATCCCCTCAAATTTTCAACCTTGTTCTTTGAAAAAACGGCAAAACTGGTATTATTTGTAATATACACTCACATTTTCACATCCAAGGACTTGATAAAAACGGCATAACGGTTATTTCTATATCCACTCAAATTTTCAAACCCATGTACTTTATCAAAACGGGTTTTGTCTGTCTTCTTAATATCACCCTTGTTCTTTAAAAAAACGGCAAAACGGTTTTTTTTATATCCCCTCAAATTTTCAACCCTGTTCTTTGAAAAAACGGCAAAACGGTTTTTTTTATATACACTCACATTTTCACATCCATGTTCTTGATGAAAACGACGAAACGGTTATTTCTATATCCACTCAAATTTTCAAACCATGTAGGCCTACTTTATAAAAACGGCAAAACGGTTCTTTTTTTCTTTTCACTTAATTTTACCCTTGTTCTTGAAAAAAACGGCAAAACGGTTTTTTGATATCCACTCAAATTTTCAACTTTGTTCTTTGAAAAAACCGGCAAAACGGTTTTTTGATATCCACTCAAATTTTGAACTCCACGTTCTTGATGAAACGGCAAAACGGTTTTTTATCTGTCCACTCAATTTCACCCTTGTTCTTGAAAAAACGGCAAAACGGTTTTTTTTATATCCACTCAAATTTTCAACTCCTTGTTCTTGATAAAAACGGCAAAACGGTTATTTCTATTTCCGCTCAAATTTTCAAACCCATGTATTTTATAAAAACGGCAAAACGGGTTTTAACTGTCTACTCAATTTCACCCTTGTTCCTGAAAAAACCGGCAAAACGGGTTTTTTTTTATATCCCCTCAAATTTTCAACCTTGTTCTTTCAAAAAACGGCAAAACTGGTATTATTAATAATAATAATAATAATCAGTATTTATATAGCGCCTTTTCCAAATGGCTCAAAGCGCTGTGATTTTGCTGCTGGTGAATCATCAGAATCATGTCGCATCAACTAGGGTGCTGCCAATTTCTAGCGCAAACCTATCCGCAGTTAGATTGTAACATCCACCATTTTTCAATGCAGCTCCCCAAATACCTTTGGGTCAAGGAAGTTTTTGATAACCGAAAACAACTGATCACAGATTTTGTAATATACACTCACATTTTCACATCCAAGGACTTGATAAAAACGGCATAACGGTTATTTCTATATCCACTCAAATTTTCAAACCCATGTACTTTATCAAAACGGGTTTTGTCTGTCTTCCTAATATCACCCTTGTTCTTTAAAAAAACGGCAAAACGGTTTTTTTTATATCCCCTCAAATTTTCAACCCTGTTCTTTGAAAAAACGGCAAAACGTTTTTTTTTATATACACTCACATTTTCACATCCATGTTCTTGATGAAAACGACGAAACGGTTATTTCTATATCCACTCAAATTTTCAAACCATGTAGGCCTACTTTATAAAAACGGCAAAACGGTTCTTTTTTTCTTTTCACTTAATTTTACCCTTGTTCTTGAAAAAAACGGCAAAACGGTGTTTTTTTATATCCACTCAAATTTTCAACTTTGTTCTTTGAAAAAACCGGCAAAATGGTTTTTTGATATCCACTCAAATTTTGAACTCCACGTTCTTGATGAAACGGCAAAACGGTTTTTTATCTGTCCACTCATTTTCACCCTTGTTCTTGAAAAAACGGCAAAACGGTTTTTTTATATCCACTCAAATTTTCAACTCCTTGTTCTTGATAAAAACGGCAAAACGGTTATTTCTATTTCCGCTCAAATTTTCAAACCCATGTATTTTATAAAAACGGCAAAACGGGTTTTAACTGTCTACTCAATTTCACCCTTGTTCCTGAAAAAACCGGCAAAACGGGGTTTTTTTTATATCCCCTTCAAATTTTCAACCTTGTTCTTTGAAAAAACGGCAAAACTGGTATTATTTGTAATATACACTCACATTTTCACATCCAAGGACTTGATAAAAACGGCATAACGGTTATTTCTATATCCACTCAAATTTTCAAACCCATGTACTTGATCAAAAACGGGTTTTGTCTGTCTACTTAATTTCACCCTTGTTCTTTAAAAAAACGGCAAAACGGTTTTTTTTATATCCACTCAAATTTTCAACTCCATGTTCTTGATAAAAACGGCAAAACGGTTATTTCTATTTCCGCTCAAATTTTCAAACCCATGTATTTTATAAAAACGGCAAAACGGGTTTTGGCTGTCTACTCAATTTCACCCTTGTTCCTGAAAAAACCGGCAAAACGGTTTTTTTTATATCCCCTCAAATTTTCAACCTTGTTCTTTGAAAAAACGGCAAAACTGGTATTATTTATAATATACACTCACATTTTCACATCCAAGGACTTGATAAAAACGGCATAACGGTTATTTCTATATCCACTCAAATTTTCAAACCCATGTACTTTATTAAAAACGGGTTTTGTCTGTCTACTTAATTTCACCCTTGTTCTTTAAAAAAACGGCAAAACGGTTTTTTTATATCCCCTCAAATTTTCAACCCTGTTCTTTGAAAAAACGGCAAAACGGTTTATTTTATATATATACACTCACATTTTCACATCCATGTTCTTGATGAAAACGACGAAACGGTTATTTCTATATCCACTCAAATTTTCAAACCATGTAGGCCTACTTTATAAAAACGGCAAAACGGTTCTTTTTATCTGTTCACTTAATTTTACCCTTGTTCTTGAAAAAAACGGCAAAACGGTTTTTTTATATCCACTCAAATTTTCAACTTTGTTCTTTGAAAAAAACGGCAAAACGGTTTTTTGATATCCACTCAAACTTTGAACTCCACGTTCTTGATAAAACGGCAAAACGGTTTTTTATCTGTCCACTTAATTTCACCCTTGTTCTTGAAAAAACGGCAAAACGGTTTTTTTATATCCCCTCAAATTTTCAACCTTGTTCTTTGAAAAAACGGCAAAACTGGTATTATTTGTAATATACACTCACATTTTCACATCCAAGGACTTGATAAAAACGGCATAACGGTTATTTCTATATCCACTCAAATTTTCAAACCCATGTACTTTATCAAAACGGGTTTTGTCTGTCTTCTTAATATCACCCTTGTTCTTTAAAAAAACGGCAAAACGGTTTTTTTTATATCCCCTCAAATTTTCAACCCTGTTCTTTGAAAAAACGGCAAAACGGTTTTTTTTATATACACTCACATTTTCACATCCATGTTCTTGATGAAAACGACGAAACGGTTATTTCTATATCCACTCAAATTTTCAAACCATGTAGGCCTACTTTATAAAAACGGCAAAACGGTTCTTTTTTTCTTTTCACTTAATTTTACCCTTGTTCTTGAAAAAAACGGCAAAACGGTTTTTTTTATATCCACTCAAATTTTCAACTTTGTTCTTTGAAAAAACCGGCAAAACGGTTTTTTGATATCCACTCAAATTTTGAACTCCACGTTCTTGATGAAACGGCAAAACGGTTTTTTATCTGTCCACTCAATTTCACCCTTGTTCTTGAAAAAACGGCAAAACGGTTTTTTTTATATCCACTCAAATTTTCAACTCCTTGTTCTTGATAAAAACGGCAAAACGGTTATTTCTATTTCCGCTCAAATTTTCAAACCCATGTATTTTATAAAAACGGCAAAACGGGTTTTAACTGTCTACTCAATTTCACCCTTGTTCCTGAAAAAACCGGCAAAACGGGTTTTTTTTATATCCCCTTCAAATTTTCAACCTTGTTCTTTCAAAAAACGGCAAAACTGGTATTATTTGTAATATACACTCACATTTTCACATCCAAGGACTTGATAAAAACGGCATAACGGTTATTTCTATTTCCACTCAAATTTTCAAACCCATGTACTTGATCAAAAACGGGTTTTGTCTGTCTACTTAATTTCACCCTTGTTCTTTAAAAAAACGGCAAAACGTTTTTTTTTATATCCACTCAAATTTTCAACTCCATGTTCTTGATAAAAACGGCAAAACGGTTATTTCTATTTCCGCTCAAATTTTCAAACCCATGTATTTTATAAAAACGGCAAAACGGGTTTTGGCTGTCTACTCAATTTCACCCTTGTTCCTGAAAAAACCGGCAAAACGGTTTTTTTTATATCCCCTCAAATTTTCAACCTTGTTCTTTGAAAAAACGGCAAAACTGGTATTATTTGTAATATACACTCACATTTTCACATCCAAGGACTTGATAAAAACGGCATAACGGTTATTTCTATATCCACTCAAATTTTCAAACCCATGTACTTTATTAAAAACGGGTTTTGTCTGTCTACTTAATTTCACCATTGTTCTTTAAAAAAACGGCAAAACGGTTTTTTTTATATCCCCTCAAATTTTCAACCCTGTTCTTTGAAAAAACGGCAAAACGGGTTTTTTTTATATACACTCACATTTTCACATCCATGTTCTTGATGAAAACGACGAAACGGTTATTTCTATATCCACTCAAATTTTCAAACCATGTAGGCCTACTTTATAAAAACGGCAAAACGGTTCTTTTTATCTGTTCACTTAATTTTACCCTTGTTCTTGAAAAAAACGGCAAAACGGTTTTTTTATATCCACTCAAATTTTCAACTTTGTTCTTTGAAAAAAACGGCAAAACGGTTTTTTGATATCCACTCAAACTTTGAACTCCACGTTCTTGATAAAACGGCAAAACGGTTTTTTATCTGTCCACTTAATTTCACCCTTGTTCTTGAAAAAACGGCAAAACGGTTTTTTTGATATCCACTCAAATTTTCAACTCCATGTTCTTGATAAAAACGGCAAAACGGTTATTTCTATTTCCGCTCAAATTATCAAACCCATGTATTTTATAAAAACGGCAAAACGGGGTTTGGCTGTCTTCTCAATTTCACCCTTGTTCTTGAAAAAAACGGCAAAACGGGTTTTTTATATCCCCTCAAATTTTCAACCTTGTTCTTTGAAAAAACGGTAAAACTGGTATTATTTGTAATATACACTCACATTTTCACATCCAAGGACTTGATAAAAACGGCATAACGGTTATTTCTATATCCACTCAAATTTTCAAACCCATGTACTTTATCAAAACGGGTTTTGTCTGTCTTCTTAATATCACCCTTGTTCTTTAAAAAAACGGCAAAACGGTTTTTTTTATATCCCCTCAAATTTTCAACCCTGTTCTTTGAAAAAACGGCAAAACGTGTTTTTTTTATATACACTCACATTTTCACATCCATGTTCTTGATGAAAACGACGAAACGGTTATTTCTATATCCACTCAAATTTTCAAACCATGTAGGCCTACTTTATAAAAACGGCAAAACGGTTCTTTTTTTCTTTTCACTTAATTTTACCCTTGTTCTTGAAAAAAACGGCAAAACGGTTTTTTTTATATCCACTCAAATTTTCAACTTTGTTCTTTGAAAAAACCGGCAAAACGGTTTTTTGATATCCACTCAAATTTTGAACTCCACGTTCTTGATGAAACGGCAAAACGGTTTTTTATCTGTCCACTCAATTTCACCCTTGTTCTTGAAAAAACGGCAAAACGGTTTTTTTTTATATCCACTCAAATTTTCAACTCCTTGTTCTTGATAAAAACGGCAAAACGGTTATTTCTATTTCCGCTCAAATTTTCAAACCCATGTATTTTATAAAAACGGCAAAACGGGTTTTAACTGTCTACTCAATTTCACCCTTGTTCCTGAAAAAACCGGCAAAACGGGGTTTTTTTTATATCCCCTCAAATTTTCAACCTTGTTCTTTCAAAAAACGGCACAACTGGTATTATTTGTAATATACACTCACATTTTCACATCCAAGGACTTGATAAAAACGGCATAACGGTTATTTCTATATCCACTCAAATTTTCAAACCCATGTACTTGATCAAAAACGGGTTTTGTCTGTCTACTTAATTTCACCCTTGTTCTTTAAAAAAACGGCAAAACGGTTTTTTTTATATCCACTCAAATTTTCAACTCCATGTTCTTGATAAAAACGGCAAAACGGTTATTTCTATTTCCGCTCAAATTTTCAAACCCATGTATTTTATAAAAACGGCAAAACGGGTTTTGGCTGTCTACTCAATTTCACCCTTGTTCCTGAAAAAACCGGCAAAACGGTTTTTTTATATCCCCTCAAATTTTCAACCTTGTTCTTTGAAAAAACGGCAAAACTGGTATTATTTGTAATATACACTCACATTTTCACATCCAAGGACTTGATAAAAACGGCATAACGGTTATTTCTATATCCACTCAAATTTTCAAACCCATGTACTTTATCACAAACGGGTTTTGTGTGTCTACTTAATTTCAACCTTGTTCTTGAAAAAAACCCGGAAAAACGGGTTTTTTTATATCCCCTCAAATTTTCAACCCTGTTCTTTGAAAAAAACGGCAAAACGGTTTTTTTATATACACTCACATTTTCACATCCATGTTTTTGATAAAAACGACGAAACGGTTATTTCTATATCCATTCAAATTTCGAAACCCATGTACTTTTTCAAAACGGCAAAACGGGTTTTGTCGGTCTACTTAATTTCACCCTTGTTCTTGAAAAAACGGCAAAACGGTGTCTTTTTTAATATCCACTCACATTTTTTACACTCCACGTTTTCTCTTTTATATTAGACCTAGGCTAGCCTATAAACCGTTCTCCTAGTCGGAAGGAAAACCAAGCCTATACCATGCATAACCCCCCCCCCCCCCCCCGTATTTTTCAAACAACATTCATCTCACATTTCCTAGTAAGTCGGAGTGCGCGGATGATAAAAAAGAGTTAGTAGAGTACCATAATGTTATAAACAAATGAAATATTTTCTGAAACGGGGGGGGGGGGGGGGGGGGGGGGGTCAAGAGCGGTGTCGTGTGGGGAGGGGGCTAAATGCATTCCGACTACGCCGAACAGAGAACGATTGTAGGCCTGGGTAAAACTTGTTTCCTTATATCTGTATATCATGCTTATAACTTCTCAAAGTCAAGGTGTAGCCGTGTTAGGCTATATCAAATTCACATTTCTAATAGGAATAGACCTTGATTCAAAACGGTTGATGAACGGTTGGACATTAAGAATATTAAATTAATTCACCAGACGCGTAAGCCTAAAAAAGCATTGTGAGGGCCACTCAGCGAGTTAGTGAAAGTGACATGGATTAAAGATTTGTCCTACTTTGAAAAAGTGACTATAACATGAGAAAAGGCTCACTGTTATTCCTAACTATATAAGCATTTCTTTGTCATTGTCTTGATTCACCCTATTTCGCTTTAAGTTCGTTTCATTTCGTTGCGCAAATGATAAGCCTGTCAAAATATTACATTGTCAGACATGGACGTTTATATCGCGGCCTACATGTAGGCCTATTCAGCTTTTTAAGGCATCCTCAATCAACTTTGAATATTACTTTGAAAATTGAATTGGGTGAAGAAGCAAGATTTTTTGTTAGGGTTTAATTAACCATAAACGTTGTGATAGGCCTACTTGATCAGTTGGTTTGATCGTTCAAATACGGCACACTAATTCAATCTATATCCTAGTCACTATAGTCCAAACTCTCTCCTTTCTCGAACTCCAGATAGATATAAACCGTTGCCCAAAACGTCAACAAAATAATCACGTTTTATATTTCATTCGGGTTTAGATAAAAGGGGAGAAATTGCAAACAACTTACTCAAGCCGTCAAACCGCGCCTGCTACAAATTCAGCACATTTCGGATAACGCGGCGTAGCACGACGCAGTTCAAACGCAAATGATGCAGTAAGAACTAGCCCTCCTCGTAGGGCCACTATCACTATCCAGGGAAATACTATAGGCCTACTAAGATAGAATATAGAAATACTGAGTCAGCCATCCTAGCCGAGTCAAAAGAGTGGCCCTCCAGTTTTGGACAAATGGGTACCGAGAATCCGGCACTAGACCACAATGCAACATGATACCCCGATGACATCATGCACACACTGGCCAATAGCAGTGCCAATAGCCACTGAGCACAATAATTGTATTGACTAGGTCTACAGGCATTCTCAAATGGTGGCGCGCGCGCCACTTGTGGCGCATCAAGGCGCGCATCAAGGCATCCTAAGTGGCGCGAGAGTGGTTAATTAAAACTTGTTTAAAAAAAATCATATTATGATATAGCCAGATTTCATAGGCCTATGCAAGTGATGAAATGTAGAACATTTTAATCTCAGATCTGTGATTTAATAATATTATGATTATCTTTGGACCGATATTTGGAGGGCTTTAATTTTCTGAACTGTAGTGAACAATTTGCTATTTATAAATTATATGTTTTTTTAAATGAATGAAAATTCTAACCTAAATGTGTTAAACAATGGATATGGTTTAAAATGTGTCTATATAATAACATTTATTATTTAATTATCAAAATAAAATTACACCAACATTTAGGCCTACTATTGAATTATTGTCATTTATTCATTTAATAATTACTGGTAATTTACTTAGATTGATGTATTTTATTTCCAGTTAACCATTTAGGCTATTTGTTCTGATAGATGTCCAGCTCCAGTTTCAGCCCTTCTTGATTGTAATCTTGATATATATGTATTAGGCCTATAATACCTCGAAAGGGCCCTACATGAAATTATACCACCAAAAATAAAAAATAATTGACAAAAATAGAGCTTAAGATTCACTCAAAACCAGGTCCCCAAGCCTTAAACATAATCCAGATTATTTTATCCTGAAGTTATAGTATTGATAACATGTATTAATTTATAACTTGTGTGGGCTTTTCTGTTGCTTACTGTTGTAAATGTTTGTACGTTAGGGGTCGTCCATAATTTTTCGCCATTTTCAGTTACGTACAAAGCGTACGTAACAGGGGGGAGGGGGTCGAAATATACCCCAACCGTACGTAACTTAATTGGCGATTTTGAGAGGCGGGATTTTTTTTTAAGTACAAAATAAAAGAATATATCAATAATAAAAAAAATTAAAAAGATAGGCCTAATAGATTTTTTTTTAAATAAAAATAGTAGGAGTAGAAAATAATTATACATTAGAAAACATTTTGGAAAAGTTGGGATAGCGACAGCTATCTTATCATTGTTCTATAGTAAATCCTGACTCGACAACGTTGACCGCAACCAGCTGGGAGGGGGCGAGGGGGCAGTGGCGTAGCCAAGGGGGGGCAAGGGGGGGGCAGCTGCCCCCCCTGTGGGGTTCTCTGCCCCCCCTGTTGCCCCCCCTGTGGGAAATGTCAGTTGAAATAATTTGGGACTAACCTATTCACAACACAAGGAAATTCAATCCTCAATTTGGTTGTTGCCCCCCCACCAAAACTCCCGGCCCCCCCTTTGCCCCCCCACTGAGAAAAACCTGGCTACGCCACTGCGAGGGGGAAATCGCCCTGACGGTCGTGTCGGTTGACCGAGATTGGCACTAATTTGACAGGAGGAATCATGGAATTGATAGGATGGTCAAAAGTACACAGATGGAAAATTTTCGCTCGCTACGCGCACATATGTCTCCAAAATGCAATATTTTTGGGTATAAGCTTGTTTAGAGCCAAAATGTACCTCAATCTTAGCAAAAGTTAGGGGAATGTCAAAAATGTTCGCGCTACGCGAAAATTTCTTTTGTCACAATAATCTTGTCGGTTCACTTTCATTTCTGCCCCCCCCCCCCATATGAAATACCTAGCTACGCCACTGAAAACAATGTTTCATGTACACGAAGCAATATTGCTTCTGTGTTTTTAAAACAATCCATGGCTCAAGTTCCTAGTGTTGTTGTTTATCATTTCTGTATCTAAAAGTATCTAATACATGTGCCATTTGTTTTAAAATATCTTGATCATTTTTGATAATTATTTATCATCAAAGAAAATGATAATTTTTACCAAAGAAAAGAACGGCAGAATCATAAAATCAACACCAGAGATACGGTATACAATAAATATGATCAAAGAAGTGTATTTTTCTCTATTTTGTGTACCGTACAGTTTCTTATGTTGTATACGGCAATTCGTCGTTAAAGGTATATTATGTGATCTTTCCAGGGAACGCCCTCAACATCGAAAAAAAAATTGAAAGAAGATTTTCTTGCAGATTTACATTTCTGATCATTAATCGTACATACATTCCAAGTTACAGGGCGATACGATTCTTAATTACTTCAATATCATGATTTTAGAGTGAAAATAAACTGTCGGATAACACCGGCAAAAATTTGGGGCAACCTTTTACGAAAATTTACGCCACTACCGGGACGACATACTTCTGCCCCCTGGCTCACAGGCCGCGGTACGCGCCTGATCATGCCTGCAACGGGAATGCTCCATTTTGAAACAGTCATCACCCGGATAACGGATGAACTAATTTTAAAATAGGATTTACGTATACAATGGAGTTGGTTAGCCAACTCCAACGGTTTTGGATAGGAAAACAATTCTTCTAACCTTTGATGGATTTCTAAAAATGATAAGATTAACATTCGCGATTACGTGTTATTCCACTACGAATTCAAAATGTAGGTTTCGCGTGACCATCGTCGCCTGCCAGGGTGGAACAACTGATGTAGCGCCCTCATTTAGTTGAGAAATGTTGACAAACATTAATTACAATCAAAATGCTTCCAAAAAACCTACAAAAAGCATTGCAAATATTTCTTTTAGCACTGTGGTATTAGATTGGCCTAATTTTGTCCTAAAATCAGGATTAGATTACAACTTTTATCATCTGAAACTGATTAATTATAATATCATTGGGCCACCTCATGTCCGAAGGCTCGATGAATAGCAAAATGGTTAACTTTATTTCCCGGCTTTATTTATTGGGAGTGGCTCTTTTAACTTCATTCTTTTCTTCCATCTTTTCTTACTTTCATTTCATTTAGCCAGCATGCTTATATAGGCTTTTTAAGCCTGGCCCGAGCATTTTGCTTGAGCATGGTTCCTTCAGGACCCAAGCGTGTGTCCGTAGGGACCAACCGTGTAAACTAACAAACAAACAAACAAACATGATGCCAGCCACAGAATTATATTTTAAGTCTGTGATGCCAGCTGACAAAAACGTTGTGATTATGTTATGTACTGAAATTATGTACTGGTGTGGAATTAGAAAAAAGCTTAGATGGCTAGAAGTTCACATACATGCACAATGCGATCCCTGGGTGATACCAGCACACAGAACATGATAGTGTAGATGGCGCTATTTAGTACTAATGTAGGCGCTAGCAGACGATGCCGGGCACGATTTGCCTAAATGTGCAATTCGTATTGGTTTTTGGTATTGGTATTTGATAATTCTAAATATCGCATTCTAACATGTACATACAACTAAATTAGATCAACACAAAACCAATGGAGTTGAAGGCGAATGCTGACGGGTTTTTTCGTCTTGTCGGTGTGTTCTTACGATACCAGCACGTACCAGGGATCTTGCCACAACGGTTTTGTCTCGACCAACATCGTCTATGTCACCCATGCAATCATAGCCTATAGGCATAAGCCATCCCTCCCCCGCACTTCCCTTACTTGATAATATGGATATAGTAAGACACATGGGGTATGTTGGATGCTGCTATTATTGGTATTTTAGCCCTAATAATAACAGACTCGGGAAGCATTGTTTTACTAGCTATGACATGTTGTAACTCTCCAAGTTATCACACTGCGCATGCTCATACATGCGATCCATATTATAACAACATTATATAATCATATATAGGTGATATCATGATTAGGCAATCATGCTACATCTTTCCTTCTTTATAAAACAAGTGTTTTTGTTTATGACCTGAGTCTCACTAGACTATTGAAGGTAACATTTTGGTAGCCATTGAAACACATGTAAGTTATGTATAAAAGGTTAACTTCCAATCATCACCCTTCCTTTCATTTTTGTTTTGCTATAGATTAGTGATTTTACCAAGCATTTGTTATGATGCAATTGTTCTTTCATTGTCCATAAACATTTTAACTTTTATCTCATTTATCACATGGCTTATTATATTGCCAATTGTTATTGTAATTGTTATTGTAATTGTTATTGTAAGCTGTGTATCTCCTTTATGAGTCATTTCATCTGTAAAGTCTAGGTTCTTCTCGACCATTGCAAATGTCCAGTTACACTGATACAGTCTTTATGAAAATCACCAGAAGATATTTCACTCTTTGGCACAGCAATTTACTTGGTTATTTTAAATCAACATTAACATTCACTATTAATGTTATTCAGGGCCTATGTTTTACTAGGGCCTATGTGATTTACAAACAAATTTTTATTTATTTATTATGTCCATCCATCCATATTCGATTCAAGCTTTTTGTATCAAAACACTCAGCATTCTGACAGCAATGACCAGTAAGTCCCCGGCAGATCCATTTCACACTGAAGGTCTGCTCCACTGCAACTACATTATTGCGGGCTTTTGTTGACATTTTTAAGAGAGTCTAACTGTTGACCAAAGAGCTCTGCATCTCATCCGCGAAGGCATCTTGATGTCTGGCTAATACATGCATCTCATCCATTGAAGGCATCTTGATGACTGACGTGCATCTCATCCATTGAAGGCTTTGATGGCTGATGTGCATCTCATCCATTGAAGGCATCTTGATGTCTAACTATAAAGTTCAACCCGGGATTTCTCTCACTGGCGATTGAATCTGATGTGCATCTCATCCATTGAAGGCATCTTGATGTCTAACTGTAAAGTTCAACCCGGGATTTCTCTCACTGACGATTGAATCTGATGTGCATCTCATCCATTGAAGGCATCTTGATGTCTAACTATATAGTTCAACCCGGGATTTCTCTCACTGACGATTGAATCTTAATATTTTCAACAGTCTCGTCTTTATTTCTATTTATCAACAAAAGTTAACGTGTATTGCCACACGTTTATAATTCACTATACTGTCACTTGCTCCACTGCTTGCAATTTTGCGGTATCAAGGCTCAGCAAACATAGTTAATATTCCTGTGGTAATTATGATAACATCACAGTTCAAAAGCTGGTGTCGACGCTTGAAGGACTTACTTTTATAGTGTCCATTCTCGGATGATGTGATTTTAATCATACAGTCTAGGATTTCATAGAATCTTACAGTTTATGATTTCTTCTACGCCGATTTCATTTCACAACAAACTTTCAGTCATTTCGCTATTTACAGCCGTAGGCAATTAGATCCATCAGTTCGTCATCATGACGTCATGCTAATCTGCACTCACGAAAACTTTGACGAAGTTCATTTTCATTTAAAAGCTTATATTTAACGCCCGGGTGACAGATGATTTCTTCTTTGTTTTCATGTCAAAGACGACGTCCACGGCGACAGGACTCGTACTGCTTTAGGCGGGAGTAGTTCACTGTCAGTATCCCACATCTGACTACCATGTTGGATGCTGCTATTATTGGTATTTTAGCCCTAATAATAACAGACTCTGGGAAGCATTGTTTTACTAGCTATGACATGTTGTAACTCTCCAAGTTATCACACTGCGCATGCTCATACATGCGATCCATATTATAACAACATTATATAATCATATATAGGTGATATCATGATTAGGCAATCATGCTACAGGGTATATGGATAAACGGGACTTGCGGTATTGCCCCATCATACCATAATAGGCCTAATAACCACCTCCCCTCCCCGCACTTCCCTTAGGGGAGAGTGGGGAGTGTTATACCCTACCACGTGAAGTTCTCACCATTGCGGCCGCTGGTTGAATTTGATGAACACACAATAATGTTCCGCTGTTTGTTGCGATCTTCCCATGGTATGATGGCCGATCTCCGAATAATGTTTGTCAAATTATCATAAAACAAACAGTTTTACATCACAGTGGATTTTCTTACATTTTCTTACAAGGGAAGCTGTCATGGTGAGGATTCTAACGAAAATTGAACAGCGCGCGACGACTACTTGAACTAAACAAGTTGGACATTGGCGCAGTCTGCAATTGTATGCAAGCGGTATTGTGTGCGACTCTACAACAATCTCTTAACCCAATCGCTCAATCAACCATCCTTCGTTTGATTGAACGCATTTTCTATCGTTTGATATAAGTGATGTATCAGTTATTAGCTAAGGTTTAGCCGGACCAACAATCGCCGTCAGCGGTTCTTTTCCTCACCATGACCGCGTTCCTTTAATATTTTTTTTTCTTTCTAAAGCTATTTTACAGAAGATTTTAATGCAAATTGTAAATCATCATTAGGTATGTATATGTGATAAATGGATGACACTTCAATTTATCCTTTACTCATTCCTTAAGGGTAAGGCCTAGGGTAATTGTGGTCGTATGTAGCCAAAATATCAATCTTTTAAGTAATGTCAATAGGAGGTTCATTCAATCTTTAAAATTGACGTCTCTACGCCATTTCAAACGCTCTCCCCTACTTAATAATATGGATATAGTAAGGGCACATGGGGGTGTCTATAAATAGAACGTGCGGTATATCTGGATTATTATTAAGTGCACCCGTGGTATCTGAATTACGGGGGTTCACTATAAAACGCACAGTCTTAAATTACCTGGGGTGGATATAATATGCGCAGGTGGGCCACCTGTGATAACTGGATTTGATTAGGTTCACTGCAAAAAGGTTGCTTAAATATTTACTCAACATTTTACACAACGTTGTTGAAGTATGCAACGCTGAACAGTTCCGTAAAATTTATCCAACACCGTTGGGTAACATGTTTTCACAAACAGATGAACAATTCCAGTTACTCAACAGTTGCACAATTTGAATTACACAACAGTGGGTATTATTAATTAACCATTTGTCGGGCATTCTAATACCAACTGTTGCTTAATTTGTGAATGTAGCCATATGTTGGGTGTTTTAATGCAAATCGTTGCTTATTTGTGACAACATTTTTTTATTTTATTATATTGAGCATTTTTGTATAGCAACACGGGGTAGGCAAATAATATGAATTCTTAGCGATGCAGCAGAGCCACATACACCTAGCACATAAAGTCCCTGCTCAGGTGCTTTGAGGTTGACTAATTCAAAATATATAATCGGTACCAAAAATCTGAGATATACATTAAATGAGCAAATTTCTTCTCCGCAGTTTGATACCTCATTCAACAAAATCGAATGGATACTTTTAAAGTTATGTCGATTTCAATGACCGCGGATGCAACAGAAAAGTGGCACTAGGTATAGGAATCATTGATTTGTGTGTGATAACTGTGTGCTATCTGAACGTGACAGATGAATGGGTCTTTAGTGATAACCGCAACGTGCGGGACAAAGGGTGTATCTGGCTGTGAAGAATACAAGTCTTAGCAGCTGATAAGCTGTGAGTTTTTCAGTGCGTAAATCCATAGACGGGTAAAACATTGATTTTTACCGTCTATGGTAAATCACACACAAATCAATGATTTCCTATACCTAGTGCCACTTTTCTGTTGCATCCGCGGTCATTGAAATCGACATAACTTTAAAAGTATCCATTCGATTTTGTTGAATGAGGTATCAAACTGCGGAGAAGGAATTTGCTCATTTAATGTATATCTCAGATTTTTGGTACCGATTATATATTTTGAATTAGTCAACCTCAAAGCACCTGAGCAGGGACTTTATGTGCTAGGTGTATATCACTTCCTCCCGGTAGTGAACCGGTAACTTGTAAATAAAGGGAATTCTTGACGATGCAGCAGCGCTACATACACCGTTCCCTCTTGTATTGGTAGTGAATCTGTAATTTCATTTAACATGTTATTTAACTATATATGTAATATCT
This sequence comes from Ophiura sarsii, assembly GCA_035610835.1. Classification (NCBI taxonomy): domain Eukaryota; kingdom Metazoa; phylum Echinodermata; class Ophiuroidea; order Amphilepidida; family Ophiuridae; genus Ophiura; species Ophiura sarsii. The sequence goes on along the minus strand of CM069444.1, from coordinate 31,906,472 downwards.
GACATCTCTTATCATTGGTGTTTTTTTTACTGTGAACGTTGTCCCAACGTAGTCTTGCTATCTGGGTATGAAGGTATAAATAGTCAATATAATATAATACATAAACATATTTATGTGATTCTTTTGGTAGAAAATAGATCACATGACATGAACTATTCAGTATATGTCCAAGTCTTGTATCTTTTGGCTATACAAATCGACTATTCAATATTCATCGCTAGTGACATCGCTAGTAACACCGCTGAAATGATATTCATAAACAAATATATGTCAAACAAGGATGGCAACTTTAAACTATTTTGTCAGTGTTTGCGCTTTATTCCGTTTTGGATGCCAATACAGAATAAATCTAATTGTGGTCCTGGGGCACAAGTTGCGGACGGGATAATATATATGCGTATACAACCATTCCCCAAATTCTGAGAAGATCCATCACACGGACGCCATTAGAATCGAGAATTTAAGCAACAATTGATCAATAAAAACCACATGGGTAAATCTTAACACAAGTTGCGTGATTGCCTGAGACAAATGCTCAACAGTTGCCCAATTGAAACAATTAACGCAATAGTTTAGCAACAAAAGAAGAGCTTTGTTGCAAAAGGGCTATGGTGCATTTTTCTCAAAAATGAGTTTGATATAGAAATGTATAGGGAAAAATCATATGTTTCAAGGAAACAAAGTCATTTTTTTCAAAAAGACCTACATCTCATTGTAAACAGCCATTGAAATTGTTGTTTTGTTGCAAAAGGGCCTGTATCCAGAATTAAATCGGGATACAGGCCCTTTTGCAACAAAACAACAACTTCAATGGCTGTTTACAATGAGATGTAGGTCTTTTTGAAAAAAATGACTTTATTTCCTTGAAACATATGATTGTGACCTATACATTTCTATATCAAACTTCTTCTTTTTTAAATGATTAAAATAACTGATTTTTTGTGTGTGGTATTTTTTCTCTATGTACAAACAGATGGAGTTTTGTTGCAAAAGGGCCTACATCCAAATTTTCAAAAAATGTAAACATGATTTTAAAAAACTTAAAAAACGAGCACATTTGAAATTTATTTCAATTTAAATTAGTATGTAGTGTACCTCTTTCATAATCCATTCAGTTTTTCAATTGCTCAACTTGAATATTTAGAAACAGTTTTTTGACTTTTTCTCAATAAGAGCCAAAGTGGATGAAGGCCCTTTTGCAAAAGACCTCTTCAAAACAAGTTTTGACCGGGGTTTCCCCAACTTGTTACTAAATTGTTTTGCTCAACGTTGGGTAGTTTTTAGTTTTATACAGCACCTAGATTTCTACATATGTTGAATGAATTTTAATCAACACGTCAACCAACGGATGATTACAGTACTTTAAGCAACGTATTTTAAGCAACCTTTTTGCAGTGTGCACAATTAGTACATTTTGGTCAAAATATGACCCAAAGTCAATGCGATTAGTGTTTGAATGGGGAAAAGGAGTTGATCTAAATTTGACTAAAAGAAATCACAAAATTGCATGAATGTATTTTCAAAAATATAAAATGTTTCAGCTTATGAGGGGTCACATTCCACTTCAAATATACACCCCTCGGCATGCAAGCACAATTGGTCCTTCAGCATCAGCGAATCATCCCCTCCAATGTTCCCTTAGGGATGCACCATTAGATTTTCAGGGGGGGGGGGGGGGGGGTAGGAAGTTTTCGGAAGAAAAAAAAAATTCCCCCTCTATGCAGGCCAAAAAAATAAAATTCACCCCCTGATGAGTAAAAAAAAAAAACTACCCCCACCCAACTCAATATGAATGGATACATTAAAAAAAAAAATCGCCGCGATGACCGGGATCACAATTTTCGAGGAAAAAACACCAACTAAATCTCCGGGAACCTGCCGGGATTCGATCCGGGGACCCTCCGTTCTCAAGCCCCACCTTCCCACCACTAAGCCACGGCCCTCAGCTACACATTCGTGCAGTATACTGCACTCATTATATAGGCTCGGTTGACTACGTCATCGAAAACCGACGGCGCATGCGTTTGGAGAGGGACTTTGGATTAGCATTTTTTAGCACTCAGGGGGGTTAGGGTTAATAGAACACAAAAAAAACTTCTTTTTTTTTTACCATAATAGAACACAAAAAAAACTTTTTTTTTTTTTACCATAACCCTAACCCCGGTTTAGGATTTTTGACCGGGATCACAATTTTCGAGGAAAAAACACCAACTAAATCTCCGGGAACCTGCCGGGATTCGATCCGGGGACCCTCCGTTCTCAAGCCCCACCTTCCCACCACTAAGCCACGGCCCTCAGCTACACATTCGTGCAGTATACTGCACTCATTATATAGGCTCGGTTGACTACGTCATCGAAAACCGACGGCGCATGCGTTTGGAGAGGGACTTTGGATTAGCATTTTTTAGCACTCAGGGGGGTTAGGGTTAATAGAACACAAAAATTTTTTTTTTTTTTTTTTACCATAACCCTAACCCCGGTTTAGGATTTTTGACCGGGATCACAATTTTCGAGGAAAAAACACCAACTAAATCTCCGGGAACCTGCCGGGATTCGATCCGGGGACCCTCCGTTCTCAAGCCCCACCTTCCCACCACTAAGCCACGGCCCTCAGCTACACATTCGTGCAGTATACTGCACTCATTATATAGGCTCGGTTGACTACGTCATCGAAAACCGACGGCGCATGCGTTTGGAGAGGGACTTTGGATTAGCATTTTTTAGCACTCAGGGGGGTTAGGGTTAATAGAACAAAACAAAAACTTTTTTTTTTTTTTACCATAATAGAACACAAAAAAAACTTTTTTTTTTTTTAGCTTAATAGAACACAAAAAAAACTTCTTCTTTTTTTACCATAACCCTAACCCCGGTTTAGGATTTTTGACCGGGATCACAATTTTCGAGGAAAAAACACCAACTAAATCTCCGGGAACCTGCCGGGATTCGATCCGGGGACCCTCCGTTCTCAAGCCCCACCTTCCCACCACTAAGCCACGGCCCTCAGCTACACATTCGTGCAGTATACTGCACTCATTATATAGGCTCGGTTGACTACGTCATCGAAAACCGACGGCGCATGCGTTTGGAGAGGGACTTTGGATTAGCATTTTTTAGCACTCAGGGGGGTTAGGGTTAATAGAACACAAAAAAAACTTTTTTTTTTTTTACCATAACCCTAACCCCGGTTTAGGATTTTTGACCGGGATCACAATTTTCGAGGAAAAAACACCAACTAAATCTCCGGGAACCTGCCGGGATTCGATCCGGGGACCCTCCGTTCTCAAGCCCCACCTTCCCACCACTAAGCCACGGCCCTCAGCTACACATTCGTGCAGTATACTGCACTCATTATATAGGCTCGGTTGACTACGTCATCGAAAACCGACGGCGCATGCGTTTGGAGAGGGACTTTGGATTAGCATTTTTTAGCACTCAGGGGGGTTAGGGTTTATAGAACACAAAAATTTTTTTTTTTTTTTTTTACCATAACCCTAACCCCGGTTTAGGATTTTTGACCGGGATCACAATTTTCGAGGAAAAAACACCAACTAAATCTCCGGTAACCTGCCGGGATTCGATCCGGGGACCCTCCGTTCTCAAGCCCCACCTTCCCACCACTAAGCCACGGCCCTCAGCTACACATTCGTGCAGTATACTGCACTCATTATATAGGCTCGGTTGACTACGTCATCGAAAACCGACGGCGCATGCGTTTGGAGAGGGACTTTGGATTAGCATTTTTTAGCACTCAGGGGGGTTAGGGTTAATAGAACAACAAAAAAACTTCTTTTTTTTTTTTACCATAATAGAACACAAAAAAAACTTCTTTTTTTTTTACCTTAATAGAACACAAAAAAAACTTCTTCTTTTTTTACCATAACCCTAACCCCGGTTTAGGATTTTTGACCGGGATCACAATTTTCGAGGAAAAAACACCAACTAAATCTCCGGGAACCTGCCGGGATTCGATCCGGGGACCCTCCGTTCTCAAGCCCCACCTTCCCACCACTAAGCCACGGCCCTCAGCTACACATTCGTGCAGTATACTGCACTCATTATATAGGCTCGGTTGACTACGTCATCGAAAACCGACGGCGCATGCGTTTGGAGAGGGACTTTGGATTAGCATTTTTTAGCACTCAGGGGGGTTAGGGTTAATAGAACACAAAAAAAACTTTTTTTTTTTTTACCATAATAGAACACAAAAAAAACTTCTTTTTTTTTTTACCTTAATAGAACACAAAAAAAACTTCTTTTTTTTTTACCATAACCCTAACCCCGGTTTAGGATTTTTGACCGGGATCACAATTTTCGAGGAAAAAACACCAACTAAATCTCCGGGAACCTGCCGGGATTCGATCCGGGGACCCTCCGTTCTCAAGCCCCACCTTCCCACCACTAAGCCACGGCCCTCAGCTACACATTCGTGCAGTATACTGCACTCATTATATAGGCTCGGTTGACTACGTCATCGAAAATCGACGGCGCATGCGTTTGGAGAGGGACTTTGGATTAGCATTTTTTAGCACTCAGGGGGGTTAGGGTTAATAGAACACAAAAAAAACTTCTTTTTTTTTTACCATAACCCTAACCCCGGTTTAGGATTTTTGACCGGGATCACAATTTTCGAGGAAAAAACACCAACTAAATCTCCGGGAACCTGCCGGGATTCGATCCGGGGACCCTCCGTTCTCAAGCCCCACCTTCCCACCACTAAGCCACGGCCCTCAGCTACACATTCGTGCAGTATACTGCACTCATTATATAGGCTCGGTTGACTACGTCATCGAAAACCGACGGCGCATGCGTTTGGAGAGGGACTTTGGATTAGCATTTTTTAGCACTCAGGGGGGTTAGGGTTAATAGAACACAAAAAAAACTTTTTTTTTTTTTTTACCATAACCCTAACCCCGGTTTAGGATTTTTGACCGGGATCACAATTTTCGAGGAAAAAACACCAACTAAATCTCCGGGAACCTGCCGGGATTCGATCCGGGGACCCTCCGTTCTCAAGCCCCACCTTCCCACCACTAAGCCACGGCCCTCAGCTACACATTCGTGCAGTATACTGCACTCATTATATAGGCTCGGTTGACTACGTCATCGAAAACCGACGGCGCATGCGTTTGGAGAGGGACTTTGGATTAGCATTTTTTAGCACTCAGGGGGGTTAGGGTTAATAGAACACAAAAAAAACCTTTTTTTTTTTTACCATAACCCTAACCCCGGTTTAGGATTTTTGACCGGGATCACAATTTTCGAGGAAAAAACACCAACTAAATCTCCGGGAACCTGCCGGGATTCGATCCGGGGACCCTCCGTTCTCAAGCCCCACCTTCCCACCACTAAGCCACGGCCCTCAGCTACACATTCGTGCAGTATACTGCACTCATTATATAGGCTCGGTTGACTACGTCATCGAAAACCGACGGCGCATGCGTTTGGAGAGGGACTTTGGATTAGCATTTTTTAGCACTCAGGGGGGTTAGGGTTAATAGAACACAAAAAAAACTTCTTTTTTTTTTACCATAACCCTAACCCCGGTTTAGGATTTTTGACCGGGATCACAATTTTCGAGGAAAAACACCAACTAAATCTCCGGGAACCTGCCGGGATTCGATCCGGGGACCCTCCGTTCTCAAGCCCCACCTTCCCACCACTAAGCCACGGCCCTCAGCTACACATTCGTGCAGTATACTGCACTCATTATATAGGCTCGGTTGACTACGTCATCGAAAACCGACGGCGCATGCGTTTGGAGAGGGACTTTGGATTAGCGTTTTTTAGCACTCAGGGGGGTTAGGGTTAATAGAACACAAAAAAAACTTCTTTTTTTTTTACCATAACCCTAACCCCGGTTTAGGATTTTTGACCGGGATCACAATTTTCGAGGAAAAAACACCAACTAAATCTCCGGGAACCTGCCGGGATTCGATCCGGGGACCCTCCGTTCTCAAGCCCCACCTTCCCACCACTAAGCCACGGCCCTCAGCTACACATTCGTGCAGTATACTGCACTCATTATATAGGCTCGGTTGACTACGTCATCGAAAACCGACGGCGCATGCGTTTGGAGAGGGACTTTGGATTAGCATTTTTTAGCACTCAGGGGGGTTAGGGTTAATAGAACACAAAAAAAACTTTTTTTTTTTTTACCATAACCCTAACCCCGGTTTAGGATTTTTGACCGGGATCACAATTTTCGAGGAAAAAACACCAACTAAATCTCCGGGAACCTGCCGGGATTCGATCCGAGGACCCTCCGTTCTCAAGCCCCACCTTCCCACCACTAAGCCACGGCCCTCAGCTACACATTCGTGCAGTATACTGCACTCATTATATAGGCTCGGTTGACTACGTCATCGAAAACCGACGGCGCATGCGTTTGGAGAGGGACTTTGGATTAGCATTTTTTAGCACTCAGGGGGGTTAGGGTTAATAGAACACAAAAAAAACTTTTTTTTTTTTTACCATAACCCTAACCCCGGTTTAGGATTTTTGACCGGGATCACAATTTTCGAGGAAAAAACACCAACTAAATCTCCGGGAACCTGCCGGGATTCGATCCGGGGACCCTCCGTTCTCAAGCCCCACCTTCCCACCACTAAGCCACGGCCCTCAGCTACACATTCGTGCAGTATACTGCACTCATTATATAGGCTCGGTTGACTACGTCATCGAAAACCGACGGCGCATGCGTTTGGAGAGGGACTTTGGATTAGCATTTTTTAGCACTCAGGGGGGTTAGGGTTAATAGAACACAAAAAAAACTTCTTCTTTTTTTTACCTTAATAGAACACAAAAAAAACTTCTTTTTTTTTTTACCATAACCCTAACCCCGGTTTAGGATTTTTGACCGGGATCACAATTTTCGAGGAAAAAACACCAACTAAATCTCCGGGAACCTGCCGGGATTCGATCCGGGGACCCTCCGTTCTCAAGCCCCACCTTCCCACCACTAAGCCACGGCCCTCAGCTACACATTCGTGCAGTATACTGCACTCATTATATAGGCTCGGTTGACTACGTCATCGAAAACCGACGGCGCATGCGTTTGGAGAGGGACTTTGGATTAGCATTTTTTAGCACTCAGGGGGGTTAGGGTTAATAGAACACAAAAAAAACTTTTTTTTTTTTAACCTTAATAGAACACAAAAAAAACTTCTTTTTTTTTTACCATAACCCTAACCCCGGTTTAGGATTTTTGACCGGGATCACAATTTTCGAGGAAAAAACACCAACTAAATCTCCGGGAACCTGCCGGGATTCGATCCGGGGACCCTCCGTTCTCAAGCCCCACCTTCCCACCACTAAGCCACGGCCCTCAGCTACACATTCGTGCAGTATACTGCACTCATTATATAGGCTCGGTTGACTACGTCATCGAAAACCGACGGCGCATGCGTTTGGAGAGGGACTTTGGATTAGCATTTTTTAGCACTCAGGGGGGTTAGGGTTAATAGAACACAAAAAAAACTTCTTTTTTTTTTTACCATAACCCTAACCCCGGTTTAGGATTTTTGACCGGGATCACAATTTTCGAGGAAAAAACACCAACTAAATCTCCGGGAACCTGCCGGGATTCGATCCGGGGACCCTCCGTTCTCAAGCCCCACCTTCCCACCACTAAGCCACGGCCCTCAGCTACACATTCGTGCAGTATACTGCACTCATTATATAGGCTCGGTTGACTACGTCATCGAAAACCGACGGCGCATGCGTTTGGAGAGGGACTTTGGATTAGCATTTTTTAGCACTCAGGGGGGTTAGGGTTAATAGAACACAAAAAAAACTTTTTTTTTTTTTACCATAACCCTAACCCCGGTTTAGGATTTTTGACCGGGATCACAATTTTCGAGGAAAAAACACCAACTAAATCTCCGGGAACCTGCCGGGATTCGATCCGGGGACCCTCCGTTCTCAAGCCCCACCTTCCCACCACTAAGCCACGGCCCTCAGCTACACATTCGTGCAGTATACTGCACTCATTATATAGGCTCGGTTGACTACGTCATCGAAAACCGACGGCGCATGCGTTTGGAGAGGGACTTTGGATTAGCATTTTTTAGCACTCAGGGGGGTTAGGGTTAATAGAACACAAAAAAAACTTCTTCTTTTTTTTACCTTAATAGAACACAAAAAAAACTTCTTTTTTTTTTACCATAACCCTAACCCCGGTTTAGGATTTTTGACCGGGATCACAATTTTCGAGGAAAAAACACCAACTAAATCTCCGGGAACCTGCCGGGATTCGATCCGGGGACCCTCCGTTCTCAAGCCCCACCTTCCCACCACTAAGCCACGGCCCTCAGCTACACATTCGTGCAGTATACTGCACTCATTATATAGGCTCGGTTGACTACGTCATCGAAAACCGACGGCGCATGCGTTTGGAGAGGGACTTTGGATTAGCATTTTTTAGCACTCAGGGGGGTTAGGGTTAATAGAACACAAAAAAAACTTCTTTTTTTTTTACCTTAATAGAACACAAAAAAAACTTCTTTTTTTTTTACCATAACCCTAACCCCGGTTTAGGATTTTTGACCGGGATCACAATTTTCGAGGAAAAAACACTAACTAAATCTCCGGGAACCTGCCGGGATTCGATCCGGGGACCCTCCGTTCTCAAGCCCCACCTTCCCACCACTAAGCCACGGCCCTCAGCTACACATTCGTGCAGTATACTGCACTCATTATATAGGCTCGGTTGACTACGTCATCGAAAACCGACGGCGCATGCGTTTGGAGAGGGACTTTGGATTAGCATTTTTTAGCACTCAGGGGGGTTAGGGTTAATAGAACACAAAAAAAACTTTTTTATTATTTATTTTTACCATAACCCTAACCCCGGTTTAGGATTTTTGACCGGGATCACAATTTTCGAGGAAAAAACACCAACTAAATCTCCGGGAACCTGCCGGGATTCGATCCGGGGACCCTCCGTTCTCAAGCCCCACCTTCCCACCACTAAGCCACGGCCCTCAGCTACACATTCGTGCAGTATACTGCACTCATTATATAGGCTCGGTTGACTACGTCATCGAAAACCGACGGCGCATGCGTTTGGAGAGGGACTTTGGATTAGCATTTTTTAGCACTCAGGGGGGTTAGGGTTAATAGAACACAAAAAAAACTTCTTCTTTTTTTTACCTTAATAGAACACAAAAAAAACTTCTTTTTTTTTTACCATAACCCTAACCCCGGTTTAGGATTTTTGACCGGGATCACAATTTTCGAGGAAAAAACACCAACTAAATCTCCGGGAACCTGCCGGGATTCGATCCGGGGACCCTCCGTTCTCAAGCCCCACCTTCCCACCACTAAGCCACGGCCCTCAGCTACACATTCGTGCAGTATACTGCACTCATTATATAGGCTCGGTTGACTACGTCATCGAAAACCGACGGCGCATGCGTTTGGAGAGGGACTTTGGATTAGCATTTTTTAGCACTCAGGGGGGTTAGGGTTAATAGAACACAAAAAAAACTTCTTTTTTTTTAACCTTAATAGAACACAAAAAAAACTTCTTTTTTTTTTACCATAACCCTAACCCCGGTTTAGGATTTTTGACCGGGATCACAATTTTCGAGGAAAAAACACCAACTAAATCTCCGGGAACCTGCCGGGATTCGATCCGGGGACCCTCCGTTCTCAAGCCCCACCTTCCCACCACTAAGCCACGGCCCTCAGCTACACATTCGTGCAGTATACTGCACTCATTATATAGGCTCGGTTGACTACGTCATCGAAAACCGACGGCGCATGCGTTTGGAGAGGGACTTTGGATTAGCATTTTTTAGCACTCAGGGGGGTTAGGGTTAATAGAACACAAAAAAAACTTCTTTTTTTTTTTACCATAACCCTAACCCCGGTTTAGGATTTTTGACCGGGATCACAATTTTCGAGGAAAAAACACCAACTAAATCTCCGGGAACCTGCCGGGATTCGATCCGGGGACCCTCCGTTCTCAAGCCCCACCTTCCCACCACTAAGCCACGGCCCTCAGCTACACATTCGTGCAGTATACTGCACTCATTATATAGGCTCGGTTGACTACGTCATCGAAAACCGACGGCGCATGCGTTTGGAGAGGGACTTTGGATTAGCATTTTTTAGCACTCAGGGGGGTTAGGGTTAATAGAACACAAAAAAAACTTTTTTTTTTTTTACCATAACCCTAACCCCGGTTTAGGATTTTTGACCGGGATCACAATTTTCGAGGAAAAAACACCAACTAAATCTCCGGGAACCTGCCGGGATTCGATCCGGGGACCCTCCGTTCTCAAGCCCCACCTTCCCACCACTAAGCCACGGCCCTCAGCTACACATTCGTGCAGTATACTGCACTCATTATATAGGCTCGGTTGACTACGTCATCGAAAACCGACGGCGCATGCGTTTGGAGAGGGACTTTGGATTAGCATTTTTTAGCACTCAGGGGGGTTAGGGTTAATAGAACACAAAAAAAACTTCTTCTTTTTTTTACCTTAATAGAACACAAAAAAAACTTCTTTTTTTTTTACCATAACCCTAACCCCGGTTTAGGATTTTTGACCGGGATCACAATTTTCGAGGAAAAAACACCAACTAAATCTCCGGGAACCTGCCGGGATTCGATCCGGGGACCCTCCGTTCTCAAGCCCCACCTTCCCACCACTAAGCCACGGCCCTCAGCTACACATTCGTGCAGTATACTGCACTCATTATATAGGCTCGGTTGACTACGTCATCGAAAACCGACGGCGCATGCGTTTGGAGAGGGACTTTGGATTAGCATTTTTTAGCACTCAGGGGGGTTAGGGTTAATAGAACACAAAAAAAACTTTTTTTTTTTTTACCTTAATAGAACACAAAAAAAACTTCTTTTTTTTTTACCATAACCCTAACCCCGGTTTAGGATTTTTGACCGGGATCACAATTTTCGAGGAAAAAACACCAACTAAATCTCCGGGAACCTGCCGGGATTCGATCCGGGGACCCTCCGTTCTCAAGCCCCACCTTCCCACCACTAAGCCACGGCCCTCAGCTACACATTCGTGCAGTATACTGCACTCATTATATAGGCTCGGTTGACTACGTCATCGAAAACCGACGGCGCATGCGTTTGGAGAGGGACTTTGGATTAGCATTTTTTAGCACTCAGGGGGGTTAGGGTTAATAGAACACAAAAAAAACTTCTTTTTTTTTTTACCATAACCCTAACCCCGGTTTAGGATTTTTGACCGGGATCACAATTTTCGAGGAAAAAACACCAACTAAATCTCCGGGAACCTGCCGGGATTCGATCCGGGGACCCTCCGTTCTCAAGCCCCACCTTCCCACCACTAAGCCACGGCCCTCAGCTACACATTCGTGCAGTATACTGCACTCATTATATAGGCTCGGTTGACTACGTCATCGAAAACCGACGGCGCATGCGTTTGGAGAGGGACTTTGGATTAGCATTTTTTAGCACTCAGGGGGGTTAGGGTTAATAGAACACAAAAAAAACTTCTTTTTTTTTTACCATAACCCTAACCCCGGTTTAGGATTTTTGACCGGGATCACAATTTTCGAGGAAAAAACACCAACTAAATCTCCGGGAACCTGCCGGGATTCGATCCGGGGACCCTCCGTTCTCAAGCCCCACCTTCCCACCACTAAGCCACGGCCCTCAGCTACACATTCGTGCAGTATACTGCACTCATTATATAGGCTCGGTTGACTACGTCATCGAAAACCGACGACGCATGCGTTTGGAGAGGGACTTTGGATTAGCATTTTTTAGCACTCAGGGGGGTTAGGGTTAATAGAACACAAAAAAAACTTTTTTTTTTTTTACCATAACCCTAACCCCGGTTTAGGATTTTTGACCGGGATCACAATTTTCGAGGAAAAAACACCAACTAAATCTCCGGGAACCTGCCGGGATTCGATCCGGGGACCCTCCGTTCTCAAGCCCCACCTTCCCACCACTAAGCCACGGCCCTCAGCTACACATTCGTGCAGTATACTGCACTCATTATATAGGCTCGGTTGACTACGTCATCGAAAACCGACGGCGCATGCGTTTGGAGAGGGACTTTGGATTAGCATTTTTTAGCACTCAGGGGGGTTAGGGTTAATAGAACACAAAAAAAACTTTTTTTTTTTTACCTTAATAGAACACAAAAAAAACTTCTTTTTTTTTTACCATAACCCTAACCCCGGTTTAGGATTTTTGACCGGGATCACAATTTTCGAGGAAAAAACACCAACTAAATCTCCGGGAACCTGCCGGGATTCGATCCGGGGACCCTCCGTTCTCAAGCCCCACCTTCCCACCACTAAGCCACGGCCCTCAGCTACACATTCGTGCAGTATACTGCACTCATTATATAGGCTCGGTTGACTACGTCATCGAAAACCGACGGCGCATGCGTTTGGAGAGGGACTTTGGATTAGCATTTTTTAGCACTCAGGGGGGTTAGGGTTAATAGAACACAAAAAAAACTTCTTTTTTTTTTTACCATAACCCTAACCCCGGTTTAGGATTTTTGACCGGGATCACAATTTTCGAGGAAAAAACACCAACTAAATCTCCGGGAACCTGCCGGGATTCGATCCGGGGACCCTCCGTTCTCAAGCCCCACCTTCCCACCACTAAGCCACGGCCCTCAGCTACACATTCGTGCAGTATACTGCACTCATTATATAGGCTCGGTTGACTACGTCATCGAAAACCGACGGCGCATGCGTTTGGAGAGGGACTTTGGATTAGCATTTTTTAGCACTCAGGGGGGTTAGGGTTAATAGAACACAAAAAAAACTTCTTTTTTTTTTACCATAACCCTAACCCCGGTTTAGGATTTTTGACCGGGATCACAATTTTCGAGGAAAAAACACCAACTAAATCTCCGGGAACCTGCCGGGATTCGATCCGGGGACCCTCCGTTCTCAAGCCCCACCTTCCCACCACTAAGCCACGGCCCTCAGCTACACATTCGTGCAGTATACTGCACTCATTATATAGGCTCGGTTGACTACGTCATCGAAAACCGACGACGCATGCGTTTGGAGAGGGACTTTGGATTAGCATTTTTTAGCACTCAGGGGGGTTAGGGTTAATAGAACACAAAAAAAACTTTTTTTTTTTTTACCATAACCCTAACCCCGGTTTAGGATTTTTGACCGGGATCACAATTTTCGAGGAAAAAACACCAACTAAATCTCCGGGAACCTGCCGGGATTCGATCCGGGGACCCTCCGTTCTCAAGCCCCACCTTCCCACCACTAAGCCACGGCCCTCAGCTACACATTCGTGCAGTATACTGCACTCATTATATAGGCTCGGTTGACTACGTCATCGAAAACCGACGGCGCATGCGTTTGGAGAGGGACTTTGGATTAGCATTTTTTAGCACTCAGGGGGGTTAGGGTTAATAGAACACAAAAAAAACTTCTTTTTTTTTTACCATAATAGAACACAAAAAAAACTTCTTTTTTTTTTACCATAACCCTAACCCCGGTTTAGGATTTTTGACCGGGATCACAATTTTCGAGGAAAAAACACCAACTAAATCTCCGGGAACCTGCCGGGATTCGATCCGGGGACCCTCCGTTCTCAAGCCCCACCTTCCCACCACTAAGCCACGGCCCTCAGCTACACATTCGTGCAGTATACTGCACTCATTATATAGGCTCGGTTGACTACGTCATCGAAAACCGACGGCGCATGCGTTTGGAGAGGGACTTTGGATTAGCATTTTTTAGCACTCAGGGGGGTTAGGGTTAATAGAACACAAAAAAAACTTCTTTTTTTTTTACCATAACCCTAACCCCGGTTTAGGATTTTTGACCGGGATCACAATTTTCGAGGAAAAAACACCAACTAAATCTCCGGGAACCTGCCGGGATTCGATCCGGGGACCCTCCGTTCTCAAGCCCCACCTTCCCACCACTAAGCCACGGCCCTCAGCTACACATTCGTGCAGTATACTGCACTCATTATATAGGCTCGGTTGACTACGTCATCGAAAACCGACGGCGCATGCGTTTGGAGAGGGACTTTGGATTAGCATTTTTTAGCACTCAGGGGGGTTAGGGTTAATAGAACACAAAAAAAACTTCTTTTTTTTTTTACCATAACCCTAACCCCGGTTTAGGATTTTTGACCGGGATCACAATTTTCGAGGAAAAAACACCAACTAAATCTCCGGGAACCTGCCGGGATTCGATCCGGGGACCCTCCGTTCTCAAGCCCCACCTTCCCACCACTAAGCCACGGCCCTCAGCTACACATTCGTGCAGTATACTGCACTCATTATATAGGCTCGGTTGACTACGTCATCGAAAACCGACGGCGCATGCGTTTGGAGAGGGACTTTGGATTAGCATTTTTTAGCACTCAGGGGGGTTAGGGTTAATAGAACACAAAAAAAACTTCTTTTTTTTTTACCATAACCCTAACCCCGGTTTAGGATTTTTGACCGGGATCACAATTTTCGAGGAAAAAACACCAACTAAATCTCCGGGAACCTGCCGGGATTCGATCCGGGGACCCTCCGTTCTCAAGCCCCACCTTCCCACCACTAAGCCACGGCCCTCAGCTACACATTCGTGCAGTATACTGCACTCATTATATAGGCTCGGTTGACTACGTCATCGAAAACCGACGACGCATGCGTTTGGAGAGGGACTTTGGATTAGCATTTTTTAGCACTCAGGGGGGTTAGGGTTAATAGAACACAAAAAAAACTTTTTTTTTTTTTACCATAACCCTAACCCCGGTTTAGGATTTTTGACCGGGATCACAATTTTCGAGGAAAAAACACCAACTAAATCTCCGGGAACCTGCCGGGATTCGATCCGGGGACCCTCCGTTCTCAAGCCCCACCTTCCCACCACTAAGCCACGGCCCTCAGCTACACATTCGTGCAGTATACTGCACTCATTATATAGGCTCGGTTGACTACGTCATCGAAAACCGACGGCGCATGCGTTTGGAGAGGGACTTTGGATTAGCATTTTTTAGCACTCAGGGGGGTTAGGGTTAATAGAACACAAAAAAAACTTTTTTTTTTTTTACCATAATAGAACACAAAAAAAACTTCTTTTTTTTTTACCATAACCCTAACCCCGGTTTAGGATTTTTGACCGGGATCACAATTTTCGAGGAAAAAACACCAACTAAATCTCCGGGAACCTGCCGGGATTCGATCCGGGGACCCTCCGTTCTCAAGCCCCACCTTCCCACCACTAAGCCACGGCCCTCAGCTACACATTCGTGCAGTATACTGCACTCATTATATAGGCTCGGTTGACTACGTCATCGAAAACCGACGGCGCATGCGTTTGGAGAGGGACTTTGGATTAGCATTTTTTAGCACTCAGGGGGGTTAGGGTTAATAGAACACAAAAAAAACTTTTTTTTTTTTTACCATAACCCTAACCCCGGTTTAGGATTTTTGACCGGGATCACAATTTTCGAGGAAAAAACACCAACTAAATCTCCGGGAACCTGCCGGGATTCGATCCGGGGACCCTCCGTTCTCAAGCCCCACCTTCCCACCACTAAGCCACGGCCCTCAGCTACACATTCGTGCAGTATACTGCACTCATTATATAGGCTCGGTTGACTACGTCATCGAAAACCGACGGCGCATGCGTTTGGAGAGGGACTTTGGATTAGCATTTTTTAGCACTCAGGGGGGTTAGGGTTAATAGAACACAAAAAAAACTTTTTTTTTTTTTACCATAACCCTAACCCCGGTTTAGGATTTTTGACCGGGATCACAATTTTCGAGGAAAAAACACCAACTAAATCTCCGGGAACCTGCCGGGATTCGATCCGGGGACCCTCCGTTCTCAAGCCCCACCTTCCCACCACTAAGCCACGGCCCTCAGCTACACATTCGTGCAGTATACTGCACTCATTATATAGGCTCGGTTGACTACGTCATCGAAAACCGACGGCGCATGCGTTTGGAGAGGGACTTTGGATTAGCATTTTTTAGCACTCAGGGGGGTTAGGGTTAATAGAACACAAAAAAAACTTTTTTTTTTTTTACCTTAATAGAACACAAAAAAAACTTCTTTTTTTTTTACCATAACCCTAACCCCGGTTTAGGATTTTTGACCGGGATCACAATTTTCGAGGAAAAAACACCAACTAAATCTCCGGGAACCTGCCGGGATTCGATCCGGGGACCCTCCGTTCTCAAGCCCCACCTTCCCACCACTAAGCCACGGCCCTCAGCTACACATTCGTGCAGTATACTGCACTCATTATATAGGCTCGGTTGACTACGTCATCGAAAACCGACGGCGCATGCGTTTGGAGAGGGACTTTGGATTAGCATTTTTTAGCACTCAGGGGGGTTAGGGTTAATAGAACACAAAAAAAACTTTTTTTTTTTTTACCTTAATAGAACACAAAAAAAACTTCTTTTTTTTTTACCATAACCCTAACCCCGGTTTAGGATTTTTGACCGGGATCACAATTTTCGAGGAAAAAACACCAACTAAATCTCCGGGAACCTGCCGGGATTCGATCCGGGGACCCTCCGTTCTCAAGCCCCACCTTCCCACCACTAAGCCACGGCCCTCAGCTACACATTCGTGCAGTATACTGCACTCATTATATAGGCTCGGTTGACTACGTCATCGAAAACCGACGGCGCATGCGTTTGGAGAGGGACTTTGGATTAGCATTTTTTAGCACTCAGGGGGGTTAGGGTTAATAGAACACAAAAAAAACTTTTTTTTTTTTTACCTTAATAGAACACAAAAAAAACTTTTTTTTTTTTACCATAACCCTAACCCCGGTTTAGGATTTTTGACCGGGATCACAATTTTCTAGGAAAAAACACCAACTAAATCTCCGGGAACCTGCCGGGATTCGATCCGGGGACCCTCCGTTCTCAAGCCCCACCTTCCCACCACTAAGCCACGGCCCTCAGCTACACATTCGTGCAGTATACTGCACTCATTATATAGGCTCGGTTGACTACGTCATCGAAAACCGACGGCGCATGCGTTTGGAGAGGGACTTTGGATTAGCATTTTTTAGCACTCAGGGGGGTTAGGGTTAATAGAACACAAAAAAAACTTTTTTTTTTTTTACCTTAATAGAACACAAAAAAAACTTCTTTTTTTTTTACCATAACCCTAACCCCGGTTTAGGATTTTTGACCGGGATCACAATTTTCGAGGAAAAAACACCAACTAAATCTCCGGGAACCTGCCGGGATTCGATCCGGGGACCCTCCGTTCTCAAGCCCCACCTTCCCACCACTAAGCCACGGCCCTCAGCTACACATTCGTGCAGTATACTGCACTCATTATATAGGCTCGGTTGACTACGTCATCGAAAACCGACGGCGCATGCGTTTGGAGAGGGACTTTGGATTAGCATTTTTTAGCACTCAGGGGGGTTAGGGTTAATAGAACACAAAAAAAACTTTTTTTTTTTTTACCATAACCCTAACCCCGGTTTAGGATTTTTGACCGGGATCACAATTTTCGAGGAAAAAACACCAACTAAATCTCCGGGAACCTGCCGGGATTCGATCCGGGGACCCTCCGTTCTCAAGCCCCACCTTCCCACCACTAAGCCACGGCCCTCAGCTACACATTCGTGCAGTATACTGCACTCATTATATAGGCTCGGTTGACTACGTCATCGAAAACCGACGGCGCATGCGTTTGGAGAGGGACTTTGGATTAGCATTTTTTAGCACTCAGGGGGGTTAGGGTTAATAGAACACAAAAAAAACTTTTTTTTTTTTTACCTTAATAGAACACAAAAAAAACTTCTTTTTTTTTTACCATAACCCTAACCCCGGTTTAGGATTTTTGACCGGGATCACAATTTTCGAGGAAAAAACACCAACTAAATCTCCGGGAACCTGCCGGGATTCGATCCGGGGACCCTCCGTTCTCAAGCCCCACCTTCCCACCACTAAGCCACGGCCCTCAGCTACACATTCGTGCAGTATACTGCACTCATTATATAGGCTCGGTTGACTACGTCATCGAAAACCGACGGCGCATGCGTTTGGAGAGGGACTTTGGATTAGCATTTTTTAGCACTCAGGGGGGTTAGGGTTAATAGAACACAAAAAAAACTTTTTTTTTTTTTACCTTAATAGAACACAAAAAAAACTTCTTTTTTTTTTACCATAACCCTAACCCCGGTTTAGGATTTTTGACCGGGATCACAATTTTCGAGGAAAAAACACCAACTAAATCTCCGGGAACCTGCCGGGATTCGATCCGGGGACCCTCCGTTCTCAAGCCCCACCTTCCCACCACTAAGCCACGGCCCTCAGCTACACATTCGTGCAGTATACTGCACTCATTATATAGGCTCGGTTGACTACGTCATCGAAAACCGACGGCGCATGCGTTTGGAGAGGGACTTTGGATTAGCATTTTTTAGCACTCAGGGGGGTTAGGGTTAATAGAACACAAAAAAAACTTTTTTTTTTTTTACCTTAATAGAACACAAAAAAAACTTTTTTTTTTTTTACCATAACCCTAACCCCGGTTTAGGATTTTTGACCGGGATCACAATTTTCGAGGAAAAAACACCAACTAAATCTCCGGGAACCTGCCGGGATTCGATCCGGGGACCCTCCGTTCTCAAGCCCCACCTTCCCACCACTAAGCCACGGCCCTCAGCTACACATTCGTGCAGTATACTGCACTCATTATATAGGCTCGGTTGACTACGTCATCGAAAACCGACGGCGCATGCGTTTGGAGAGGGACTTTGGATTAGCATTTTTTAGCACTCAGGGGGGTTAGGGTTAATAGAACACAAAAAAAACTTCTTTTTTTTTACCTTAATAGAACACAAAAAAAACTTCTTTTTTTTTTACCATAACCCTAACCCCGGTTTAGGATTTTTGACCGGGATCACAATTTTCGAGGAAAAAACACCAACTAAATCTCCGGAAACCTGCCGGGATTCGATCCGGGGACCCTCCGTTCTCAAGCCCCACCTTCCCACCACTAAGCCACGGCCCTCAGCTACACATTCGTGCAGTATACTGCACTCATTATATAGGCTCGGTTGACTACGTCATCGAAAACCGACGGCGCATGCGTTTGGAGAGGGACTTTGGATTAGCATTTTTTAGCACTCAGGGGGGTTAGGGTTAATAGAACACAAAAAAAACTTTTTTTTTTTTTACCTTAATAGAACACAAAAAAAACTTCTTTTTTTTTTACCATAACCCTAACCCCGGTTTAGGATTTTTGACCGGGATCACAATTTTCGAGGAAAAAACACCAACTAAATCTCCGGGAACCTGCCGGGATTCGATCCGGGGACCCTCCGTTCTCAAGCCCCACCTTCCCACCACTAAGCCACGGCCCTCAGCTACACATTCGTGCAGTATACTGCACTCATTATATAGGCTCGGTTGACTACGTCATCGAAAACCGACGGCGCATGCGTTTGGAGAGGGACTTTGGATTAGCATTTTTTAGCACTCAGGGGGGTTAGGGTTAATAGAACACAAAAAAAACTTTTTTTTTTTTACCTTAATAGAACACAAAAAAAACTTCTTTTTTTTTTACCATAACCCTAACCCCGGTTTAGGATTTTTGACCGGGATCACAATTTTCGAGGAAAAAACACCAACTAAATCTCCGGGAACCTGCCGGGATTCGATCCGGGGACCCTCCGTTCTCAAGCCCCACCTTCCCACCACTAAGCCACGGCCCTCAGCTACACATTCGTGCAGTATACTGCACTCATTATATAGGCTCGGTTGACTACGTCATCGAAAACCGACGGCGCATGCGTTTGGAGAGGGACTTTGGATTAGCATTTTTTAGCACTTAGGGGGGTTAGGGTTAATAGAACACACAAAAAACTTCTTTTTTTTTTACCATAACCCTAACCCCGGTTTAGGATTTTTGACCGGGATCACAATTTTCGAGGAAAAAACACCAACTAAATCTCCGGGAACCTGCCGGGATTCGATCCGGGGACCCTTCGTTCTCAAGCCCCACCTTCCCACCACTAAGCCACGGCCCTCAGCTACACATTCGTGCAGTATACTGCACTCATTATATAGGCTCGGTTGACTACGTCATCGAAAACCGACGGCGCATGCGTTTGGAGAGGGACTTTGGATTAGCATTTTTTAGCACTCAGGGGGGTTAGGGTTAATAGAACACAAAAAAACCTTTTTTTTTTTTTACCTTAATAGAACACAAAAAAAACTTCTTTTTTTTTACCATAACCCTAACCCCGGTTTAGGATTTTTGACCGGGATCACAATTTTCGAGGAAAAAACACCAACTAAATCTCCGGGAACCTGCCGGGATTCGATCCGGGGACCCTCCGTTCTCAAGCCCCACCTTCCCACCACTAAGCCACGGCCCTCAGCTACACATTCGTGCAGTATACTGCACTCATTATATAGGCTCGATTGACTACGTCATCGAAAACCGACGGCGCATGCGTTTGGAGAGGGACTTTGGATTAGCATTTTTTAGCACTCAGGGGGGTTAGGGTTAATAGAACACAAAAAAAACTTTTTTTTTTTTTTACCTTAATAGAACACAAAAAAAACTTCTTTTTTTTTTACCATAACCCTAACCCCGGTTTAGGATTTTTGACCGGGATCACAATTTTCGAGGAAAAAACACCAACTAAATCTCCGGGAACCTGCCGGGATTCGATCCGGGGACCCTCCGTTCTCAAGCCCCACCTTCCCACCACTAAGCCACGGCCCTCAGCTACACATTCGTGCAGTATACTGCACTCATTATATAGGCTCGGTTGACTACGTCATCGAAAACCGACGGCGCATGCGTTTGGAGAGGGACTTTGGATTAGCATTTTTTAGCACTCAGGGGGGTTAGGGTTAATAGAACACAAAAAAAACTTCTTTTTTTTTTACCTTAATAGAACACAAAAAAAACTTCTTTTTTTTTTACCATAACCCTAACCCCGGTTTAGGATTTTTGACCGGGATCACAATTTTCGAGGAAAAAACACCAACTAAATCTCCGGGAACCTGCCGGGATTCGATCCGGGGACCCTCCGTTCTCAAGCCCCACCTTCCCACCACTAAGCCACGGCCCTCAGCTACACATTCGTGCAGTATACTGCACTCATTATATAGGCTCGGTTGACTACGTCATCGAAAACCGACGGCGCATGCGTTTGGAGAGGGACTTTGGATTAGCATTTTTTAGCACTCAGGGGGGTTAGGGTTAATAGAACACAAAAAAAACTTCTTTTTTTTTTTACCATAACCCTAACCCCGGTTTAGGATTTTTGACCGGGATCACAATTTTCGAGGAAAAAACACCAACTAAATCTCCGGGAACCTGCCGGGATTCGATCCGGGGACCCTCCGTTCTCAAGCCCCACCTTCCCACCACTAAGCCACGGCCCTCAGCTACACATTCGTGCAGTATACTGCACTCATTATATAGGCTCGGTTGACTACGTCATCGAAAACCGACGGCGCATGCGTTTGGAGAGGGACTTTGGATTAGCATTTTTTAGCACTCAGGGGGGTTAGGGTTAATAGAACACAAAAAAAACTTCTTCTTTTTTTACCATAACCCTAACCCCGGTTTAGGATTTTTGACCGGGATCACAATTTTCGAGGAAAAAACACCAACTAAATCTCCGGGAACCTGCCGGGATTCGATCCGGGGACCCTCCGTTCTCAAGCCCCACCTTCCCACCACTAAGCCACGGCCCTCAGCTACACATTCGTGCAGTATACTGCACTCATTATATAGGCTCGGTTGACTACGTCATCGAAAACCGACGACGCATGCGTTTGGAGAGGGACTTTGGATTAGCATTTTTTAGCACTCAGGGGGGTTAGGGTTAATAGAACACAAAAAAAACTTCTTTTTTTTTTTACCATAACCCTAACCCCGGTTTAGGATTTTTGACCGGGATCACAATTTTCGAGGAAAAAACACCAACTAAATCTCCGGGAACCTGCCGGGATTCGATCCGGGGACCCTCCGTTCTCAAGCCCCACCTTCCCACCACTAAGCCACGGCCCTCAGCTACACATTCGTGCAGTATACTGCACTCATTATATAGGCTCGGTTGACTACGTCATCGAAAACCGACGGCGCATGCGTTTGGAGAGGGACTTTGGATTAGCATTTTTTAGCACTCAGGGGGGTTAGGGTTAATAGAACACAAAAAAAACTTTTTTTTTTTTTACCATAATAGAACACAAAAAAAACTTCTTTTTTTTTTACCATAACCCTAACCCCGGTTTAGGATTTTTGACCGGGATCACAATTTTCGAGGAAAAAACACCAACTAAATCTCCGGGAACCTGCCGGGATTCGATCCGGGGACCCTCCGTTCTCAAGCCCCACCTTCCCACCACTAAGCCACGGCCCTCAGCTACACATTCGTGCAGTATACTGCACTCATTATATAGGCTCGGTTGACTACGTCATCGAAAACCGACGGCGCATGCGTTTGGAGAGGGACTTTGGATTAGCATTTTTTAGCACTCAGGGGGGTTAGGGTTAATAGAACACAAAAAAAACTTTTTTTTTTTTTACCATAACCCTAACCCCGGTTTAGGATTTTTGACCGGGATCACAATTTTCGAGGAAAAAACACCAACTAAATCTCCGGGAACCTGCCGGGATTCGATCCGGGGACCCTCCGTTCTCAAGCCCCACCTTCCCACCACTAAGCCACGGCCCTCAGCTACACATTCGTGCAGTATACTGCACTCATTATATAGGCTCGGTTGACTACGTCATCGAAAACCGACGGCGCATGCGTTTGGAGAGGGACTTTGGATTAGCATTTTTTAGCACTCAGGGGGGTTAGGGTTAATAGAACACAAAAAAAACTTCTTTTTTTTTTACCTTAATAGAACACAAAAAAAACTTCTTTTTTTTTTACCATAACCCTAACCCCGGTTTAGGATTTTTGACCGGGATCACAATTTTCGAGGAAAAAACACCAACTAAATCTCCGGGAACCTGCCGGGATTCGATCCGGGGACCCTCCGTTCTCAAGCCCCACCTTCCCACCACTAAGCCACGGCCCTCAGCTACACATTCGTGCAGTATACTGCACTCATTATATAGGCTCGGTTGACTACGTCATCGAAAACCGACGGCGCATGCGTTTGGAGAGGGACTTTGGATTAGCATTTTTTAGCACTCAGGGGGGTTAGGGTTAATAGAACACAAAAAAAACTTTTTTTTTTTTTACCTTAATAGAACACAAAAAAAACTTCTTTTTTTTTTACCATAACCCTAACCCCGGTTTAGGATTTTTGACCGGGATCACAATTTTCGAGGAAAAAACACCAACTAAATCTCCGGGAACCTGCCGGGATTCGATCCGGGGACCCTCCGTTCTCAAGCCCCACCTTCCCACCACTAAGCCACGGCCCTCAGCTACACATTCGTGCAGTATACTGCACTCATTATATAGGCTCGGTTGACTACGTCATCGAAAACCGACGGCGCATGCGTTTGGAGAGGGACTTTGGATTAGCATTTTTTAGCACTCAGGGGGGTTAGGGTTAATAGAACACAAAAAAAACTTTTTTTTTTTTACCTTAATAGAACACAAAAAAAACTTCTTTTTTTTTTACCATAACCCTAACCCCGGTTTAGGATTTTTGACCGGGATCACAATTTTCGAGGAAAAAACACCAACTAAATCTCCGGAAACCTGCCGGGATTCGATCCGGGGACCCTCCGTTCTCAAGCCCCACCTTCCCACCACTAAGCCACGGCCCTCAGCTACACATTCGTGCAGTATACTGCACTCATTATATAGGCTCGGTTGACTACGTCATCGAAAACCAACGGCGCATGCGTTTGGAGAGGGACTTTGGATTAGCATTTTTTAGCACTCAGGGGGGTTAGGGTTAATAGAACACAAAAAAAACTTCTTTTTTTTTTACCATAACCCTAACCCCGGTTTAGGATTTTTGACCGGGATCACAATTTTCGAGGAAAAAACACCAACTAAATCTCCGGGAACCTGCCGGGATTCGATCCGGGGACCCTCCGTTCTCAAGCCCCACCTTCCCACCACTAAGCCACGGCCCTCAGCTACACATTCGTGCAGTATACTGCACTCATTATATAGGCTCGGTTGACTACGTCATCGAAAACCGACGGCGCATGCGTTTGGAGAGGGACTTTGGATTAGCATTTTTTAGCACTCAGGGGGGTTAGGGTTAATAGAACACAAAAAAACCTTTTTTTTTTTTTACCTTAATAGAACACAAAAAAAACTTCTTTTTTTTTTTACCATAACCCTAACCCCGGTTTAGGATTTTTGACCGGGATCACAATTTTCGAGGAAAAAACACCAACTAAATCTCCGGGAACCTGCCGGGATTCGATCCGGGGACCCTCCGTTCTCAAGCCCCACCTTCCCACCACTAAGCCACGGCCCTCAGCTACACATTCGTGCAGTATACTGCACTCATTATATAGGCTCGGTTGACTACGTCATCGAAAACCGACGGCGCATGCGTTTGGAGAGGGACTTTGGATTAGCATTTTTTAGCACTCAGGGGGGTTAGGGTTAATAGAACACAAAAAAAACTTCTTTTTTTTAACCTTAATAGAACACAAAAAAAACTTCTTTTTTTTTTTTACCATAACCCTAACCCCGGTTTAGGATTTTTGACCGGGATCACAATTTTCGAGGAAAAAACACCAACTAAATCTCCGGGAACCTGCCGGGATTCGATCCGGGGACCCTCCGTTCTCAAGCCCCACCTTCCCACCACTAAGCCACGGCCCTCAGCTACACATTCGTGCAGTATACTGCACTCATTATATAGGCTCGGTTGACTACGTCATCGAAAACCGACGGCGCATGCGTTTGGAGAGGGACTTTGGATTAGCATTTTTTAGCACTAAAAACTTCTTTCTTTTTTTACCATAACCCTAACCCCGGTTTAGGATTTTTGACCGGGATCACAATTTTCGAGGAAAAAACACCAACTAAATCTCCGGGAACCTGCCGGGATTCGATCCGGGGACCCTCCGTTCTCAAGCCCCACCTTCCCACCACTAAGCCACGGCCCTCAGCTACACATTCGTGCAGTATACTGCACTCATTATATAGGCTCGGTTGACTACGTCATCGAAAACCGGGGGGTTAGGGTTAATAGAACACAAAAAAAACTTTTTTTTTTTTTACCATAACCCTAACCCCGGTTTAGGATTTTTGACCGGGATCACAATTTTCGAGGAAAAAACACCAACTAAATCTCCGGGAACCTGCCGGGATTCGATCCGGGGACCCTCCGTTCTCAAGCCCCACCTTCCCACCACTAAGCCACGGCCCTCAGCTACACATTCGTGCAGTATACTGCACTCATTATATAGGCTCGGTTGACTACGTCATCGAAAACCGACGGCGCATGCGTTTGGAGAGGGACTTTGGATTAGCATTTTTTAGCACTCAGGGGGGTTAGGGTTAATAGAACACAAAAAAAACTTCTTTTTTTTTTACCATAACCCTAACCCCGGTTTAGGATTTTTGACCGGGATCAAAATTTTCGAGGAAAAAACACCAACTAAATCTCCGGGAACCTGCCGGGATTCGATCCGGGGACCCTCCGTTCTCAAGCCCCACCTTCCCACCACTAAGCCACGGCCCTCAGCTACACATTCGTGCAGTATACTGCACTCATTATATAGGCTCGGTTGACTACGTCATCGAAAACCGACGGCGCATGCGTTTGGAGAGGGACTTTGGATTAGCATTTTTTAGCACTCAGGGGGGTTAGGGTTAATAGAACACAAAAAAAACTTTTTTTTTTTTTTTACCATAACCCTAACCCCGGTTTAGGATTTTTGACCGGGATCACAATTTTCGAGGAAAAAACACCAACTAAATCTCCGGGAACCTGCCGGGATTCGATCCGGGGACCCTCCGTTCTCAAGCCCCACCTTCCCACCACTAAGCCACGGCCCTCAGCTACACATTCGTGCAGTATACTGCACTCATTATATAGGCTCGGTTGACTACGTCATCGAAAACCGACGGCGCATGCGTTTGGAGAGGGACTTTGGATTAGCATTTTTTAGCACTCAGGGGGGTTAGGGTTAATAGAACACAAAAAAAACTTCTTTTTTTTTTACCATAACCCTAACCCCGGTTTAGGATTTTTGACCGGGATCACAATTTTCGAGGAAAAAACACCAACTAAATCTCCGGGAACCTGCCGGGATTCGATCCGGGGACCCTCCGTTCTCAAGCCCCACCTTCCCACCACTAAGCCACGGCCCTCAGCTACACATTCGTGCAGTATACTGCACTCATTATATAGGCTCGGTTGACTACGTCATCGAAAACCGACGGCGCATGCGTTTGGAGAGGGACTTTGGATTAGCATTTTTTAGCACTCAGGGGGGTTAGGGTTAATAGAACACAAAAAAAACTTCTTTTTTTTTTTACCATAACCCTAACCCCGGTTTAGGATTTTTGACCGGGATCACAATTTTCGAGGAAAAAACACCAACTAAATCTCCGGGAACCTGCCGGGAATCGATCCGGGGACCCTCCGTTCTCAAGCCCCACCTTCCCACCACTAAGCCACGGCCCTCAGCTACACATTCGTGCAGTATACTGCACTCATTATATAGGCTCGGTTGACTACGTCATCGAAAACCGACGGCGCATGCGTTTGGAGAGGGACTTTGGATTAGCATTTTTTAGCACTCAGGGGGGTTAGGGTTAATAGAACACAAAAAAAACTTCTTCTTTTTTTTACCATAACCCTAACCCCGGTTTAGGATTTTTGACCGGGATCACAATTTTCGAGGAAAAAACACCAACTAAATCTCCGGGAACCTGCCGGGATTCGATCCGGGGACCCTCCGTTCTCAAGCCCCACCTTCCCACCACTAAGCCACGGCCCTCAGCTACACATTCGTGCAGTATACTGCACTCATTATATAGGCTCGGTTGACTACGTCATCGAAAACCGACGGCGCATGCGTTTGGAGAGGGACTTTGGATTAGCATTTTTTAGCACTCAGGGGGGTTAGGGTTAATAGAACACAAAAAAAACTTCTTTTTTTTTTTACCATAACCCTAACCCCGGTTTAGGATTTTTGACCGGGATCACAATTTTCGAGGAAAAAACACCAACTAAATCTCCGGGAACCTGCCGGGATTCGATCCGGGGACCCTCCGTTCTCAAGCCCCACCTTCCCACCACTAAGCCACGGCCCTCAGCTACACATTCGTGCAGTATACTGCACTCATTATATAGGCTCGGTTGACTACGTCATCGAAAACCGACGGCGCATGCGTTTGGAGAGGGACTTTGGATTAGCATTTTTTAGCACTCAGGGGGGTTAGGGTTAATAGAACACAAAAAAAACTTCTTTTTTTTTTTACCATAACCCTAACCCCGGTTTAGGATTTTTGACCGGGATCACAATTTTCGAGGAAAAAACACCAACTAAATCTCCGGGAACCTGCCGGGATTCGATCCGGGGACCCTCCGTTCTCAAGCCCCACCTTCCCACCACTAAGCCACGGCCCTCAGCTACACATTCGTGCAGTATACTGCACTCATTATATAGGCTCGGTTGACTACGTCATCGAAAACCGACGGCGCATGCGTTTGGAGAGGGACTTTGGATTAGCATTTTTTAGCACTCAGGGGGGTTAGGGTTAATAGAACACAAAAAAAACTTCTTTTTTTTTTTACCATAACCCTAACCCCGGTTTAGGATTTTTGACCGGGATCACAATTTTCGAGGAAAAAACACCAACTAAATCTCCGGGAACCTGCCGGGATTCGATCCGGGGACCCTCCGTTCTCAAGCCCCACCTTCCCACCACTAAGCCACGGCCCTCAGCTACACATTCGTGCAGTATACTGCACTCATTATATAGGCTCGGTTGACTACGTCATCGAAAACCGACGGCGCATGCGTTTGGAGAGGGACTTTGGATTAGCATTTTTTAGCACTCAGGGGGGTTAGGGTTAAGACGACTGTACTGCATGCATATATTTACTGTTGCATATCTGTCAATCATATAAAGTACATTAAACATGATAGAAATAATAGGCATATAGGACGGGTATTATTGTCTCTTTTCTACCCACGACGGCGAACCTGGTTATAATATTTATAATTTATTAAACATGATCTAAACCCATCTTCATATATCGCCCATACTATCTGTAAATTTTCAATCAGTCACTCAAGGAGGTGGCTTCAAAGATCTGGAGAATATCACATGTGTAAATACCCTAAAGTTCCAAATGTTTTGGATTGTAGATGGTAAGGATATAGGCCTATGTCAAGTTTCAGTATGCCCATACAATTACAAAATTCTTCATTTCGGACCACTTGCCCCACGGACCAGTTGCCCTATATTCCCCGACATGGATGTGACAATTTGAGTGCATAGACAAACAACCGGTTTGCCGTTTTTATCAAGAACAAGGGTGAACATTTCAGTGGATAGACTAAAAAAAAACGTTCTGCCGTTTTTATCTATGATATGGATTTGAAAATTTTAGTGGATATAGAAATAACCGGTTTGCCGTTTTTATAAAGAGCATTGATTTGAAAATTTGAGTGGAAATTAAAAAAACCGTTTTGCCGTTTTTTCATGAACAAGGGTGAAAATTTGATTGGTTCGACGAAAAAAACCGTTTTGCCGTTTTTATCAAGAGCAAGGGTGAAATTAAGTGGAAATAAAAACCGGTTTGCCGTTTTTATCAATGACATGGACGTGAAAATGTTAGTGAATATAAAAAAACCGTTTTGCCGTTTTTATCAAGTACATGAATGTGTAAATTTGAGTGGATAGACGAAAAACCGTTTTGCCGTTTTTAACAAGAGCAATGGTTGAAATAAAGTGAATATAAAAAACCGTTTTGCCGTTTTTATCAATGACATGGATGTGAAAATTTGTGTGGATATAGAAATAACCGGTTTGCCGTTTTTATAAAGAGCATGGATTTGAAAATTTGAGTGGAAATTAAAAAACCGTTTTGCCGTTTTTTCATGAACAAGGGTGAACATTTGATTGGTTCGACGAAAAAAACCGTTTTGCCGTTTTTATCAAGAGCAAGGGTGAAATTAAGTGGAAATAAAAACCGGTTTGCCGTTTTTATCAATGACATGGACGTGAAAATGTTAGTGAATATAAAAAAACCGTTTTGCCGTTTTTATCAAGTACATGAATGTGTAAATTTGAGTGGATAGACGAAAAACCGTTTTGCCGTTTTTAACAAGAGCAATGGTTGAAATAAAGTGAATATAAAAAACCGTTTTGCCGTTTTTATCAATGACATGGATGTGAAAATTGTAGTGGATATAGAAATAACCGGTTTGCCGTTTTTATAAAGAGCATGGATTTGAAAATTTGAGTGGAAATTAAAAAACCGTTTTGCCGATTTTTCATGAACAAGGTGAACATTTGAGGGTATATAAAAAACCGTTTTGCCGTTTTTTTCAAGAACAAGGGTGAAAATTTGAGTGGATGGACGAAAAAACCGTTTTGCTGTTTTAATCAAGAGCAAGGGTGAAAATTTGAGTGAATCGACGAAAAAATGACATGGATGGGAACATTTTAGTGGATATAGAAATATCCGGTTTGCCGTTTTTATATAGTAACATGCATATTGAAAATTTTGAGTGGATAGACGAAAAACCGTTTTTCCGTTTTTAACAAGAGCAATGGTTGAAATGAAGTGAATATAAAAAACCGTTTTGCCGTTTTTATCAATGACATGGATGTGAAAATGTTAGTGGATATAGAAATAACCGGTTTGCCGTTTTTATAAAGAGCATGGATTTGAAAATTTGAGTGGAAATTAAAAAAACCGTTTTGCCGTTTTTTCTTGAACAAGGGTGAAAATATGAGGGTTTTGCCGGGTTTTTTTCAAGAACAAGTGTGAACATTTTAGTGGATCAACGAAAAAACCGTTTTGCCGTTTTTATTAAGAGCAAGGGTGAAATTAAGTGGATATAAAAAAATCCGTTTGCCCTTTTTATCAATGACATGGGTGTGAAAATTTTAGTGGATATAGAAATAACCGGTTTGCCGTTTTTATAAAGAGCATGGATTTGAAAATTTGAGTGGAAATTAAAAAAACCGTTTTGCCGTTTTTTCTTGAACAAGGGTGAAAATATGAGGGTATATAAAAAAACCGTTTTGCCGGGTTTTTTCAATAACAAGTGTGAACATTTGAGTGGATCGACGAAAAAACCGTTTTGCCGTTTTTATTAAGAGCAAGGGTGAAATTAAATGGATATAAAAAAATCCGTTTGCCCTTTTTATCAATGACATGGATGTGAAAATTGTAGTGGATATAGAAATAACCGGTTTGCCGTTTTTATAAAGAGCATGGATTTGAAAATTTGAGTGGAAATTAGAAAAAACCGTTTTGCCGTTTTTTCATGAACAAGGGTGAACATTTGAGGGTATATAAAAAAAACCGTTTTGCCTTTTTTCCAAGAACAAGGGTGAAAATTTGAGTGGATCGACGAAAAAAACGTTTTGCCGTTTTTATCAAGAGCAAGGGTGAAATTAAGTGGATATAAAAAAACCGTTTGCCGTTTTTATCAATGACATGGATGTGAAAATTTTAGTGGATATAGAAATAACCGGTTTGCCGTTTTTATAAAGAGCATAGATTTGAAAATTGGAGTGCAAATTAAAAAAAACCCGTTTTGCAGTTTTTTCATGAACAAGGTTGAAAATTTTGAGGGTATATAAAAAACCCGTTATGCCGGGTTTTTTCAAGAACAAGGGTGAAAATTAAATATCCGGTTTGCCGTTTTTATAAAGTAACATGCATATTGAAAAATTTGAGTGGATAGACGAAAGACCGTTTTGCCGTTTTAAACAAGAGCAATGGTTGAAATGAAGTGAATATAAAAAAAACCGTTTTGCCGTTTTTATCAAGTACATGGATGTAAACATTTGAGTGGATAGACGAAAAACCGTTTTGCCGTTTTTAACAAGAGCAATGGTTGAAATGAAGTGAATATAAAAAAAACCGTTTTGCCGTTTTTATCAAGTACATGGATGTGAAAATTTGAGTGGATAGACGAAAAACCGTTTTGCCGTTTTTAACAATGACATGGATGTGAAAATTTGAGTGGATAGACGAAGAACCGTTTTGCCGTTTTTAACAAGAGCAATGGTTGAAATAAAGTGGATATAAAAAAAACCGTTTTGCCGTTTTTATCAAGTACATGGATGTGAAAATTTGAGTGGATAGACGAAAAACCGTTTTGCCGTTTTTAACAAGAGCAATGGTTGAAATGAAGTGAATATAAAAAAACCGTTTTGCCGTTTTTATCAATGACATGGATGTGAAAATTTGAGTGGATAGACGAAGAACCGTTTTGCCGTTTTTAACAAGAGCAATGGTTGAAATGAAGTGGATATAAAAAAAACCGTTTTGCCGTTTTTATCAAGTACATGGATGTGAAAATTTGAGTGGATAGACGAAAAACCGTTTTGCCGTTTTTAACAAGAGCAATGGTTGAAATGAAGTGAATATAAAAAAACCCGTTTTGCCGTTTTTATCAAGTACATGGATGTGAAAATTTGAGTGGATAGACGAAAAACCGTTTTGCCGTTTTTAACAAGAGCAATGGTTGAAATGAAGTGAATATAAAAAAACCGTTTTGCCGTTTTTATCAATGACATGGATGTGAACATTTTTGCCGTTTTTATATAAAGAGCATGGATTTGAAAATTTGAGTGGAAATTTAAAAAAAAACCGTTTTGCCGTTTTTATGAACCCGTTAGGCCTACATGGATGTGTAGTAAGTAGTTGAAGTGGATATCAAAATAACCGTTTTGCCGGTTTTTTCGAGAGCAAATTTTAAAAGAATAAAATTTGAGTGGATATAAAAATAACCGTTTTGCCGGTTTTTTTCAATAACAACGTTGAACAAGGTTGAAAATATGAATGGATATCAAATACAGTTTTGCCGGTTTTTTTTTATCAAGTGCAAGTTTTAAAAGTAGAAAACGTGCTAGCATTGTTGTAGCGAACTCCCTATGTATAGTTGTTGATGTGGATGTCAAAATAATCGTTTTGCCGGTTTTATCAAGAGCAAGTTTTAAAAGTAGAAAATGTAGAAAATATGTTAGCACTGATATTGAACCCCCTATGTGTATTCATACTGATTGGATTTTGTCAAATTCGCGTGGTTTCTGTATCTAGTCTTACTGGAATACTCTTCCCCCTATATCACGACTCATATGTTGTGTACTGCTACAGGGTGAGTCAAAAAAAAGTTTACTCAACTTCAGCGATTTTTTTTAGAACAAAGTATTCGTTTGTTTTCACAACAATTTACTACGGTATAAAGACAAATCAATTAGCTTTAATATGAATTTTATCTGGTTTAGATTGGTTGAGGGAAACCTATTTTACGCTGTTTTGAATAAAAGTGACCAATTTAACGTCCGAACACGCTTCCAGATCTTGACCATTATATTTCATAAGATACGACCAATAAAAAATTACAATACCGACAGCGAAAGGATCAATTCCTTTGTTATGAAATGATTAACGTGTGGTAATTGTGTCATAAATAGGCCTTGAAGCTGTCTATTGTCCAGCCAGTAGGGAGGTCACGCTGCATGTCATATTTTGTTATACGCAAGAAAACAATGGAGTCATAGTGACTGCAATATTTGCTAGAAATAGCTTCGGGAAATGGCATCTCAAAAACTAAGAAACGTGTTAAAAATCATGTAGAATTTTAGAGGAGGGTCAATAACATCTGCAGAACAGTAAAATGTATAGTTTTAAACACGTTTGGTGACCAAATTTATGTCGTACAATGCCGGAAAATTCACGTTTTGAAAATCCGTGGTCTTCAAAATTACAGGAATCCTAACTCATTCTAAACCTCACCAAATCATGAAATGAACCCTCGTCTACAAAAAAGTCCGTGTACGTATTGCTCTATCTGCTTGGAGATAGCGAAGACCACGGAAACCTCATAGCTTTATACCACGGAATGAAATCTGTCATTGACATTACATGGCGAAAATCGTACAGATTTGCACTGCAGACCTCTGTGTAGGGAGTGTTGACAATAGCATGACAATAGCAAGGTCGTTTGACTATTGTGTTTGTTCATGTTTGTGACGACTGACCCCGTTTAACAATCTTCATAGCTTTCATATAGGGCTTGGGTGACCTAACTATTGACTGTTGTCCCTCAGTGCAACCATCCTAAGCACACTCTCAAAGATCAGGAGAAAAGACGAAACAAGATGCTGGATTATCAAGTGGGTTTCTATTCATATTGGGCCGTATTCTCGTACTAAACGCGGTTTTAGCTTAAAACCGTGTCTAACTAAACGCGTGTTTAGCTTAAACGCGATTTTATCTTTTAAACAATGTGTTTAACAAAACACGATTTTAAATTACGCAAATATCGTCCCCAGGGAACTCGTTGGGTAATTTCGTGCAGGTTTATGATACGTGGTGGCCCAGATAAGACACCGTAGTCAAAAATCAAATACATCAAATGCACGTGTATTTTAGCGATACTACCTGGCGTGGCCTATCCATCAGGTCTCAGCAGCGGTTGCCGATCGGGTGGGTGGGTGTTCAGTTTGTAACCATTATTTTGTCAAAATAAGGACTATTGCAACATAACAATCAACATTTATTCGAGAGGCACATGAAAATATCGCATGAAAAGCACACTTTTAATGATGTAATAAACAAATCGATCAATTCATTAATGGATACGACGATAACACGTCTCTTACAACTGCAACCGCTGTGGCGAGCATGCAGGATCCTATTGTTTACACGGGTTCGATTCCCATTTTTTGCATGTCTTACATTGTTAATACATTGGTTAATTCAGGTTATTAATATCTTTTAAGAGCATTTATCTTTTATCTTTTAAAGAATTTAAAAATGCTTTCTTTGTTAATTATACAAATTTATTTTTTTCTGATATCTTGATTTCCTAGTGTACTTTCGTGACAGTTGTATACAAAATGTAATAATGAATTGTATTGAAGAAAATTTATGCTAAATGTCCTCAGCTTGTTGGCAGAAAGTACCAAATATTTAATGAGACAGTTGAACTAAACTTATCTAATTACGTATATATAAGCCTATACATTCATATAGTCGTCCGGACAATCACTATGCCTAGACGCGTCGCAAACGGGTCGGCCATGCCCGCCCCACTTTTTTGCAAAGAAAGAAAAAAAGAAGGGAAAAAAGAGAAGAAACGGGGGAAAGAGATTGCTTTTCATTAAAATATTGGTCAAAAGTACACACAAAATCGCATCAAATGGGTTCGAAAATTGAAAAAGAAATCCAATTCTGAGGGGGCCTCAGACTCCCCCCCCCCCCCCCCCCCCCCCCGGTGTTCGAGCTTTTAAAGCATGTATACTTGAATCAAGAAATATCAGTTACGCTCAACTTCTTTCGTGCATTATAAAAAACAAAATAGGCCTATTTACTGGAAATGAAGAGGTGGCTTTTTGATCAAATGTTGGTCAAAAGTATACACCAGATCGAACCAAAGGAGTTCAAAAATTGAGAAAAAAAATCTACTTATAGCGCACATAAGGGTACCAACTCAATTACCTTTAGGGGCCATATCCAAACTCCAGTGATTTTAAAGCATTTTTCTACCGATTTTACCCCGGTATTCCAACGAAATAGAACGAAATACCGTTGGAATACCGGGGATAGAACGAAATACCGTTGGAATACCGGGGTAAAATCGGTAGAAAAATGCTTTAAAATCACTGGAGTTTGGATATGGCCCCTTACAGTTTTCAATATAAGTATTTGTGGTACCTTGCTACACCCCTGAAATGTCTACACCTTTTAAAAAAACCAAAGCACAACGAATATTAGGTCTATTGGGTCAAATAATTTACAAATGAATGTGTTGAATAATTAATTATTGTATTAACTAAATATTTGTCTTTATATTAACGCTTTCCATGCGGCAGGCGGCTGCAGGCGACATTCCAAAATTTCACAAAATGTTTAAAAAATGTCAACATTATTGAATTCCATTACCATATTTGGAATCACCGTGTCAAATGCACAAAAAAGTACAAACATGCCTCGTATTGGTTCAGTAATCCTTGAGATAGACTTTGAAAATTGGGAAAGGTTTCTGAAAATCTGTTTTTATATGATAAAACCAATAGCCGCGAGGAAAATGTTAAGGTCCATCATTTAAAAAATCTTTATTCCTTTTAAACCATGGTATCACGATAAGAAAATCACGACATACACTTGATGCAGAAGTTTAGTTAAACGCGAGTTAAACTACCCCCGTACCCATGTTTAAAGTTAGACACATTTCGGCGAGTTAGACGCGTGTTTAAGTAAAACAAATGTACGAGAATCGCGTTTAGTTAAACGCTGTGTCTAAAGTTAAAGTTAGACGCGTGTTTAGCTTAAAACCGTGTTTAACTACGTACGAGAATACGGGCCAATATGATTGTTTTCAGGAATAAATTTTACAATGTAGAGAGAGAAAGAGAGGGATAGACTATTACTTACTAGTCTTACTGTGGACATTGACAATTTTTGATTGGTTCAAGGATAATGTTGACTTAATTGGACATATTTACGAAAAATAAGTGCAATATTATGTTTATTGATTTTATCAAAATACTATATCGTTTATTATTCACATTATCAGATAGTCACTGGTGACAATTTTTTTTCAATATCCTCATCTAGGTTTATCATGTTTATGAATATCCCTTGCGGACTATTTAATCCTTGCAATTATTATTTATAAACTGACAGTGGTGATACGATTTAATCCATATTTCATGTTTTAATCTATTAGGAGACAATTTTGAGCAAGTCTATTGTCTACTTAATTCTTTTAATAAACAAGATGCTTTACATCATAATCCTAGTAAACATTATAAAGCTCGTTAAGCTTGAAATTAAAAACCGTGTTTTGGGTGAAAAAACAGCTCCTGTACAGAAATAGTCATATTTATTTAACGGTATCATCAAATAGCGTGATATTTTTCCACATGATAGCAAAGAAATGGCGCAATCATTTAAAGTTTTGTTTGCCTTGATTTTGTGGTCAGAATTTTTGTCTTCAATTTTTTCAATTAGGGTAAAAAAAAATTTGACTCACCCTGTATATAATAATGTTTTATATCATATATATAATATAATATAAAGCAGTTTACCAACCCACGGTGTTTACAATAGACAATATAACAAACAAATAATAACAACCACCGGCGAATGTCCCAACGAAAAATAAGCAAGGACATTCACCGGCGGGGATTTGAACCCCGGTCTCCCGATCTCTAGACGGGCGCCTTAACCACTAGGCCACCGATAACTTGCTGATAAACGGCAATTGGAATCAGTGCTAAGTGAATAAGCGACGGGGTTATACAATACACACAGCACGATAACATGAGACATTTGGCCAAACACAGTAGGGATCACAAACGTGATGACAAGAGGAAACTGAATAAATAAATCATATAATAATGTTTTATATCATATATATAATATAATATAAAGCAGTTTACCAACCCACGGTGTTTACAATAGACAATATAACAAACAAATAATAACAACCACCGGCGAATGTCCCAACGAAAAATAAGCAAGGACATTCACCGGCGGGGATTTGAACCCCGGTCTCCCGATCTCTAGACGGGCGCCTTAACCACTAGGCCACCGATAACTTGCTGATAAACGGCAATTGGAATCAGTGCTAAGTGAATAAGCGACGGGGTTATACAATACACACAGCACGATAACATGAGACATTTGGCCAAACACAGTAGGGATCACAAACGTGATGACAAGAGGAAACTGAATAAATAAATCATATAATAATGTTTTATATCATATATATAATATAATATAAAGCAGTTTACCAACCCACGGTGTTTACAATAGACAATATAACAAACAAATAATAACAACCACCGGCGAATGTCCCAACGAAAAATAAGCAAGGACATTCACCGGCGGGGATTTGAACCCCGGTCTCCCGATCTCTAGACGGGCGCCTTAACCACTAGGCCACCGATAACTTGCTGATAAACGGCAATTGGAATCAGTGCTAAGTGAATAAGCGACGGGGTTATACAATACACACAGCACGATAACATGAGACATTTGGCCAAACACAGTAGGGATCACAAACGTGATGACAAGAGGAAACTGAATAAATAAATCATATAATAATGTTTTATATCATATATATAATATAATATAAAGCAGTTTACCAACCCACGGTGTTTACAATAGACAATATAACAAACAAATAATAACAACCACCGGCGAATGTCCCAACTCTGTATAGTCAGAGTAGCCCAATTGAGGAAAAAGTACTGTTGACATTTGCAAAGTTGACAAGTCAGGAGTGTAACACTATGTAATTCTTTGATACTGTGTTGTCTTGCCACATATTATGCTATGAACCTGAAACTTCCAGAGTAGTTTCTGATAAGCATTGTTTAAAATATGTTAAACAGTTCTGTGACAGTTACATCTTTTGTGTATAAAACTTTTGCCCTCTAAAGTGACGAAAAACAAGTGTTTTTCATAAGAAAAAATTCAATATTTTTCCATTTTCAGTGGTAGCGATATACTTG
Source organism: Ophiura sarsii (assembly GCA_035610835.1). Classification (NCBI taxonomy): domain Eukaryota; kingdom Metazoa; phylum Echinodermata; class Ophiuroidea; order Amphilepidida; family Ophiuridae; genus Ophiura; species Ophiura sarsii. Next base: position 31,868,866 of record CM069444.1, on the reverse strand, counting down.
ATAGTGGTAGAGTGGGTAGTGTTAATAACCTCTAATATAGATACCTAAAACACAAACAAGCTTTGTGTGAATGAAAAAAATTAGCATACTCTGTAGTAAATATGCCATAAAACATAAATAGATGTTTTCAGACTACCCCTTCCATTATTTTTCAACTTTAACCAACTAAGGGACCGTTCAATATTTATGGTGGAGGGCGGTGGGGGGACAAATTCGAGACACGTATGTTAAAATTACCTAACCCCCCTACAGCTGAAACTGAAAATTACATGACCCCCCTGCTAACCAGTAGCTTTTTACACCCCCCCCCCCCCCCTCCCCGACAAAAATCAACTTGTCACATACTTAAGGGGCTGTCTTTAACTTTGGAATGTTGTTCATGCATAACCTACGTTGTCAAATTTTGTTTGTGCCCTATCTGAACAGCCAATAATTTTATGATGCCCCTTCTTTTTATTGTGTGAAATTAGTAATGGCGAGCGTAGCGAGTTGGAATTTTTTTCTCATATTTATACATTTTGGATGGTTTTGTGAGTCTTTATAACCCGAACAAGTTAGAACATTCTGAGCAGAAACGTATAATCCAGTGAAACGTTCTACTTTTGTGAGCATTGGTGCAAAGCAGAAATGAGGTGAAAAGCATGCAACAAATCACATTTTTAAATCATGAAGGGGTCACACCACTAAATAGAGCTCCATAGGGATATGTACAAAAACACCGATATAAAACTCTGTTTTAGACCACTGAATTACGAAATTGGACCCTATAGAGTATTTTTTTCTTAAAGATTATCACATTTCCCCACCAAAAAGTGAAAAAAATAGGTAGGGTTAACCTGCTCGATTTTCCAAAATATGCCCATGGAGTTGACTAAGCTTGGAAATGTCGCCGTAATCGCCAATGTTTCCAGTAAAAAGCACAAATTTGAAAGATCTCTCAACATTTACCTAGATGATATTCACAGTTTATAGTCAGGGTGCATGTAGGTGATGTCCCATTAATCACAATTAATCAAAAATCATAGGCATTTACGTAATTGTATTACTGTCAAGTCTTTTTAAATTGAGGATTTTGTGATGCATACTTTCCGATTCTAGCTTTAAACACCGTCCTTAAGGGTAGGGGATACCCCATTTAGTGTAGTGCACCCTGAAATTGGATTTTGTAACATTATACACCCTGTGGCTCTAATATCTCGACCGTTTATGATTATATAGATGTTTTTTCCACCATATCGTCGATTTGCTGTCCAGAAGTCGTCTGATAGTAAAGTTTTTGAAGTCGATAGGTTTTAAGAAAATATGCGCGAAGCCCCCTGTTCAAGAATAAAAAGTTACATAACCCCCCTATTTTAACATATTAAAGTTACAAGACCCCCCCCCCCTATAGTTTAACCGCCCCCCCCCCCTCCACCATAAATAATGAACGGTCCCTAACATCAAAGTAACACAAGAAAAACACATGGATTTTATGACAAATAAGGGACAAAATGTCCCATTTTGATATTATAAATCTTGTTTTATTATTGATTTTAATACCTGTAACGTCCGTAACGCTTCAAAATGTAACGTCCGTAACACTAAATTAACAGCGTTGGACGATACGGGAGTATTAATTTCAAACTTGCTGTTCATGTTAACATAGAATGGAGTCAGGGCTTGCTCAATATAGTTGACAGAAAAAAATAAAACAGGGAACTGAACAGAGATTTAAGGATATGTACCATAGTCAAAAAGGCACTTCATTTCAAGGTAACGCCCGTAACGCTCGTTTCTAATTTTTGTTGCTAATTAACTAAGAAAGTTAAAACAAAATTGCTTCATTATATTGAACATTAGAGTGTTTACTACTAGCATACTAAGAAATAAAGTGTTATCTTAGGGACCGTTCATTATTTATGCTGGAGGAGGGGTTGGGTAAAATATAGGGGGGGGGGGGTCATGTAACTTTCATATGTTGAAATAGGGGGGCTATGTAACTTTTTATTCTTAAACAGGGGGGGTTGTGTAACTTTTTTTAACTATAAAGATGGTGATTGGGGTGATTTTAGAGGCTATTTTGAAGTGTAAAAGCCATTTTTTTCTGCGCTTCGCGCACATTTTCTTACGACCTATCAACTTCAAAACATGTACTTATGATGAGACGACTTTCGGACGGCAAATCTTTTTGGTGCACGCCCTGCTCGGACGATCTGTTGAAAAAAACCCTATATAATCATCAACGGTTGAAAACATTGGAGCCATGGGGTGTATAAAACATTAATTAGCCTATAGGCCTATGTTCCAAAATCCAACAATATATCATTAAAACGGTAATTTCTTGCATGCTTTTCACCTTTTCTCACTCTCAGCTCTGCACCTAAGCTCACAAAAGTAGAATGTTGCATACGTTTTTGTCAGGATGTTCTAACTTTTTGGGGGAATATAAAGACTCACAAAACCACCCAAAATGTATAAATAATGACAAATTTTCCGCATCGCTACGCTCGCAATGTAGTTATAGTATAATTTCACACAATCAAAAGATCAAGAAGGTATCATTAAATTATTGGCCGTTCAGATGGCACAAACAGAACTTACCAACGAATCCATGGACAAAAGAAAAAGACAGCCCCTAAGATGTCACAAGTTGATTTTTTTTTTTTTTGGGGGGGGGGGGTTGTGTAAAAAACTACTGGTTAGCAGTGGGGGTCATGTAATTTTCAGTTTCAGATGTAGGGGGGTTAGGTAATTTTGACATACAAGTCTCGAATTTGTCCCAACCCCCCCCCCCCCCCCCCCCCCTCCACCATAAATAATGAACGGTCCCTTATCAGCAAACAGATGTGCTATTCAATTAAAAGTTGCAAGTTGCATGTATCTATAACGTCCGTAACGGTGGAATTGGCCATTTCTTATCATAAATCGTACATACATTCCAAGTTACAGGGCGATACGATTCTTAATTACTTCAAAATCATGGTTTTAAGAAAATAAACTGTCGGGTTAACACGACAGTTTATATTTTCACTCTAAATTCACTCTAAAACCATGATGTTGAGGTAATTAGGAATCGTATCGCTCTGTAACTTGGAATGTATGTACGATTTATGATCAGAAATGTAAATCTGCAAGAAAATCTACTTGAAATCATGAATAGAGGGCGCTCTCTTGAAAAGATCACATAATATGCCATTAATCATCTGTGTTGAGTAATTGATTAAATTTTATTCAACATTATGTAGAATTCTAGGTGTTGTATAAAAGTAAAAACTACTCAACGTTGAGCAAAACATTTAGTAACAAGTTGGGGAAACCCCCGGTCAAAACTCATTTTGTTGCTAAAATATTGCGTTAATTGTTTCAATTGGGCAACTGTTGAGTATTTGTCTCAGGCAACCACGCAACTTATGTTAAGATTTACTCATGTGGTTTTTATTGACCAACTGTTGCTTAAATCCTCGATTCTAATGGAGAAATATTCCACTTCAGCAACTGTTGCATGAGCATTAAGGAAAATCACGCAACAGCTGATGCAAGATACGCACATGTGAATTTTAGGCACCATTTCGTGATACGCATAAATGGTCTTTTTATGCCTATAAATCGATTTCTATTTTTGTCACCCCCTTCATTTGAAACCTTACTATCTAAGCTCTTAATTTAGCCTAGATATCAAACTGTAACAAACAATGCCGTGTTAATGCCTTTGGATGGTCTACTGGTAGGAGGTAGAACTTGTTGAATGACCTTCGTACGTAATTGTCAATTGAGTTACGCAGTGAGCTGTAGGGTGAATCTTTTTGCACTTGGAATATGCGTAAAATTACTCAACCGTAACAAACTTACTGTCATCTTAAAGCTCAATTATTAAATTGTAAATCTGAGAAAACCATTGAGATCGTTTATAAAGAGCATGTGTGAAAAATACCCAGCAGTGTCTATTCTTTTTGCAAACCCATTTTCTGTATGTAGCTATCTTCAGTAGATTGCAAATTTGATAAAATAGTACCAACTATACCAAACAACTCAAATTCATGTAAAAAAAATTGTTTGTTTAGATGTTAACAAAAGGACTAAAATGGTTACTTAATATTGTAAAAACCCTACAAAGCTTCTGTCAACCAACAGATGGTTGAACCTTTTGAGAGCAAAATAGCACAGATATACTGACCTTTTTTCCTGAGACGTCAACCTTTACAATCTTAATTATAATACCATTGATGAGTATACTTGTTGTAATTATTTCTTTCTTTATTAAATTAATTATTAAATGTTGTGACCAAATCAACAAAATCAGCTCTAACCTGTCAAAGCATGATATCCAATTTTGTAACATTTAACTGGGTTTTTTCATAACCTTGAATTCATAGCATATAATATACTACTGTATAAGCGGTTATTTTCGCGTACTTGTATTTTCGTGATTTTATGTTGTTTTTTTGAAAATATGCAAGACTTTAATTTTGCGGTATGAACATTAAATATAATGTAACCGTATGGCAAAATGGTATTTTTGCGTGATTATGTTTTCATGTTCAATCATGAAATTCGCAAAAATAAAACCTTTCGCGAAAATTACCACGTATACAGTATTTCAATATTTATATGATATAAATGGCTCAAAAAGTAACTTCCCAATATGAAATGCTCATAACTCAAACACTATTTCCCCTTTACTATAGTTTGAGATATTTTGGGTGAAGAATGACTGAATATTAACAAAGTCATGTGTCATAAACCAAACCAAAGTGCGATTTTCATTTGTGCACTTGGTTTTTCAATATGCATGCATTACGCTACAAGGCCCGCTTAGCAGCGCTATAAATTGTTGCCCTAAAAACCGGCAACAAATTTAAATATTCGCCTTCCATCAAAGCTGGTTGCTATAAATGACATAATTCTCGTGTGCAACCAACCGGCTGTATTGCAATGCCCATTGAGTAGTTTAAACGCCTGAGCATGGATGTAATTTGCAACATAATGGAAACTCACCCATGCAGTTAGCAAGTACCGCTCGTACACGCCCCGAATTTAAATATACAACCAGGCAATCCTCTCGTAGTAATTGATAACAATAGGATTACTAGACCGAATTAATAGCGCTCCTAAGCGGGCAATTTATGTCATGATAATGTAATGGTATGGATTGATGTAAATATCCCTGATCCACATCCCACTATCGACAGAGAGGGGGTACAAGTTGGCCAATCATACTTATATAACATTTTATACTATATCCAATTACTATGTGCGTTATAAATCTTAATAGCAACAGGATGAGCAATACCGTTTTGTTGCTTGGTGTCATAGGTCAGAGGAAGCACTGGTATGGGATTTCCTATTGTGTAGCCTAAATGAAGCAACTGGGGTTGTCCATACCTAAATATAAACTTTTGTACAGTGACCTTATAGACTATCAAGTAAATTCACGGAGCGAGAAAGCGTTAGTTGAAGGACCATTTTTCCTATACAGACTGAGAGCTAACATTTTAATAGCAAAAATCTATCTGATGGTAAGTGCAACAAACCTCTTATTTCGAACATAACATTGATTGAGACATGCCATTTTTACACAATGATTTTTAACATTGGATCATTACTGGGTCTCATTTACTCAATTTTGCCTTATTCATAACATTATCTGTCAAAATGTGAGGAACATTCAGTAGTTATACCATCATGGCAATCTTATAATGACCGCGCATAACAACAGCAAGGTTGCACTAGGTATAGGAAATCATTGATTTGCGCAATTATTTTTCCTATTGTGTTAAAACAAAGACTTTAAGGAGAGACAACGGACTGATTTACTTGTAAAAGGGCAAGAGCCAATAATGCTATGTAGGTAATAAACTCTCTTTTGGGTAACACTTTACACTGCATTATGCACATTCTTTGCATATTTAAAGCTATGGCGGATGAACGGTCGGTCAAAGCTTTCTTGCGGGAGGCAGGCCTCGAAGACTTCCCGGATTTCGGAATTGTGATATGTTTATACATGTTATGGTTATTTTAGAACAATTTCTATTCTTTTAGGAGTGAAGTAGCTGTAATAGTCCTCTACTACTTGTCTATCTTATTATCCCTGGCCTCTCCAATACATACCATACCACTACAAAATAAAGTCGGACGAGGACAAGTAAACACATTTTGGGGGCCTTATCAAGTTTTGCCTTGTTTGTGAGAGCATGTCATGTTCGTCTCAAAGTAATAAGGGTCCATATCCAAACTCTCAGTGATTTTAAAGCATTTTTCTAGCGATTTTACAACGGTTTTCCAACGGTATATCGTTCTATTGTTAAAAGCATCGGAAAAAGATCGGTGATTAACTAGAAACCTCTCTACTTATCTGGCGTTAACAATAGAACTATTGTAGTACTCTCAATGGCTCAATTAGTGAAGCAGACAGATCAAAGCGCAAGGAAGGTTGTGTTATATTCTTTAAGAAATACTATAAGCTTTTTAAATCCGATCATAAAATGTTTACGTTCACCGCCGATCAATGTATCTGGTCGTCTAGAAATATGAATTAAGCTACCGCTCCATCACGAGTGTAGCATGTTGTTTACTCTCACTCTATTCATCTATTGTTCGGCGCAGTATTTGCCGCGAATTTTAATCGATCAAACGTAATGGTGAAATTTATTTACGAACGAAATGTCTAGAATCGTTTCAAAAAATAGTGTTATGCATTATAATGAAATCAGAATTACAATCTCCTTCAGCATATAATCAAATTTTGGGCGATAACCCATATTAAAAATGCACACCAATCGAAATATAAAGCATTTTAGCCTCCGATTTAAGAGATATTTGTATTTTGAACCCTATGTAATGTTTTTCTTCAAAACGTTTATGTATAGCCTTCATTAGCTCAAACGTCAAAGCGCCGGCTTCACAATCATGAGGTCAGTGGTTCGAATCCTGGGGATGGTTTTCTTTTCTGTTTTGTTATTACACTGTTTGTTTTTATAAATTGACAGGATTGCTTATCGTTCACTATATTTATTGAATGTTGAATGATACTTTTTTTCTTTTGCAATTTCACTGCGATAAAGAATGTCCTGTAAATATAATTGTGTTTACTCCTAGGCCTACATTGAATGGCCCTAGCTAGTCTATGAACATGATCTGCAAAGGCCAATTGTTATGTAAATAAGAAGCCAGTCGGCTCATGTCCTTGAATTGATTTTCCTATTTCCTACACCACCGAAACATTATTTCAATAATAATAATACAGGCACATTGATTTGTATTACATAACGGCTGGCATTTGTAACAAGTTTAGCTCAATCGATAATAACACACAACGAGTTTCTATTGTATTGGCCTGTTGCATATAGGAGTAGGACAGTTCGGTGGTATACCGCGGTTCATTCACATTTCATGATGCCATGCACACTAAACAGTCAGTGGAAAATTAAAATGAAATCGTAAATAATTCCACATTCCAAAATAAACTATAATTGAACAATAATGAATAATTATACGAAATGATAAACAATATCGAAAACTAATTTAAAAAATGTATATAAACGATTAAAATAAAATTTCAAGACGTGATAGGATTCGAACCCACGACCTCCGTTTACTAGTCCAATGCTCTACTGCTGAGCCAACTATGCGCTATGTGAACGCAATAACAAACAAAAGTAATATGGTTCAACATACCGTGTGTATTTAGGGAATAGTTGAATGAGAACTATATTTGGGTATAAAGCGCTGAGGATTTCAGGAAAATCGAAATAGCTCAGTTGGTAAAGATTAGGACTCTCAATCAGCAGGCCGTACGTTCGAATCTTTGTGGCGGTTTATATTCCTTGTGCTCTATACTTAGAGCGGTCGAGTCTGGGTAGAGGTCGGTTAGGGTTTTAAGTATGCCGAAATATAATATTTATTATTGTTCTCTCATTATACGTCCGTTCGGGGTTTTCATTTATATTGACATAATTTTAACGTTATTTATTTATTTTGTATTTACTTTCTTAATTGTTGATGTTTATTTAATTATTTATCAATCAATTAATTATAAATAGGCCTTAAAGGGGCGTGTACATCTCAAGTGTTTGTCCTGGACAAAAATCACATGACTCCCTACGTATCTGAGTCTCCGTGTTTCCATGTAATAATACCCATGGTGCAATAGATTTGCCGCGCCGAATTTCAATCGACAAAACCACACGTAATGGCCAAAATTTCATGTACGAACGAAATACTAAGGTGTCTAGAATCGTTTCGAAAAGTAGTGTTATGCATTATAATGAAATCAGAATTACAATCTCCTTCAGCATATAATCAACTTTTGGGCGATAACCCTATGTTGAAAACGCACAACAATCGAAATATAAAGCATTTTAGCCCGTATTTTTGCCCCGATTCATGTGATATTCGTATTTTGAACTTTATGTAATTTTATTTTCTGAATATCTATGTATAGTCTTCATTAGCTCAGTCGGCAAAGCGCTGGCTTCATAATCATGAGGTCAGTGGTTCGAATCCTAGGATTGTTATACTTTTTCTGTTTGTTATTTACACTTTATTTTTAGAAATTGACAGGATTGCATATCGTTCGCAATATTTATTGAATGTTGAAAGATACTTTTTTCTTCTTTTGCAATTTCACTGCGATCAAGAATATCCTAAATATATTGTGTTGACTATTCCATTCGATTGAACTATGGAGACCCTAGCTAGTCTATCAAAGAACATGATTTGCAAAGGCCAATTGTTATGTAAATAAGAAGCCAATCGGCTAATATGTCCTTGAATCGATTTTCTTATTTCCTATACGACCGATATTTGTATTTGCTGATTTGCTCCAAACTTCAAAAAAAGAGAGTTGTATCTTCAAAAATACGTTACGCGGTTCACGGCTTTCACGGCCTGGTGTGAGCGACTGTATTTTGGCGTGGATTTGATACCGTGCTCAGTGGCGAAACCAGGGGTCCAGGGTGCCCCCCTGAAATATCCCCGTCGGTAAACTTGAGCTTCCGTCGGTACAGTCAGATGCCAACGTTGAGTGAGTCTATTGTATACGAAGAGAATTTGTTTTCCCTTGAAAAGAGGATGTCGATCTCGTGCAATTCAATATGCCAAAATGTCAGCCTTATACAATGACAACATTAAGGCATTTAAATGTGGTTCAACGTCATGTGACTAGGGGGATTTTTCAGTAAGGGGAGCAATAAAATATGAATCCATTATTTTTACATGCTAAAGTCATGTTTGCAGGGACGTTTCTGCTTGAAAATGCGTTTTTCTGAAGAAGATCTTTTTGTCATTACTGAAAAAATAAGGTATATTTCCGCGGCCCTGACTTTATTGCTCTTTACATTGAATCCAAACCTAACTTGCAGCGACACCGTTTTCACATTTAAAATACAATCAAGATGATCAAAATTGATGGAGGCAATCCTACACAATCGCGAGTTGTAAATAATCCGATTTCTATTTTTGTTTGGTTTTTGAAATCTCACTTCACTGGCGGCCGGGGCGAACAAAATAGACGGTATTTTCATGATTTTCATGCCTTGACTTCTGACTGGGTATATTTGCGATTTCTACCAGGCGATCTTTTCAGCTATTGTTGACAATGTCATCGCTCCCCCCCCCCCCCCCCCACCCCCCCCCCCCCCCCCCCCACCCCCACTTTTCAATATTTCAGCTACTGACGAGAAGAAGAAAATTGGGTCATTTTTGCGATTTTTTTTGTCGGTACATCATGACTTTCGTAAACTATACTCCACCCCCCCAGTTTCCAAAAGCTGGGAACGCCACTGACTGAGTGCTGAACTCATCATGCCACTAGAATTGAACAACATTGTGCGTTGCACGTACTGCCGCGTAATCATACCGTGGTAACGCGTCGCGTGTCGCGTTTGCGCAAATGCTAACTGCTAGCTTGTCTATAATCACTGTCATAATGGTATAATGACATATTACTAAATTCAAGCTATTTCACACGAGCACGTTTCGTCGTTGTTCGCAGAGCTGCGTCCAGATGCCTGAAATGTGCTACTAACGCGCGTGACGATATCACGATTAACGCACAGTCATTTTTTGAATGTGCCCGGTACGCACCTCTGGGTTTACGCACATACGAATGCACACAAGTTCGCACGCATAGAATGGAGTTGACCATAGCATTATGACACTGACTATACGCTACTTGTACGCAATCCTATTTTAAAATAAAAGCAAGGCTCTCCCCTAGTATCAGCGGGCCCAACCGAGATTTTAAACCAGCTAATATGCATAAAAATAATATAATTTATTAATATGCACAGTACGAACGCATTGTCAGCTATAACTTGAATTTCATTTAATTCAAATTGGTCATTTCAAACGGGAGATATGTGCACTTTTCTAAGGTACCTCTATGAATGCAAAAGTTTAACTCACGCATTTTGAAATGTCAATCAAATGCGTGTTGGTATTCACAATGCCTACAATGGACAATGTGGTATATTTGGAACACTTTCATCAAGTATAAAGAAGTACGTTTAGCTAGTGTACTCATATATGCAATGAAGACATTGACTAATTTTTAACAAGAGTATTTGTCGTGATTTTCTAAACACGGGACCTGAATATTTTGACTCACCCTGTATACAAACCAACATCAGATTTGTATTTAGAGAATAAAATTTAGTTCTAATACTATTTACTGTATACGATGGTCTTATAATGTAAAGGCTGTACCATGGAGTCGTATATAGCAAAACAGCTATTAACTATGTTTGATTCTCATTCATATTTAGTTTATTGGTTATTTTGGTCTTTAATCAGTTTGTTAGATTTATTTTAACAACAAACATAATAATCAAACAGCATTCTTATATAGTGGGTGTGGTTTGAGATGTCAGCAGGCAATTTGATTGGTTTTTGGCTGATTTTCAGCCGACACGCCCGTGCATTATGAGACAATGTTGTATAGTTTGGGGCGGGGTTTAATTCATTCGAAAACTAATACCGTCAGCGCGTATTATCAACGCGTCATCGCGTTAGCGTGCCCTACACAAAGTCGCCGCCGTATGCGTTGTGGGTATAACGCAGCGATGACAGGTGCGTGTGTGCTAAAGAACGCGATTAATTTGAAGCAGGATGTTGGAAAACAGCTCGCTGGATTCGCTGATTTTATAAAGGGGGACATTTGTTGTTGTTTGTTTAAAATAAATCTAACAAACTGCGTTATTTTATGATAAAAGATCAAAATAACTAATAAACTAAATAAGAATGAGAATAAAACATAGTTCTTAGCTGTTTTGCTATAGACGATGGTCTTATAATGTATAGGCTGTACCATATTTTGTGTCGTCGTGTATTGCCGCCTGCGGCGACCATACACGACTCCAAATATGGTACAGCCTATACACTATAAGACCATCGTCTATAGAAAAACTGCTAAGAACTATGTTTTATTCTCTAAACGTACAACAACTTTCCCCCTTTATAATCGGCGAATCCATCGAGCTGTTTACCAACTTCTTGCTTCGAATTAATTGCGTTCTTTAGCACACGCGAATATATGGCAACGCTGGGTAACACGCACAACGCATACGCCGGCGACTTTGTGTAGGGCACGCTAACGCAATGATCATGCGCACTGAAAATCAGCAAAAAAACCCAATCACAGTCCAGTGACATCCAAAACCACACCCACTGTAAAGAATCTACAATATTGCAATGCAATCAAAGTAAAACAAAGTACACCCTAACACATGAAGAAGTTCGTCACACTTAAGTGATGTGTGACAATCCATTTTTACTCTTCAAATTGAAGAATGTTAATGATTTGAACAACCATAACGAACAACAGTTTATAACAGAAGGAAACAATTATAGCAGACAAGGCATTGAGAGACTATTTATGTTTCTTTCAAACAAGTTTAACACTTTCCACGCGGCTATTTTAGTTTTACCACACAATGTGTCATTTATTTAGTGTTAGCATACAACTGAAGTTTTTGAACACTTTGGAGTACGTCTCATGTATTTAATGTTAGCACAAAACTGAAGTTTTGTTGACAATTTGTTTTTGCAAAAGCCGCGTGAATATAAAAAATGAAATCTGAAAAATTATCAGCACATGTTGAATCAATGTATCTTATTTTAAGTTATGCGATCAAACATAGCTCATATGGCCATGGGGCCTCAGATATTGTTTTTTTTTATTAACTTGTTGAATTATTTCACTGAAGTTTAAAAGGGTATCAAAAGAACGTGTTTAGATATATAGATAGATGGATATATTAATGGATAGATATATTGGTTCAAACGATCTTTGTATAATTATATGAACAAGACAATAAATGAGCATTTTTAGACGGTTTCAGCTTATTTTACAACTTATTGAGCCACCTTTTGGCGCATCCGTTACGTCGGTCGCCTCAATTATGTTGAGTTTTGACATAAAACTATAGTCGGCATACCCACTTATTTAGTCTCACGGTAGTGGCATCAAATATTGTGTTATGATGTGGTCAAGACCGGGAGTCAAGACGAGAGAGATTTAGGACAGCGGACAGCATTTTATAATTGCGCTCTTGCAGCGATGAGCATGTTCAGCACGGTATCAAATCTACGCCAATACTGTCGCCCATACCAGGCCGCGTAAGCCGTGAACTGCGTAATGTATTTTTGAAGATACAACTCTCTTTTTTGAAGATTGGAGCAAATTACAAATATCTGTGTTGAAGGAACTAAAAAAATCGATTCAAGGACATAGGCCGACTGGCTTCTTATTTACATAACAATTGGTCTTTGCAGACCATGTCCATTATAGACTTGCTATTGCTAGGGACTCCATAGTTCATTCATCAACACAATTATATTTACAGGACATTCTTTATCGTAGTGAAATTGCAAATGAAAAAAGTATCATTCAACATTCAATAAATATAGCGAACGATTATAAGCAATCCTGTTATTTTTTTTAAAAATAAAGTGTAATAACAAAAAGAAAAAAGACATTTACAAGATTCGAACCACTGACCTCATGATTGTGAAGCCAGCGCTCTACCATTTGAGCTAATGAAAACTGTACATGCAACAGTTTTAAAATAAAATTACATAGAGTTTAAAATACGAATATCACTGAAATCGGAGGCTAAAATGCTTTATATTTCGATTGTTGTGCGTTTTTATCAAAGGTTATCACCCAAAAGTTGATTATATGCTGAAGGAGATTGTAATTCTGATTTCATTATTATGCATTGCACTTCTTTTTGAAACTATTCTAGACACAGTCCGTTCGTACAATAATTTCAACATTACGTTTTGTCGATTAAAATTCGCGGCAAATCTATTGCACCATGGGTATTATTACATGGGAATACGGAGACTCAGATACGTAGGGAGTCATGTGATTTTTGTCCAGGACAAACACTTGAGATGTACACGCCCCTTTAATATACTATTTTATTGATATAATTATTAATCTATATATTATTTATTTACATTAATTACTTAATTTCTTCATATTTATTATTTATTTATTATTTATTAGGTCACGTTCAGAGTGTATGCAACATTCTTAAATAGTCTAAAAACGCAGAAAAATGACACTATTTAGGGGAGTAAGATTCATAATGCTACTTGATTACACACATTATGCCTATACCAGAAAACAATAACACGTTGTATGTTTTATGGCTCCCATATTGTTTAGTATTCAATGTTAACATTATCCATGCTTGTACCAGGGAGGTGTCATTGACACCTCCCTGCTTGTACTGCTTACTCTAAAATCATCCACGGCTGAACAATAGTCTTTAAAGGCCACTTCAAGGAGGATTATTCTTATGACGTTAACGAGTGGATTACAATAAGCCTAGCAATGAATAGGCGGCTACAAACATATCTCGTTTGAGTCGGGGTTTGAGGAGTGTCGCGATTAGCCATCGAGAGTACTACAATAGTTCTATTGTTAACGCCAGATAAGTAGAGAGGTTTCTAGTTAATCACCGATCTTTTTCCGATGCTTTTAACAATAGAACGAAATACCGTTGGAAAACCGTTGTAAAATCGCTAGAAAAATGCTTTAAAATCACTGAGAGTTTGGATATGGACCCTAACAGTTGTATGCAATCTCTCAAATTGACTACAATCAGAAATATATCGCGCGGTTCTAGGCGTACGCGGATTGTGGTTCGTTCGTTAAATGACGCAATAGGATCCTATCGGAACCGTTCACTCACAAAACATTTTCCGAATCAAGAGATTTACTTCATTGTTAGCGAGTCACTTGAAATCTGACTCATTTACGAAACCAAATGAGTCAGAATTGAACCTAATTGACTCTTTGTAATGATCGGTTTAATGCGTCATATACGAAATGACTCGAATGAAGAATTCTTCATTGATTCACTATCAGCACAAATCGGAGTCACGATCGAATTGAAGGTTGTAACAGACAAGTCAATTCATAGCACACTTGCTGCTTTCTATGCGGAGCAATTGTTACCAGATGTAGGCTAACGAAAACATACTCGTGACACTGCGCTCACACGTGTGGTCGTATAAATATGCAAAAATACCAAATTTGATTACAATTGTTGATAACACCATAATCAGAGAAACGAGTATCCCTTAAAATGTAAATACAATTTACATTGTTATTGTTATATTTTCTCACATTTTCAGACCTGTTATACATCTATGGTATTCCAGAGAAATGGGTGCGAAAGGGTCCAAAGCAACGTTGGAAACGAAAGCTCATGGCAAGGCAGAATCCGATGGTACGTATCATAAAGGCAAATTCCTAGTTGCTTAGTTGCTGTGATGCTAGATGATTTATCATGTTTATCATCAAACACGTGACTCAGATTGTATTGCCGGCCCCCCGTCTCTGTTCAGTGTCTTGTCCTGCTTTCTAATAGCGATTACCTGTTTGATCCAGCGTTTGTATCGTTTAGCCTCTCTGCCTACGATCCCTGACTCCTCCCAGTCGATTACATGATCTTTGTCCATTACGTGGTCGGTGATAGCCGATTTGTTAATGGCGGATTGAGAGCTGTTACGGGATGCTCTGGTGCAAACTGACGTCACCGCTCTTTCGGATTCTGTCTTGTGCTCCTATGTACGGGGTGTCACAGTTTTTACATGGTATCGAATAGATGACATCGGTGGTATGGAGAGGATCACGCTTATCTTTCGGGTGAACAAGAGGGTAACGATCCGCTAGTCCGACGGTCCGCTAGTCCGAAGTGCCGCTAGTCCGAACAGTAATTTTGCTATACCTTGAGGTCCGCTAGTCCGAAAATTAAATAAGGTCCGCTAGTCCGAATATAGGGCCCGCTAGTCCGAATTTTAAATAGGTTCCGCTAGTTCGAAAATGAAATACGGTCCGCTAGTCCGAATCTAATAAGGTCCGCTAGTCCGAATTTCAAATAAGGTCCGCTAGTCCGATTTTTTTTTAAATAAGGTCCGCTAGTCCGAATTTTAAATGAGGTCCGCTAGTCCGATTTTTTTTAAATAAGGTCCGCTAGTCCGAATTTTAAATGAGCTCCGCTAGTCCGAATTTAAAATAGGTTCCGCTAGTCCGAATTTTAAAGATTTTAGCACTCTAGAGAACCACTCTGAGACTCCTTCAACGTATGGAATGACAACCATGCCCAGCGACTTGTTTAAATCTCCTTTCGTTGATAAAGGAAACAGCTTGTTTCCAAAACGTCCACAAGTAAGTGGTTTTCCATGGACTATAGATATACAGAATTTCATCAACCATTTATTATAAAAGTCCTGATGAACTTTATCAAGAAAATTCCTAGTTTTATACTAAGTCTTATTTAGAGAATAAAATATAGTTCGTAGCTAGCTGTGTTGGTGTATACGTTGGTCTCATAATGTGTAGGCTGTACCATATTTGTAGCCGTGTATGGTCACCACAATGAATGTACACTCGTCCAAAGAAGTTCCTTGCCACTCATTGAAGTTCAAATATTGAAGTACAAATATTTCACATAAATATTTAATATAAATTAAACAATTGCATGTCAAAATAAGCAGACAATAATTCTCTATCATGTCTGTATGAAATTGAGATGTACGCATTCATGCATGGCTGAGCACATTCATTAAGCAATGGTGAGGTTCATATTGTGTTCAATTATTCACATTAACATTTGAATGGAAGGATTATCCAATTTTTTGCAATCTTCTTCCACAGACCTTGCCATTGTCAAGTGAATGGGATCTGCCATGCATGAGTGATCATGTCTAAATTCCATGTTAAGCTGTTAGAGGATTACTTTCTGCTTATTTTGATATACAATTATATATATTCTATTGAATATTAATTTGAAATATTTGGACTTTACTAAGTGGCAAGGAACTATTCCCTGACTATACT
Source organism: Ophiura sarsii (assembly GCA_035610835.1). Taxonomy (NCBI): domain Eukaryota; kingdom Metazoa; phylum Echinodermata; class Ophiuroidea; order Amphilepidida; family Ophiuridae; genus Ophiura; species Ophiura sarsii. The sequence continues at coordinate 31,852,533 of CM069444.1, read as the reverse complement.
CCATGTAACCTTGGTCTAATTGTCATTTGTGTGTTGTTTGTTGTTTCAGATCCAAAGTGTATGGCATCACACGACGATAAAGCCCACGCATCGGATGATTTAACTGTCAAGAAAGGAGACGCTGTAGAGATAAACAATGACATGTAAATATGGCAATTTTATGGATTGGGTTGGCTGGTATTTCTTTATCATTTCTGTGTCTGCTTGTTTGAATTTTTTATTTGTATGCTTGATTGTACAAAAAGTGTTGAACAAACAAAGAGACCAATGTTTTAAGGCTATATAAGGTGACACAAATATATGTATGGGCGGCAGATAGTGATTTGTTTTTGGCATTTTTTTTTTTTTTTTTCAATTCTCAATTTTTTTCAAACATTTTCAAAATTATAAAAACAAAACAGTTTTTTAATAAAAGAAATTCAGATTAAAAAAAAAGAAAATCTAAAAATCTAAAAAATATGGGTTTATTATGCTCATAGACCAGGGAAGAATGGGAGAGTTATATTATTGCAGCTCTCTTTAGCTGATGGTATCTTGTTCAAGGTAAATTTACTTTACTCGTGAGACTGAAGGTGAGTCAATCCATCATGTATGCATAAGCTGGGTAAAAAAAGATTGCTGGACATGATGATCTGCATTCTGTCATCTTAAAATCAAAGCCAGTGTATAAGTGGGTCTCACTTTAAAACCTATGTGCATTTTAAGGTCAACATCTTTGTAAGCGCTTTGAGCATCCGGGGAATGGCGCATGACGATTCACAAATACTTGTTTTAGGGGTGTATGTGTGTAATGTAAATGTGAAGAAAAAGGCACTAGGCATCATCTGGTAGTGATCCTGTAATTTTTCAATATCGTCAAATATTTTGACAAATAAGTCCACGTAGGTTTGATTCCAGAGGCAAATCCGCATGAGAGGGTTTTCCTTTCCTTCCTATCTTATGATTACTGAATTTTTGGTCTCATACAAGGAAACATTTCCATTTTGGATTGTCAGGCCAAGAAAAAGAAAAAAAACGTCTCATGGTCTTACATACCACACGTGCATAAGTATGTGGACTCACTTTTGCCGCACAACCCTATATGGCCTTTATAAACTGCTCACAAAAAGTTAGGAAACTTATTTTAATCAAGTTTTTTAATATAATAATGTTTTATATCATATAAGTTTTTTAAATTATTTATTACACTCTTTGTATATGTTATATATCAATGGAAAGCTGGAGTGTTCCTCTTGAAAACTACCACTTTTGCAATGATTAAATGTTGTTGAACTTGGCCACATGAATGAGAATGAGGCAAAGTCACTAACCAAATGTGCCAACATTACCATTATCTGTGCTAAACAGTCAATAGGTAATGATCAATAATCAAACCGGTCATGCTTGAGAACCATGAATGGTTTAGGGATCACACCACTAAATGGAGCTCCATAGGGATATGTACAAAAACACTGATTTATTCAATTTTATACCAACATTATCTATGTTTAACAAATTATACGGTGTATATGACAAAAAGATTCCCCATCGCATTACTATCAATCAGATATTACTCATTGCCAGAAGACATATATATATTAGCCGATGTCAAAAGTCAAATCCATCAATCCATGCCTTTAATAATATGATTAAAGATACGATCAAACTAGAGTATGAGTGCGCACAAAGAAAGTCTAAACTTGATATTCACATGCAGAAATGGGATATACTCCCAAACCATCTACAGTAATATCAATACCATGTTTCTGCTTCCGATGGATTTCACTATGTTTGTAGTCGCTATGTTGTACTCACATTTGGAAACATATTAGAGTGATTGTATACCACCATGGTTCATATTTGGAAACTTTTTTATGTTTGTATCATCAAAGGCCGCATTTGGATACATATGATTATTTAGTGTATATGCAATTGTATCACTCTGTATTTTTGTACTTTTCTGTATTTGTAAATGTCTTTCTGTGTTGCAAGTTTATAAAATAAAAATCAATAGAAAAAAGAAAAAAAACACTGATATAAAACTCTGTTTTAGACCACTAAATTGCGAAGTTGGACCCCGTAGAGTGATTTGTTCTTAAAGATTATCACATTTCCCCACCAAAAAGTGAAAAAAATAGGTAGGTGAGCCTGCTCGATTTTCCAAAATATGCCCATGGAGTTGACTACCTCTCTGACGAGCTTGGAAATGTCGCCGTAATCGCCAATGTTTCCAGTAAAATACACAGATTTGAAAGATCTCTCAAAATTTACCTAGATGATATTCACAGTTTATAGTCAGGGTGCATGTAGGTGATGTCCCATTTATCATAATTAATAAAAAAAATCATAGGCATGTACGCAATGGTATTACTGTCAAGTCTTTTTAATTGAGGATTTTGTGATGCATACTTTCCGATTCTAGTTTTAAACACCGTCCTTAAGGGTAGGGGATACCCTATTTAGTGTAGTGCACCCTTTACCTGGGTTTACACAAAGATTTGCACCAGTGACCACAACACACACAAGTTAACCCTCATCTCTTTAGAAAACCATTGTTTGGGTATTTGCAAGACTGGGTTTGGGTTAACAGGTGGAAGGTCATGAAGGTAATTCACAAGTGGTACACTAGGGACATTATATACAGCGCCTCCAAGTGACCGCATTTAACTGTTGAACCAATCATCCATGACTAAATTTTCCAAATACCAGAAGGCCAATAATAAAATATTGTTTGGTTGTCCTCGACCTCCCTATCTTATTTTCCGTCAGTTCTAAAACCTCGCAACCCTATTCATAGTCAAATTACCCGCTCATGCTTAACCGATGAACATATACCTGTATTGTATCAGTGCAGTAGTGGCGCCGAATTTGTCTGCAGATAGATCAGTGCAATGAAGGCATTCATGTGTGATATGCTAAGATGACGTGAGTTCAAACACCGATAATTTAATAGCCGTTGATGGGCAGAGTGTCGAATGGGAAATGTGTTGAAACTCTTTGTTGTTGTATTAGTTTGTTTCTTTATTGACATCATTGTTCATGGGCCTATGGTGAGCGTGTGAACTCACTAAAAATGTTTTAGATATGACCAAATATAAGGACTGACCGGGGACAACTTAATTATTTATATTTTGGGACTTACGGGAGCATTGATATTAGACGATTTATAGAATCAATTTCAATAAGTAAGCTATCAAAATATTCCTTGATGTATAAATAAGTATTATGGACGAAATCATTCTCTTTAATGCACAAATTACAGAGAAATCTTGAAATAAAAGTTGCAAACATGTTTAATTTTTGTTGAATATTTGAATTTTTTGCGACACGTTAATTTTCACTCATCTGTATCGATCTGCTATGTTGCAGGGGAATGGCATTTGGCTCTCATCTCATCCATAATAGTGGTTTGACTAATATTCATTACATCCATACCATTACACAACAAATTTGATTTGTCAATTTTCTAATATATTGACTCCCAATAGTTCGCTTTAGACAATTGACATCAGGGCAAGCAACCATTGATGTTTAGCAGTGGTTCGATTCCTATTGTTCAGCTGGTCGCTAGTGGGCGCTGCATTTGATGTCCGTTATATACTTGCGGTAGCACTTGTGAAGTGATGAAAGCTTTAGGCCTACAACTTGTAAATTTTTCTGAGACACGGTAAACGTTTAAGATTAAGATCAGTAAGTTGTCTTGCTTATTTTCATTACAGTGTTAATTTGTTTGTTCACACAGTAACACAAAATTGCTAATTTTGGCACATTTGATTTGTGACTTTGTCTCATTCTCATTAATGTGGCCAAGTCTAGCAACATGTCATCATTGCACATTTGGTATCATTTGAAAGAAGCACACTTCAGCTTTCCATTGATATGCAACATAATACAAGAGAGTAATAAATAATAAAAATATATTTGATTAAAAAGAAATTTCTAACTTTTTGTGAGCAGTTAGCTCAGGTCTTGTACAGATGTTAGTATACATGTACTTATGTTTCAAAATTTGTCAGTATTGGACTACGGGTTTTTTGTTTGTTTATTCGTACAAAAGAGCACTGTAATAAAGTTTAATAGAGTGTGTCTCATCGAAGACACATGCCTCAATACTAAATTTATTACCTATGAAAAATCTTAAATATGTGAATCGAATTTGTACATATACTCTTAACGACAAAACGTTGTCAATGTTTGTACCATTGATAGCTTGCCTTTTAAATGCAGGAAGGTAATACACTTTCACTAATGTATGAATCATTATCCTGTTTCCGGTATTAATGTCTATCAGTGGCGTATCTGGGTCACTTGTCAGGCTTGTGACGTGGCCTCGCCAAACCAGCGCGAAAAATCGAGCTCAAAGATAACCAACGGCTCTAATCTAAACCAAACCGAACCAACTCAAATTGGGGCCCCTCTCCCACCATTTTAAGGTTATGAACCAAATTTGTTTATAACCTTAAAATGATCTAATGTGTCTAATTAGGTCACTAGAGGTCATTGAACTTTACAGGGGTAAAACTAAAGACATGCTCCGATTTGAACCGGATTTGTCTCATCTTGTTAGGTTTGATGAGACAAGAAACAAAGTCAATCACAATAACCAGGTCAAAGGTCAAATAAGGTCACTGGTGGTCAAAATGTAAACTTCCTTCGACATTGAATCTGTACGTACCAAATATCAATGGCTAAATTAAACAATAACAGCCATAACACATGTTGCCTGCAACAGTTACAACACCGTTAAATTATTAGTTATAGCGCCATCACCATATTGAAAAAAATCATGGTCGTCTGGTCTTAGACCAGAGTTATATCTAGTTTTAATTTATGTTATATTTCATTAAATTTTAGGTTTTTTAGCCTGTATACGCTGGGCACGCCATGGCGATGGCCGGCGCGCAAATTTATTAACCGTACTCACTCACTGTATAAATGTATTGCTGTACAATGTACATGTGCTATGCACTTTACTCCGTCAGGTATCAAATGTTGTTTACGGTAATAAAGATCGCGGCCGGCCGGCGCACCGCACGCGTAATCACGCAATTGACGGCGCACGCGTAATGGCGCACACCGTAAGCCCGGACCGAAAGATGCACACACGTGAGTGGCGCAAACGAGTTTGTTATGGGGTAGTTTAAAGGCGGCAAGCAATATATTGCTCCGTAGTGCAACCGTACAATACAAGATAAAGGCACGATGACAAAACATTCATACTGCCAGGGTACATGTATACAGGAACCCCTTAATGGAACTGGGAGCTAGGCCGGCGTAAACCGTAGGCCTACACCCAGGACAACATGTGTTAATAGTGACAGGGAAAATGAATTTTTATGAAAGTACCTGAAGTCCCATCGCGGACCCATCCCCTACGCGGGCCACAACGGCCCCCGGGTAGCGCGAGCTACTATAAAACATATGGATAGGTCAGAACCGTGATATATTTTATATAAATGAGGATTTCGGCTTATACTTATAAACAAGGACCGCATTACGGTTCCGTTCCCTGTATATTTACAAACTTCTTTAACAACGGCTTTCATATCATATCCGTGGTTATTAATCTTGTTTTTTCCTCCAACTCTTTGAGTTATTGTTCCAGCTGTTAAAGTGCCTACAGCGCTTTTGGGTACCTGCTCTGGCCGTTTGGACCTTCGGACGCAGATTTTGACTAGGTTTATTTTGTAGCAAGGCCGTCACACTGGTGGGGGTCATTGTGAAATTTAATCAATGCAGTTTTTGTAGAAAATTCGTGATTTAAAGTACAAAAATGAATAAAAATAGGCCTGTCTGTTTTTTTAAACGAGCAATATTGGTTGGATATATCTGAAGTTATGGAAATAGCAAAGATTACATGTTCACAATATTATCATATTCCAATTACTCCATAGCTGTCTATGGATAGCTTCAACCTTCGAAAAATAAGTTGGGTGGAACAGCAAGCCCAAAATGTTAAGTTTATCGTTTGTTATGTTATAAAAATTATACTTTGAACTTCAATTTGTTATAAGAACTAGTGCTGTATCAGATTTAATAAAATAAAAAGTTCAAATTTCGAGAAAAATCACGATATAGTATTGCTAGATCAGACTTTAGTTTTAAAAATGAAGTCAATGTGGACTTCAATAACCTCATGTGGCAACACTCTAGTGTATTTTGGTCAAGCAAGCCTGCAAGCATAGACGGTTATTGCCGCAAGCAAGGTCCCCAGCATGTGGGCGTGTTGTCGATGGACGCTGGTCTGCCAATTGCTGGTTGAAACATAGATCTATATGGTTGCAACAACACCCAATCTGTAAGGTTTTAGCATGTTTTAGCGTGGTTGTATCAAGAATTTCTAGCTTTGAACTTAGCGAGGGTACCCGATAGTATATACATAAGCGCACTGTTTAAAAAATATCCATTCCATTGTAGGCATGCACGTCATATTTATTCTTTGGGAATAATGATGAGAGTAATAATTGGTTTCAAACCACAACATTGTATCAATTAAATCTCCTTGTTGTAACCGCTTTAAGAAATACCTGCAGATTGGTCGGAAGGACAGATACATAATGTGTTGCATCAGAGACATTGTTAAATTAAATGTATCCCCGATAAAGATTGGAGTGATATATTTTCAAATCAGTATTTCAATTGGATATTCAAAATTGAATATAACTTGCAATTAATAAATAGGCAGGCAGTGCTCAGGGTGTTAAACACACACACAAAAACACAATTATTACTTTGGACTAGACATTATATTCTCATTTGCATCAAATCTACGAAGTTTTCGTGTTTATATTATTTATCCTTTGAATTTACACCTCTTCCCATAGCACAATACCTCCATTGATTGACAGGAAGGAGGCCGAGGAGCGGCTCATGGCACCTGGTTTAGCCCCAGGTATCTTCCTTGTAAGGGAACCAACGGCAGGTAAGGCAAAATATGGTGTTTGGATGTCTAAATAAAGGCATCAAAAGGACAAATATCATGTTTGGAAGTCTAAGGCATCAAAAGGATGCTGTTTAGAGGCCTAACCCCCCCCCCCCCCCCCCCCCCCGAGCAAAACTGCCCATCATCTTTTTTGGCGGAGGATACTATATGTAAGTGGTATTCATGAGTTTTTTACGCACAATTTAAAAAAATCTAGGAAGAAAATGCCATTTCAGAATCACTGAATATATCTTGTTAAAAATTCTAGTTGACTTGACTTGATCTTTGTAGGCACCTACTACTCGTTATCCGTCCGAGAACATGATGCAGACATAGGGGACCATGTGAAGCATTACCGTATACGTAAAACGTCTACCGACCAATTCTACATCAAACAGACGATTAGCTTTAACACACTAACAGAGATGGTCAATCACTACCAACGTAAGTTGCTATAGACTATTTTTAACATGGGATGAATCTGGAACTTTTTGTATTGTGTAAATGATCAACTCTGCATCACACAGAGGATCAGCGGTAATGATGCTATATACACTACGTGCACGCAATCGCCATCTTGTTTTTGTTTAGGACCCGTGTTTTTAAAACTCGCGCCAAAGCATTACAAAGGGCAACTAGACAGGAGTTGTGCTTCGAGAAGCACGAATATTGGTTTTGTTAATTAATTACAATAGGTCAATGACCCTTAGTGACCCTAGAAGCATTTTTTAATTAAGAAATTGTTTTATTTTCAATTAAACTTGTTAATAACTTACATAAAATACAATGCGTGACCAATCATAGAACATAAAAAGGCTTAGATTACAAACGTGTTATTGTATACAATTTTAAAATAAATCCAGTTGTTCCTGACTATTTATTTATTAACCTCTACACTGTAGATATGTGTAATGAGTGTTTATTAGCCACGTGGATGTAGTGATTGTTAGTTAGTCACCAGATGTACATTGATCATGGACTTAAATTGTTTATTAGCCACCAAACTGATGTTTTGATTGTCTATCACTGTATGAAGATGTTTCTAATTATTGTTATCAGCCATTGGGGTGTATGTTAATGCCGTATTGTTCATAATAGCCAACACACATAAAGGATGTAGTGATTGTGCATCAGCTACCATACTGTATGTAGATGGTAGATCGTTTATCAGCTAACAGTCTGATGTATGCAGGCCTGGATGTATGTGAATGTAGTGATTGCTTTATAATTACAGATTGACCCCATATGACATGTGAATTTTAATAGCAGGAGACCCTATATGCACATGGTCATAAGGAATCATTTGACCAAGTATGGTGATTGTAACACTGTAAACTGTAGGAGAAGTAGCGTTTTTAAGGATATTCACGTTTTTACCTCTAGTGACCCCTTGTTGACCTTTGACCTAATTTAAATGATTGACTTATTTTCTTGGCTCATCAAATCAAACAAGATGTCAAAGTTTGGTCCAAATCGGACAATGTCTTAACTTTTATCCCTGTAAAGTTCAATGACCCCTAGTGACCCCATATGACATGTGAATTTTAATCGCAGGAGACCCTATATGCACATGGTCATAAGGAACCATTTGACCAATTGTGGCGATTGTGACATGTAAACTGTAGGAGAAGTAGCGTTTTTAAGGATATTTACGTTTTGACCTCTAGTGACCCCTTGTTGACCTTTGACCTAATTCAAATGATTGACTTATTTTCTTGGCTTATCAAATCAAACAAGATGTCAAAGTTTGGTCCAAATCGGACAATGTCTTAACTTTTATGCCTGTAAAGTTCAATGACCCCTAGTGACCCCATATGACATGTGAATTTTAATCGCAGGAGACCCTATATGCACATGGTCATAAGGAACCATTTGACCAATTGTGGCGATTGTGACATGTAAACTGCGCAACTGCGCAAAACCAATATAATAAGGCATAGTGGACAGTGTTGTGGTCATGCTGTTCCCTCAAGCATGTATTTACTCAATCCATGACTCGCCACATAAAAACCCAAAACCCAGTTGACCAATTCAACCATTCACAACTCTCCACTTAGGCAACCCAGTGTCTAGTCAATTACAATTATTTGATGTCTCTCTGTTGGGAGTATTCAAACATCAACACACTATTAAAACAAACAATGGCGCATCATCATGATGTTGATGATTGACCAGTAGCAGTGAGCAGCGTTTTAACAGAGATTCTTTTAAAACAGATAAGAATATTATGCACACTGAAAGCCAAACTAGAGTCAGGGTTACTCTATAAAGGGAGTCCAGCCTACATGTGACTCTATGTCAATATTGACTCTGTTTGGAGAGTCACATGACTCCCTTGGAGAGTCAACATTTACTGACTCCTTTGGAGAGTCATGATGCATGACTCTTCAAGGGAGTCTTGTGACTCCTCAAATGGAGTCAATATTGACATAGAGTCACATGTAGGCTGGACTCCCTTTCGAGAGTAATAATGGACTCCAACTGGCTAAATAGAGTCACCGTGACTCCAGGTAGGAATAAGACACTGATAACTGGAGGTGGGTGGGGGGGGGGGGGGGGGGGGGGCTTTAAGGTAATTGGTTCTTTGATGTTTATGTTCTTGCTCAATGTATTTGCATTTACTTAGTGAGCAATCACTTCCCTTCCTTAACCAGTGAGAAATATGCATATATCAATATACATTCAACGGTGTTAAATTAAGGCATCGACTTAATTCAAATAAATAAATGGGTTTAAATAAATAAAATGTGCAAATTAGCTCATTAGCATAATTGAAATGGTATACACGAGCATCGGTGCTAATTTTTGTACCATTGCAATTATGCTAATGAGCGATTTGTGCATTTTACTCGGCTAATATAAGACCAAGTAAAATATGCAAATTAGCTCCAGAGAGTCAGGATGACTCTGTTTGGAGAGTCATGGGCGATGACTCTTTCCGACGGCTAGGGTGACTCCTTTGGAGAGTCAGGATGACTCCTTTGGAGAATCAGGATGACTCCTTTGAAGAGTCAGAATGACTCCTTTGGAGAGTCATGGCCGATGACTCTTTCCGACGGCTAGGATGACTCCTTTGGGGAGTCAGGACGACTCCTTTGGAGAGTCAAGATGACTCCTTTGAAGAGTCAGGATGACTCCTTTGGAGAGTCATGGCCGATTTACTCCATTTCAAGAGTCACTTGACTCCAGTCTGGCTTTCAGTGCAATTCTCATTGGTTCTTAGAGAAATCGGCGACATTTATATCAGTCACTGACCATTTGAGGTTCAAAAACCGACACACCACACACACCGGTATACCGAGTGACTGCGTAGAAAGAGAGTGTTAGTATTGTCCTGCATTTAAAGTGCTTCTAGAACTGGGATTCAATATAAACATGGGGTGGGCAATATGGGAAATCTGGGCGAGTATCGATACACACCACACACACCGGTATAGAGTAACGAGTGACTGCATAGAGATAGTGTTAGTATAGTTGTCCTGCATTAAGTGTTTCTAGAACTTGGATTCAAGATAAACATGGGGTGGGCAATATGGGAAATCTGGGCGATACAGTAGAGATATATTTTATTAGGCCCATATGCACTCGGGACAGTGAGTGTATTCATATTCAAATCAATATTAGTTTCTGGGAGTGAGAGTGTCAGATTAATGTTGAGGAGTTATTTCGTTACCGCGCTACAGACTACTTGGCCAAGACACACATAACTTCAATAGAAAATACCGGTTTAGCCATCCCTCTTTTTAAATATCACTGATTTTAATCACTCAAAAAAAAAAAAAATCAATAGTATAATCAGTAATCACTATTGTTAATTTGCAGAATCTGCCGATGGTTTATGCTGTAAACTGACCACCGCATGTCCGATGACAACACCGGAGACGGGTGGACGTATGGACAAATGGGAAATCCCCAGGGAGTCACTGTCCTTTGACAGGAAGTTAGAAGCCGGACAGTTTGGGGAAGTATGGCTAGGTATATAGTTAACATTTCACATACAGGGTTTGTAAAAATTGTGATATAAGTATGAGGAAATATTAAAGGAAAACTAAAAAAATCATGTTCATAAATTTGGTAATTTTAAACAAAAGGTATTGTTTTTGTTTGTTTGTTTGTTTGTTTGTTTTTGTTATTATTGGTATTTTTTTAGGAGATGTGAAAATATTGTTGTTCTTATTTGTAAGATTTATAAAGATAGAACACACTGAGTTTTGTGTGCTGCTAAAATTATCTCATGTTTTTGTCTACACATTTCATAGGAAAATGGAATAGGAAAACCCCGGTGGCCATCAAAACTCGAACAGTGGGAACTTCACCGGAAGTCTTCCTGGCAGAAGCAAATATCATGAAGAAATTAAGACATAAGAACCTATTACAACTTTATGCTACCACGTTAAGAGAGGTAAGCAATAATGAAAATAAGAATGTTAACAGGGAACAGCCCCACAAATCTGTGTTTCTATATTCAATATCCTATAGGCAGATTTTCTAAGTCTCTCCTAATTCCCGACCGGGGCTGTGAATGTCATTGATTGAAAGTGAATTAACTTCAATATTGTTGAATTTAATATCATGCACACAAAAAGTGATATGGCAAAAGTATGTATATACAACTTGAGTCTAGAAAATTGTGGGTATGAGCTTAATATGAGCTTTGATATAGATTTGCATTTAAGTTGTGGTTACACAGGACAATATACAATCGTACAGCTCGTGTATAGCAATAAAATAAGACCTTGGAATTTTCTATACCACATACAGGAACCCTTATACATAATAACTGAGCTGATGGTACACGGCAGACTACTAGATTATCTACAAGATGAAAAAGGGAGGTCCCTTAAGTTACCACAACTTGTCGATATATCAGCACAGGTATTACATAGGCCTATAGACCATTTCAAATTGAGGTCGGAAATCTTCGGGAAAACAGGTCACGTAGAGTAGGTGCGGTGTGCGTTCTTCGCAACAGTTGATCGCATTCACAGCATTGTCCTAGTTGGTTGTCCGCCTAGTGATTTACTAAGTTACCACAACTTGTCGATATATCAGCACAGGTATTACATAGGCCTATAGACCATTTCAAATTGAGGTCGGAAATCTTCGGGAAAACAGGTCACGTAGAGTAGGTGCGGTGTGCGTTCTTCGCAACAGTTGATCGCATTCACAGCATTGTCCTAGTTGGTTGTCCGCCTAGTGATTTACTATGTTTACATACACGTGTGCACACATGAGAAGTAAAACGTGCAACGAGACTATTTCGTTTGTGTATCAACAAAGGCGTTGACCGGCAAATTCCAAATGTATCGAGCTGACGGTAAAAAGTGAAAATATTACCCCAAATCTCTTTTATCTCACCGATTTTTGTTACTGAAATGCCGCAACATCAACTTTGTGAGGGATACAATCTATCACCAACACCAGCGCAATCTACCACACGGGCAAACGGGTGAAAAACACGTTTGTTTTACTCCGGCACATGGGCATGACCTATGAGCTGACAGGTCATGTAACCGAGCGTCAAATCACTCGGCTAATCGGAAGCATTCGGAACAGATCGTATATTTTCGTATTTGAATGGTCTATATCCCTTCTATGTTGCCAACTTCTCCATTTGTTTCAGAAGGGCAAAAGAAATAACCACATTTATTTAAGGGGTCGTTCAGAATGTACGTTCACTTACTTACGTACAAAACTTCTGAATTCCCTTCCTCCCTTCAAAGGGCAAAGGGGGGGGGGGGCGCCCCCCCCCCCCCCTATTGAGTCAGTCGGGGAAACTTAGGCCAGTCGGGGGAATTGAGAAGAAACACAGATGAAAAAAATTCGCGCGTTACGCGCGCATATGTCTTCCCAAAATGCAATATTCTTTGCTACAAGCTTGTTTAGAGCCAAAATGTAGCTCAATCGTGCAAAAAAAAATGTAAATTCGAAAATTTTCGCAGTTCTTTACTCCACAAAATCTTGTCGGTTCAATTTCATTTCTCACTCCCACCTTCAATACAATATGAATAACATAGCTACGTCACTGGGCTAGGTCGAGTAATCAAAGAGTGAGATTGGCTGAACTAAAAATTGTTGCAATAAAACTATTATGTTGAAGCATTGAATCTAAGGTGGAAAAAGTACAAATTTGACAAGAATTCATCACAAAATTATACTGAAATTTACCCCCTGAAACGGGTTTCATAGTTTTTTAACCGCTAAAACCCATGAGCTTCCAGGGGCCACTACCCCTGCACCCCCGCCAAGGCCCCTAATGCGGGCCGCTGGACCCCACCCGTTAGAGCTTCGCGGCAAGCCGCTCGCAGTGCGAGCTACGCCTGCACTTTACGGTATCTCTATTTTTATACAGTCGGGGGAATTTCATTTATGGCCAGGTGACCCCCCACTCACAATATCCTGCGCACGCCACTGCCTCCCTTGCATTACATATACATAATAAATGACAACAATTTTCCTCAGCTATTTTTTTGGGGGCCTAAATAATGGAGAAAAGAAAAAAGAAAGTTTGCAATAATTTGAAACAAGCAATCTGTAACAAATCGATCACGCCAGGTCGTAAATATGCCATAACAGGGAATTGTCAAAAACATCCAGTCCGGTCCACTTTTGGCTGAAGAAAAAAAATCTGGTAAGGCGCAGATTTTTGATTTGTTTACAAGTGCTTTTGGAGTTTTTTGCAAACATTTGATTTATTTGGTAATTTTGAAGTGACAAATTGAAATGTTTTAACATTTGTGAAAATTCACCAAATAAACAAAAAAGCCAAACCAACTAACCCTACCTGAAAGGTCCGTTTGCCCGTAGAACATGTCTTGTTAACACTTGTTTTGGTCGCCCAAAAGAAAATCAGGTTTGCCTTAAAATGGTCAGGTCAGGTCAGCAGGTCAGGGTTCAGAGATCAATAGGATGGGCGAGTGCAGGCTCTTGGGTGAAGAAAATCTTGCACTACACTCCTACAGGCCTCTATAAACTTTGAGCCAAGCACTTTCAAGGACCAAAATTGCATTTGTTGCGTGCAGTTGCAAACAAATCTTTTTCTCTGAAACAAACATCTTTGTGCTTAAACTATTTTATATTTCCATGTATTGATTTCAACCATGTTATTTATAGATTGCAGCGGGTATGGCATATCTTGAGAGAGAAAACATCGTACATCGTGATCTGGCAGCACATAATATTCTAGTCGGCGAGGACAATGTAGCTAAAGTTGCCAACTTTCGACTCTCAAGACTCGTAGACGGCGATATGTACCAAGAAACGATAAAAGGTATTAAAAAGTCAGAACAGAATGCATTATAGCGCCTTACCTTAGTACAATCTGGCAGAACGTTATATGTCCTTGTTAGGCAGTGGCGGATACAGGGTGCGGAGGGGGCGGGCGCGCCCCGTAAAATTTGACAATATACCTTTTTTCTGTGTACCGCTTCACCTTTCCCCCCCCCCCCCCCCACCCCACCCCACTTAGCAGAATTTCACGAGCTGACGGCAAAAAAAATTGGGGACCTTGGATTTTTTTTGGGGTACCAATTCAAAAAACCTTGGTCAGGCCCCGTAAATTTTAATCCTGGATCCGCCACTGTTAGGGACGCACCATTAGACTTCAAGGGGGTGGTAGGAAGTTGGGGGGCCAGGTGGAATATTTTCACTTTCCCCGCCGAAGGCGGCAGGGTTTTTGAGGGGGGGGGGGGTATTTTTCATTTATCCCTTTATATTGAGTTGGGTGGGCAAAGGTGGGTTTGGTTTTTTGTGCTCAGTAGGTGCATCTGGTGCCCCTCATGTCAATGGATTTGTCTGTCCCTAGTCCTAAAATGTTCCTATGGTCACAAAATTAACATGTGCCAAGTTTGAACTAATTTGGAAAATGTCTTGGGGGCCTCCGAGAACCTAAAGTTAAAGTATGTGTTCCTATGTAGGAAAGTTCTTTGACCCCTGTACAATTCCAATTAGAAGCCGATTGAACAATTTGAAGTAGCTGAAATATCCAAACCGTTTGAACTTAGAAGCTCAAATCTTGTGAGCTAATAGAACTGATAATCATCTTCGGATCTGCGATAAAAATTAACCGCCAACGAAATGAGCATGTGTGTTTTATTGTCAAAAGCGCCCTCAGTCCATATTCTGGGGGAACAGTTCTGTCTTATATGAACCAAGTGCTATAATACTCTTATTTCACACTGAAAGTGGATAATATACATTGATTTAAAGTTGTTATACTGTTAACACAATCAGGACATCAACATTTGTAAAATTTGGGGTAAAAATGACCACAAAATGCCAAATACATGAAATTATGGATCGAGGGCGTTTGTGCCAGTAAACCATGGATCGAAGGCCGTTTGTGCCAGTGAACCGCATATGCTCATTTTGTTAGCGATTAATTATTATTGCAGATTTGAAGATGATTATCAGTTATATTAGCTCGCAAGATTTGAGCTTCTAAGTCCAAACGGTTTTGATATGGCAGCTACTTCAAATTGTTCGATCGGCTTCTAATTGGTATTGTACAGGGGTCAACGAACTTTCCTACATAGGAACACACACTGTAACTTTAGGTTCTCGGAGGCCCCCACGACAACTTCCAAATTAATTCAAACTTGGCACATGTTAGTTTTGTAACAATAGGAACATTTTAAGACTAGGGACATACAAATCCATTGACATGAGGGGCACCAGATGCACCCTAGCTCAGTGGGTGATTTTTTATTTTGTTTGCCTGGCAGTGGTTGTTTTTTTATAAAAACTTCCTTCCCATCCCATTGAAGTCAAATGGTGCGTCCCTTACTGACATGCTGTAGGCGAGTATAATATAGTTATAGTAGCTGTACAGTACACTTTGGACTCTCACGACCATAGATGATGAGATCTCATCATCATTGGTCGTCTTTGAACGAAATAGTTGAAACAGCTGAGTACTGACACATATCAGTACCATATCCCAGCCAACATCGATCGTGTGGGCCCACATGGGACCCTTAATATTGTGGCCACTTTGGCCCGTATACAGGCCAAATAGGCCATAGTACGGGTCACATGAGGGACCACTGTTGGCCCACGTTCGATGTTGGCTGGGATGTAGCTTTATGTATCATGAGCTGTGGAATATCACTTTAGGTCAAGACCCACTGTCCTTTGCAATGCTGTCAGGATAGGTGGTGCCACGGTTTAATAGAATGCCATATTTAGGAGTCCAAAACATCAAGTGGGAGATAGGTGGTCCTTAGTGCGGACACAGTGCCCCGCAAACTGTTGGCGCCTCTTTCCCGGGCCTCTTTCTCAAAGTGACTGACACGGGTGTGGCAAGTATTTTGCACCACGACAGAGATAAACCTGGTTTATCAAATTCGATGAGCAAGGTTTTTGATAAACCAAGTTTATCGGCCGATAAACCAGGTTTTTCAATTGAAAAATCTGTTTCTTTTCTCAAAAACCAGATTGATAAACCAGGTTTTTTCTAATCGAAAAACCAGGTTTTTTGGTAAACCAGGTTTATCGGCTGATAAACATGGTTTTTCGATCGCCATGCTCTCTATCTTTCGTTAAATGAACCAGCAAGCATTTTATTCTCGCTCTCTTTCCTGCCACTGATGTCATTCACAATTAGGGATGTTTGTCGGACCTGTTCAATGTTTGATTCCAGCAATGCCTTTTCCTCCGAGATGTATGCATTCTTCAGTAGCTGCTTGGTTTGCTGAATATGGCTATCCTCCTTGATGTTGCGCGATAGGAATCTCTTGCCGATTTCATTTTCAGGGTTTGTGACATGCTCTTTTTGTTGTATAATTTATAAAGAGCGAATGTGAACAATAGCCCAACAGACATACGGCCATGTGTTTTGAATTGACCACCCAAAAAGGGTGGCGGCGTTGCATTTTTGGTGACGAATCATCCATCTCTCTCTATTAACTCAACAACTATATGTGGTAGAGCTATGGTTTAGGTGTCATTTGAAAGCTTATTAATCTAGCTACACCGTGTGAATAAATCAGGTATTTCTATAACTGTTTGGCTGAGATATGATTGATTATACTTCGAAAGTCAGGGGTGGCGGCGGTGGCGGTGGCGGCGGTGGCGGTGGCGTCGTGTACAATCTCTATGGGGAATATAGAAAATGTTCCCAATTCTACGTTCAAATTACAATAACTCCTCATTTCTGTATGGTACAACCATGATTTTGCTCTCATTTTATCGATTGTTTTATATTCTATAAGTTTCTGTTTCAACAAACGTGTCAACTCTTACGTAACAGTTGTAATCACGAATCGATTGCATTGTCTTTGGCTTTTTCCCTATTCACTACACAGTAAACTTGCCCTAATTCATCGGTTTTACATACATGACTATAACAACAAAATTATTCAACCGATTATAGCAAAATTATACATTTTTGGAAAGCTCTCGAATAGGGGAATTCAAAAATCTTGCTTAAAATAGGATAGGGTGAATAGCCAAAAAAATATATGTGTAAACTCTAATAAATTTGAAACGTAAACGTTTGTGCTCATTTACTTCCTGATATAGTATATTTCAACAAGTTACACTTGACAACCATTATGTTCTGATGGGTAAATTGCATGAGGAACTAATATGCACAGTAAAATGATGATTGGGATAGGAATAAAAAAAATATTGAGTTTTAATCAAAATATGAAAAAATCGATATTTTTTGAATATTCTTAATCACAACATGTTACCATTAGGTCTTATGCAAATTCCAATCGCATATTTAGATTCCTTGTGAGATTACCGTTCAGAAAATATATACTTTTTATGGGGTAGAACAAGTAGTTATTGCGATATGCTAATTCGAATCTCAGATGGTGTAAAATGTAAAAATCTGGACATGCAACGGGAAGGGTGGCGAGTTCAAAACACATGGCCATACACAAAGTTATTGAACTTAGTGATTACAAATCAAACTAGTAACTACAGAGAGCTCTGATGGGCCAATCAATCGGTTCACTGCAACTCAGAAAATATTCATAATACAAGTAAATACAAGTGGGCTATGCTTAGCTTAGCTCAGCTTATAAGGCGCATGAAAGTCGATATCGAGTTTCCCGTTACCCGCCCGCATCACCTTTTTTCACCCGCGTCAAAATTTAAAGATTTCCCAAAAAAATAATTATTTAAGTTTTATCAATTTGAACACATTTTTAACTTTCATAAAATATGAATATTGAGAACTAGGCTCATAAGCAAGGCTTTTATTATCGTAAACCTACCTTCCATGTTTTTATATTATTTAAATGAGCACCGTATCATTATGGGTTGATCAAACATGCATTTACATGTCAATAATGAAATGTGATCAAATAATGAATAATGAAAAAGTCGCCTTATCACTTTGAGAAAAAAAAGTAACGGGAAACTCGCAGTTGACTTTCATGAGCCTAATGGGGCCCTCACATGTATCCGTGTGAGCTGAGCGGCCCTTTACCGTGTGAAAAATAGGTGCGGACGGCGGCACACACGGTGGGCCGTTTCCCGTCCGTTGAACACGTTCAGGGGACTTTGCCGGCCACCGGAATTTTGAACATGCTCAAAACTCCTGGCGGGTGAGTAAAAGCGGCGGCGAACGATGAGAGCCCGGTATGAAGACGGTATAAGGACGGCGCACCCGTTCGCACCCGTTTCGCACCCGTTTCGCACCCGTTTCGCACCCGTTTCGCGCCCATTCGCAGGGCGGTGATGGACGGTGGTGGACGTCGACCATCTTAGCGACGGACTGCGAATGGCCGCATGCAGCCTAGTAACCGTTCGCGGAACGGACTCTCAGCAGGCATGTTGCAACTCTCTAAATGTAAAAGAGCTAAAACTCACTCTTTCTAGAGCTCTAGGAGGAACAGCTCTTTTTTGGAGTGAAGTTCACTATTAAAAGAGCGATTTTCACTCTAAAAAGAGTTAAAATCACTCTGAAAAGTGGGAATCACTCTTAAAAGAGTGACAAATCACTCTGAAAAGAGTGAACTTCACTTCTTAAAAGAGCCGTCCCTCCTAAAGCTCTCGAAAGAGTGAGGTTTAGCTCTACATTTAGAGAGTATTATAGATGTTGGTCGTACGAATTCCGGAATGCAAATGAAGCGGCGACTTGAGCGCTCAGCTTGAAAAGGGCGGTTTGATGATGTAATCAAGACGTTTCGGCCGGTACCCAGGCGTTTCGACCGGTTAGGTACCGGTATGGAGGTGGTATGCACACGGTGAGGACACGGTGAGAACGGTAAGCTAGAACTGTATGAGGCCGGTGATCCCGGGACAAGGCCGGTGAGAACCCGGGACAGACCCGGTGTAGAACGGTATGGACCGAGGACCCGGTGAGGAGGTGTTACGCACCCGTTGAGGACGGTGAGCCCGGTACACGGCCGGTGAGGACCCGGTAAAGACCCTGTATATAACGTTATGGACCCGGTGGCCACAACAAAAAATTAATGCGCCCGTTGACATTTTTTAGTGATTGTTTGGACTCTGTTGTTTTTCTATTAGACGGTAAGGTGGCCGTCTACCATTACCGCCCTGCAAACGGGCGCGAAACGGGTGTGCCGTCTTTATACCGTCCTCAAACCGGGCTCTCACCGTTTGCCGCCGCTTTTGCTCACCCGGCAAGAGTTTTGAGCATGTTCAAAATTCCTGCCGGGTCCTGCCGGGCGCGGATGGCCGTCAATGTCCCCGGCAACGTGTTCAACGGACGGGAAACGGCTCACCGTGTGACATCACCGTGTGCCGCCGTCTGCACCAATTTGTCACACGGTAATGAGCCGGCCAGCTCACACGGATACATGTGAGGGCAAATGTATTTTACAGAGATTCCCGGAATGTGAGAGAAGCGGCGAGCTTGAGCGCTCAGCTTATACAGGGCAGTTTGATGACGTTATCAAGGCGGTTCGGTCGGTACCCAAGCGTTTCGGCCGGTGAGGACCTGGTGAGGAGGTGGTATGAGCCCGGTTCCAGGCCGATAAGGACCCGGTATAGAACAGTATGAACCCGGTGACAAAAAAAATAAAAATGCGGCCGTTGACATTTTTTGCTGATTGTTCACCGTGTTGGACTCTGTTGTTTTTCTATAAGACGGTAAGGAGCCGCTCAGCTCACACGGATACATGTGAGGGCCCCATAAAGGGCGGTTTGATGACGTTATCAATGCGGTTCGGCCATTACTCAGGCGTTCTGGCCGGTGAGGAGGTGGTATGAGCCCGGTTCCAGGCCGATGAGGACCCAGTATAGAACGATATGAACCCGGTGACAAAAAAAATCAATGCGGCCGTTGTCATTTTTTTTCTGGATACGGATACATGTGAAGGGCCCATTATATGCACAGTAATTGGAAAGGAAATGTTATGACTGTCGCCAGTTATGCATATTTGTCACGCCATTTTGTTTATCGCACAGCACGCAACAGATGCTTAAAGTATCAGACCAGCGGTGCATTCTGACGATGACTGTAGTTTTCTCCAACAGATTTTTTTGCTATATTAATAATTAAGCATTAGACGACACACACAAAACACCTACCCTGTAGGCTGTTTTACAGGTAAACGAACCTCTCAGGTTAGCTCGGTCTGTTAGGCGTTTTGTTCCCCTAAGAACATTTTCATATTTTTTGCAATTTTTCAACAAATTTAAAACACCTTCAATTTTGTGGACAAAAAATCCAATTTATTTTGTAAAGTTGCATAAAATGACAAATTCTATTTTTTAAACAAATTTGTAAAAAATAATAAAAATGATACATTGAATATTAAAAAAGGGGTCGGTTGGGCCTATAGAACAATGTGTGTTTGGGTCGCCTTATGATGCTGTACAAATTGAAAACGTATTTGGTTGATGTTGTTTACAAATATTTTGTTTATTCACAGGTGTCCAATTCCCCATCAAATGGACAGCACCAGAAGCAGCCATCCACGGCACGTTCACCATCAAATCTGACGTGTGGTCGTTTGGAATTTTACTAACAGAGATACTCACTTATGGCGGGGTACCGTACACAGGTAAGACCACAAAATATACTTTTGTGTTGCCTGTAGTAAATGTAAGTGTATGTCTAACTAAAACCGTGTCTAACTAAAACGCGAGTTTATCGTTTAAACAACGTGTTTAACCAAGGAGAAGGAGTTATCATAGTTAATATGATAACTCCTTGGTTTAACTAAACACGGTTTTAAACTCTGCGAATCTCGTCCTCGTGGTAGTAGTGCGTTACTGTATACAGGTATTATTTTTTGTTGTGGCCCTAAAATGGATTACAATAGATATCGAATGAATCCTTCAAACGTACGTGTATTTTTAATACTACACAATCTGCTCGGCAGCTTACACCGAGCACGGTTGAGTAATCATTCAAGGCATACAGTTCGTGTATTTGTTTAGTTAAACGCGCCTTAAACTACCCCCATACCCATATTTAAAGTTAGACACTTTTTGGTGAGTTAGACGAGTGTTTAAGTAAAACAAATGTACGAGAATCGCGTTTAGTTAAACGCTGTGTCTAAAGTCAAAGTTAGACGCGTTTTAGCTTAAAACCGTGTTTAACTATGTACGAGAATACGGGCCTAAGGGCCGTATTCTCGAACTAAACACGGTTTTAGCTTAAAACCGTGTCTAACTAAATTGTGTTTAACTAAAACGCGAGTTTATCTTTTAAACAACGTGTTTAACTAAACACGGTTTTAAACTCGGCGCATCTCGTTCCCAGGGTCGTTGTGCGTTACTGTATAGTATGTATATACAGGTATTTATTTTTGTTGTGGCTCTAATAGGTTACAATAGATATCGACTGAATACTTCAAACGCACGTGTATTTTAAATACTACACAATCTGCTCGGCAGCTTACACCGAACACGGTTGAGTAATCATTCAAGGCATACAGTTCGTGTATTTGTTTAGTTAAACGCGCCTTAAACTACCCCCATGCCCATATTTAAAGTTAGACACTTTTTAGTGAGTTAGACGAGTGCTTAAAGGGGCGTGTACATCTCAAGTGTTTGTCCTGGACAAAAGTCACATGACTCCCTATGTATCTGAGTCTCCGTGTTTCCAAGTAATAATACCCATGGTGCAATAGATTTGCCGCGAATTTTAATCGATCAAACGTAATGGTGAAATTTATTTACGAACGAAATAGGTGTCTAGAATCGTTTCAAAAAATAGTGTTATGCATTATAATGAAATCAGAATTACAATCTCCTTCAGCATATAATCAACTTTTGGGCGATAACCCATGTTAAAAATGAACACCAATCGAAATATAAAGCATTTTAGCCTCCGATTTAAGAGATATTTGTATTTTGAACTCTATGTAATGTTTTTCTTCAAAACGTTTATGTATAGCCTTCATTAGCTCAAACGTCAGAGCGCCGGCTTCACAATCATGAGGTCAGTGGTTCGAATCCTGCCGATGGGGATGGGGTTTTCTTTTCTGTTTTGTTATTACACTGTTTGTTTTTATAAATTGACAGGATTGCTTATCGTTCGCTATATTTATTGAATGTTGAATGATATTTTTTTTCTTTTGCAATTTCACTGCGATAAAGAATGTCCTGTAAATATAATTGTGTTTACTACTCCGTAGGCCTACATTGAATGGCCCCTAGCTAATCTATGAACATGATCTGCAAAGGCCAATTGTTATGTAAATAAGAAGCCAGTCGGCTTATGTCCTTGAATCGATTTTCCTATTTCCTACACCACCGATATTTGTAATTTGCTTCAAAATTCAGAAAAGAGAGTTGTATCTTCAAAAGTACATTACGCGGTTCACGGATTTCACGGCCTGATATGGGCGACAGTAGTCAGGCGTGGATTTGATACCGTGCTGAACTCATCATGCTCATTGCTGCGAGAGCGTAATTATAAAATGCTGGCGTAACGTTTTAATGGAACTATTTTGAATTCGTGAAAATTATCAGATTTGCTTAAATTGACAATTTTTGCAACCAAACTTAATTTCTTTTAGGATCACGTGAGCATAAAATAAATAAAAAATGTTAGACTTGACTTGAGTGTCAAATCGAATATAATCTAATTAAACGCAACTATACAGATAAAGTGCTCATTATGGTTATTTCGATATAAATAAAATGATACGAGTTGTTCGGAATTTTATTTTATTTAAACCTTGACTGTAAATAAAACAGATACAAGTCACTGCCCGGGTCGATGACCTTTTCGAACCTTTTATTCACAATTTGATGGTTTCTTAAATGAGAAAACTTATACACATTTTGAACAAATAAAATTATATGCGAGGATAGGCCTATTCGTTTATGTTAATTTTCCACAAGAACAAATGAATTAGATGTTTTCCATATTATTGGTCTAATACATACATCACCTGATAATTTACAATGGTGTTTGATACAATGTACATGCATATCCCGCTGCATATAGTTTGCAATAGTGAAAATTATTTTCATGACGTCAGTTTTCAGCAATGTCAAACATGTCAAAAGTAAAGGTAATTTTTTTCCCGAGATTGACTACAGTTCTCTTTTGTCAATTTCTTTGGTACAAAGATCAGGAAAGATTGTAGGTTACGCTATTGTTCCTTATTTGCCAACTACCTTTTCTATTATATAAGCCAGTTTTAACACTTTCAACGTGACAGGCGTCTGCAGACGACATTCTAAAATGTCTCAAACTGTTGTCAAAATTGTTAAATTTCATAACCATACTTGGAATCAGCATGTGAAATGCATTGAAATAGGAACAAACATGCCTCGTATTGGTTCAGTAATCCTTGAGATAGATTGGGAAAGATTTCTGAACATCTGTTTTTTCATATGGTAAAACCAATAGCCGCGTGGAAAGTGTTACGCAATATTCCGTAATTGTAGCTTTGAATCTCAGCTACAAGTGCATTGTACATTGATATCAGTACTGGGTGTTCAGTGAAAACCAAATTTCTATTTAGTATGAATTTCTGTGAAATAAGGTCAAATATAACCGGTCTAAATTTCAGATATCTCTTTCACAGACTGCAAACAATAGAAATGGCTAATTTGATATTAAATTGCATTTTGATTATCCAGATCCAGGTCAAGACAACCATTAAGCTTTACCCTCCCCTATAAGAAATACTGCAAAAGTAGTTTGTTTTTGAACTGAGATATCAATTACAGGACCAACTGAAGGGGATTCAAAGCCTCTTCACGAATTGATTTTCTGTACGGTTGACTATCTGATTGGCTATTCTGAAGGTTGCACACAAAGAAACTCATAAAGTGACAATCATTCTAAAGATTTAACATAAGAGGCATCACTGTGGCATACATTTTACAATGAATGTGACCGATTAGAAATATTCCAGTATGCTAAAAGCATAGTAATACATTGGAGTTCATATTATGCTATCTGCAAGTACAAAACCTTTAACTCTTGCAATAATGATCGTTCCATATTATATTTAAATATAATCCAACAATAATTCCATTTTCTGTGTTGAAATCGTGCTCTTAGTCTTATCTATCGATACAATACGGAGAAAAACAGCAAAAACATGACTGTATATATACATTTTGAGGGCAATTTTCCGTTTTCGCTGTCCAAAATCTCTCTCGTCTTGACCACATCATACCACAGGTGAAACAGATATTTAATTTGTACTGTGAAACACTGTGAGACTTAAAGGCATATTATGTGATATTTTCCAAGTAGCGCCCGCTATCATTGATTTTACTATGAAAGCAGATTTTCTTGCAGATTTGCATTTTTGATCATAAATCATAAAGATCTTCTAAGTTACAGATCGATACGATTTCTAATTACTTCAAAATCATGGTTTGAAAATAGATTGTACCGAGCGGTACAATCTTTTTTTTATTTTAAATTTTACTCTAAATTCACTCTAAAACTATGATTTTGAGGTTATTAGGAATTGTATCACTCTGTATCTTGGAATATATTTATGATTTATGATCAGAAAAGTAAATCCGCAAGAAAATCTGCTTCCAATTTTTCAGGATTGTGGGCGTCCCCTGGAAAAGATCACAGGTGGGTATGCCGACTAGTTTTATGTCTAAACTCAACATTTAGACATGATAGAGGCGACCGTCGTAGCGGGTGCGCCAAAAAGTGGCTCAATAAGTTGTAAAATAAGTTTTTAACATTAACAATTTCTGAGGCCCCATGAGCTATAAAATGTTTGATTGTATAACTCAAAACAATACACATTGATCAACTTTCAAACATGGTAAACACGTGCTCATTCGTCAGATTCCATTCATGTGGGTTTTTGCAAAAGAAATTGTCAAAACTTCAGTGTTATGCTAACATTACATAAATGAAACGTATTCCAAAGTGTTCAGAGAACATTTAAGTCAAATGCGCAAAATTTTCTGTTTCCAATGTGGTGCATTTATTCATACACAGGCTGTCACAAAATGATATATACCCATCGATGCCCAAATTTCAAATACCAGGGTTTGAGTAAAATAAAACTAAGAATGTATCGCCATTTTATATGTTCATTCTGTTTTGAGACAAAATCGCAACTTAACAGTGGACTAACTACACACCGTTGCTTCAATTGCTTGACAAATCTACCACTGTTTATTATATGGAAGTGACTATACGACCTATCATCGGGTAGCCAATTGCTTCACCAGACTATACAACCTATGGTACCAGACTGTACAACCTATGGTTAGGGTAAGAGTAATGGTTAGGTAGGGTTATGGTAAGGGTAAGGGTAAGGGTAAGGGTAAGGGTAAGGGTAAGGGTAAGGGTAAGGGTAAGGGTAAGGGTAAGGGTAAGGGTAAGGGTAAGGGTTAGCTTTATGGTTAGTTAGGGTTAGGGTAAGGGTAAGGTAGGGTTAGGCCAAGAAAAATAAATTGTTTGTTTGTCCACGTCCGACCGACCGTGTACCATGGTGCCGACCGTATTCTTTTTTTATTTTCGATTATTTTTTTAAAACAACATTTTTAGCAATTTGAACGGCCAAACGGACCGTTTTATTCCTGATTTCGTATGACATATTCAATCTGGTCTTTATAACACCATCCCCCAATGCGCAAACTCGTGTAACATGATGTTAGGCGGCGACCTACACGGTATCTGCGCGTTGCAAACTTGGTACAAAAATTATATTTGACCGAGTTTGCAGTGTTGCAACCAATTCGACAATATTGGAGATCGAAATCAGCAGTGTGAAGGTGGCCGAGAGTAAAGCAGCAATGTCGCAAACTCATGAACAAGAGTTCTATACTGTCAAAGCGATGTGTTTTGTGTTTGGACTTTAATTCACAGTATCCATGCCGAATTTAAATTCCCAAATACAATATCCGTATAAAAAAAACACCCAAGATCTTTTAACAAATCCGACCTACTGACCCTACCTTTTGTTGGCCTTGGGTTAGGGTAAGAGTCAGAGTTAGGGTTGGGGTTAGGATTAGGGTAAGGGTTGCTGCCGGATCATCGGCTGTACAGCTTTTCACGAAATAGCTGCACGGTCATCTGTATATAGTTTTTGCCTATAGCAGCTTGGATTATATTATATTGAGATCAAATTCAAACATCCTTTTCGAGCCGCGAAATCCGTGAACCGTCCTAGCTAGTTTTAAATATATTACTCAGAAACTACAAATGGTGGTAACAAACAAAACTAATATCGTTCAACAAACCACTCTTCTCTAAATTAGATGTTTAAAATGCTTTATATTTCTTAATCTTTGCAGTTTTAAGATAGTTCTCGTTCAAAAGTTGTTTATTTACTGTTAAAGAATGTAATTCTGATTTAAATGTAACGAATAACACTACTTTTTGAAACAATTCTAGATATATTATATTTCGTTCGTACAGCATTTTGTCGATTTATGTGCACATCTTTTACGACTAAGTATTGCATCATGGGCTTTTTGCCGGGCACGCGAGGACTTGGGAGCGAAGCGAGTCATGTGATTTTTGTCCAGGACAAACACTTGAGATGTACACGCCCCTTTAAGTAAAACAAATGTACGAGAATACGGGCCTTAGTTATGAGGTTTCGAGTCTTGATCATCTTGGTATTTTTACGGGAGATTATTACCTACGAAAAGATACCGTACACAGAGTAGGCTGAAACAAATGTTGTTGTATTTAGAGAATAAATGTATTGGCCCGTATTCTCGTACGTAGATAAACACAGTTTTAGGCTAAACACGCGTCTAACTTTGACTTTAGACACAGCGTTTAACTAAACGCGATTCTCGTACATTTGTTTTACTTAACACGCGTCTAACTCACCGAAAAGTGTCTTACTTTAAACATGGGTATGGGGATAGTTTAAGGCGCGTTTAACTAACAAATACACGAACTGTATGCCTTGAATGATTACTCAACCATGCGTTGTGTAAGCTGCCGAGAAGTTCGTGTAGTATTACACGTGCGTTTAAGGTATTCAGTCGATATCTATTGTAACCAATAAGGGCCACAACAAAAATAAATACCTGTATACAGTAACGCACACCACCCTGGGGACGAGATGTGCAGAGTTTAAAACCGTGTTTAGTTAAAGACGTTGTTTAAAAGATAAACTCGCGTTTAGTTATAGACACGGTTTTAAGCTAAAACCGTGTTTAGTACGAGAATCAGTAGCGTGCACAAATGTGGGTGGGGGAGGACTTACACTCTTAGAAGGTCAGGATCAAATATGAGACGAAAAGGATCAATTTTGATCCAGAAGCGGTATCACATATGAGCTTACCCTTTGGGATCAAAGTGATCCGACAAGCAGGATCAAAAAGTTTGATCCGAAATGGGATAAAATATTTCTGTCAAATGATACTGAAACGGATCAAAATAATGATCCTTAATCGGATGTACCTGTAGCTTATGATCCTACTCCAGGATCAAACTGAATCAAAGAAAAAGTGAAAACATAGGGGGTCATCGGGTGACAGATTGTAAAAACAAGCATGCATGCAAGG
Organism: Ophiura sarsii; assembly: GCA_035610835.1. Lineage (NCBI taxonomy): Eukaryota > Metazoa > Echinodermata > Ophiuroidea > Amphilepidida > Ophiuridae > Ophiura > Ophiura sarsii. Next base: position 31,824,734 of record CM069444.1, on the reverse strand, counting down.
GTCTTTCGGTGACACCGGGCCAAAAAAAGGGGGGTATTTTTGATGGAGCCTGGTGTGAAACCTAATATTGATTGAGTGCCCCCACCCCCGGGTGCACACTGCAGACTATATATCGAGTGCAGTAAGCTTACTACATCGTGTAGGCCTAGTACATCGCAGTGATCGTGACATTTTGTGAGGAGCATTTTGACCGAAAATCGTACTGATGGCACTGGTCAGGTACAAGAAATTTGTTCACAAGAATAGAGCATGTTCAAACATAAAAAATAAAACTACTTTACCGACAAAATCATGTAACATTTTACAGATTAGACTGGATAACTTACCGCGGTATTTCACCCTTGTTTCAACTGTGGCGACCGAACTCAAAAGATCGTCTGCTTGTCGTCTATCGGTTTGCGAAAGAGTGACGTCAGTCACTCATTGACCAATGAACTGTTTCATCGAATTGATCCGGAAATCAGATCAAAGTTGATCAAGGTGAATTTGATCCGTTTGTTGATATCTATCTGGAAACGGATCAAAACGATCCGAAAACGGATCAAAACGATCCAAAAATGATCCTTAAAGGATCAAAACAAAGTGAGCCGGAAATCTACTCATGTATTTGATCCTGACCTTCTAAGAGTGACTGTCAGTCGGGGGAAACTACTGCCAGTCGGGGACGGTCGCTAAAGGTTTTTTGTTTTGTGTCTTATTCTCAAACTTGCAGACTTTGCAGAGAATGCTTTTATTCCACAAGAAACCTAGGCCTACGTGTACGTAAATTATAGTTTTGTGTGAACATCATCCATTCTTAAGGAAGGGGAGAGCGAGTTGAAAATGAAAATGTAAACAAATAAACGCAATTTATTGTGAGCGAGAAAGTATATGGATTTATTCAAGAAATGGATTTGAAACCCATTTATATGCAGGTGCAGCATCAACATGATAACAACTTTAACCCTCTGTTTACCTATTGCATTGTTTTTATTTATTTCCACTCCAGGCATGACTAACAAAGAAGTAACAGAGAAGGTTGCAAGAGGATTCCGTATGCAGAAACCAGAGAATTGTCCTGATTCACTCTACAGAATCATATTGGACTCATGGCACAAAGACGCGCAGAGTCGTCCCACCTTTGAAGTCCTGCACTCCGTCCTGGATGATTACTTTGTCGCGACGGAACCTAACTACAAAGAACCAGAAGACGTGCAGAGTCGTCCAACTTTTGGAGTCCTGCAGCACTCCATCCTGGATGATATCGCGACGGAACCTAACTACAACGAACCAGAATGAATGAAGTGATAGTGAAATATGGGGAAATCCCATGCAGTTCTCGCCTCATTATATTAATATTCATGAGCTCATTATCGCTGTTATAGCGCTATAGGATATCCTTGCTTGCGAAAATCATCTCCGACAAATCATTTTTTTACATTATTTTACAAAATGCAAGCACGTATTAATATTATGACAGGGATCTGTAATGCTCATTAATACCTAAAACATGGTTCGTGTTTTGACAAGTTTACTGGAATTTCCCAAAAAAAACTGATACTTCGAGACAAAACTTTATCAAAGTTTTGGTTGTAGAATGATAGATACATGCATGTCGCGTAGTGGGAACCAGCAAAATGTTCGGACTAAAACTTGCGGCAGCAATTACAATTTTGTATACAGGGGTATTCTGTCATATTGAAATGAATGCATAGTACATGGGTTATAAACACATTAAACTGGTGGACATGAAGTGTACACAAAGCACACCATACATTTTGTATACACCATTGAGCTCATCTTGGTGAAAATGGCTGGTTAAAAAATAAGAACATTGTATAAGTAAGTGTCTGACTAATATGCAAAAGTGCCCTCATGTGTTTCAAAATTTTAACGGCCTGTATCTCAAAATAGCGAAAAGGCGAAACTGGCAACACGGGAAAACTGATAACTCAAAAATACAATGTTTGATTGTAATAAACTAATTTAACACAGATGTTAAGAAGAGTATTGTCTACACAAATTTAATTTTGGTGTGAAATCCCCTTATTGGCTGCGGCCTGGTAACCATGGCAACAAATCAAAAAAAATCCAGAGACAATATTTTGTGCGTATTGTTCATATGCACCTATCCTCCGAAGATCATTAGTGTCAATCCCATGTGTCTTAGAACCGGAGATGCATCTTTAGTGACATTTTAGAACATTTTAGATCCCGTGCCGTACGTAAGGGGGGGGGGGGGGGGGGCGGAAGTCTGCAGAACTTAATTCAACCTTAAACATTTGGTAAAGATCATTAGTGTCAATTCCACGTGTCTCAGAATCGGAGATGACTTTTTAATTACAATTTAGATCATTTAGGACCCACGCCGTGTGGAGGGGGGGGGGGGGGGGGGCGGAAGTAGGCAGAACTTGATTTTTTCTTCTTCATTAAACCTTAAATTGTTTAAAATTTATTGTTTTGTTATTTTTAAAATAATATTTTCTCCGAATTTTGTTCCTACTAGCGAAAATAAACCCTCATATTTCTGCCATTTCGATAAATATACATGTTAAACTTTTTAAAACAATCATTTACGTCTATGGCACGTGTCCGAGAAGTCTTAATGTCGCATGGTCTTGCATTAAAAGACAGTCGGGTGGAGAAAATGAGCATTTATAGAGAGCTCTATGGAGAAAAATTTATATAATCGTCGATATCTCGAAATGAAAATCATTAATTAAACATTTTCTTTTATCAGATTAACCTTTTTGGAGAGCCTATATACGATTCTTTTCTTTAAAAAATCGAAGGAAAAAAAAGACAAATTATATATAATTATAATACTCCAATTAGTCCTACTTTGCTGAATGTCAAATTGACTGGAATTTAATTGAATTTCATGTCTCATCACACCCATCTCGATCCTAAAAACCACCATCCCGCCGGAACACCCCGCCCACCCCAGCCCCAATAACCCACCCCATACACGTAACTCACTTCCTTAACCTCAACCCATCCCAAAGCACAAAGACTAACATCAAGCCTACCCAGTGAATGTCTTTTGCAGCAGGTCTTTCCCGGTCCGTGTCAACTATTTTGGGGGGCTTTTCTCCGTTTTTACACTCAATAGTCATCAAAATGTGTTGAGGCGTAAAAAAAGTAGAATTTATTTAGTTTACAATGAAAATATTGACTGTTATATCTCGAAATCTCAAGAGGGCATGTCAGAACCGTTCCACGACAAGCTAGGTCATCGGGTTTTTTTTAATTTTCTGTATAAATAAACAAACTCGTCGCTCGTTGGTTTGTAGTGACATAAATCCTTACAGTCATCAATTTACAATGGAAGTTAGAGGAGTAGTTTTTTTTAACGAATGTCACCTTTTTGGATCCATTTCGGGAGAATCGATGACCTGGCTTTCGGTGCAAGATTTGTGACATGGATAATTTAAAATATTTATAAATTAAGTTTGCTGGCAGTTTAGAACTTCTCATTTTCATAGATTTGTGTACACCTGGACTGAAATCTAAAACAATAAAAGGGCAAAAACAGGGGGAAAAACCCTAAAACATTGAAAATGTCAAAATCTTAACTTGATGAATACATTTTAGTGGCTCAGTTGCTATGGCTAATACAATTTATTGTCACAGCAGGTTTGTGTAAATTGGACTTAAATTTGCCACTTGAATTTAATTGGACTCCAACTTTTCGAATGGGCCAATTTACATGTTAAGCCTATTCTGCAATTTGACATGAGATGAACTTTGACCTTGGTATGTGACGTAGTTAACCTCATTAACATATGAATGTGTCCATGTTACATCTTTAACCCACGTCTGGTTCCAATTGGATTTCAACTTAGAAAAAACTTAACCTAACAGACCATTTTACAACTTGACCTGAGGTAACCTTTGACCTTGGTATGTGACCTTTGACCAAATTTAAATATTTAAGCTCCATGCTACCTCTATAACCAGTGAGCCGAGTTAGTTGCCGTCTCTCTCAATATTGGTCTTTGTGATTTTAAATGGACGTTTCTGATAGAAATTACAGACTATTTTGTAAAAATGTTAGATTTCATGTGGGCAAAGTGACGTGTAGGAATCCATGAAGCTTGATTTGTGTGTACGAGGGGGTATCAAAAAGTTCTTGACATCACCAAAAAGTAAAGGAGCCAGAAACTTTTCTTTTAATATGTAACCCTTCAGACATCTTTAAAAAGTCACTGTGCAAAGTCACACATTTCTCCCACTTTTTATTACCTGTCCACAGACCGCCATTGTAGAGATCCTCAGATTGACCGCCATTGATTGATCCTCAGATTGCGTTATTCCCAAAACAGCAATGAATGGTTTAAAGTGTTGACAGAAAGGGGTCAAAGGTCATGTAGGGGTCATTAGAGGTCAATTTTTGTACACCCCATGTTACCCATAAGATTATTGTCACCAAGCTGGTTTGTAATGACCTTTGACCCCTTTCTGTCAACACTTTAAACTATTTATTGCTGTTTTGGTGAATAACGTAAAAAAAGTGGGAGAAATGTGTGACTTCGCACAGTGACTTTTAAAGATGTCTGAAGGGTCACATATCAAAAAAAAGTTTCTAGCTCCTTCACTTCTTGGTGATGTCAAGAACTTTTTGATACCCCCTCGTATATAGATCTAATACTAGATCTTTTGACTATCCAGTGTCCAACGAGGAATGCTTTCCTCCTGAGGATCTGACTGAATAGGTAGGCATTGTTATTTAATTGATATTAAAGCTGTTTGCCATGGCATGCGGACACCATTGACTTTTGAAATGTGTTGTAATGTAAAGTTCATCTATAAACCAACATTATAACATGGTTTATCAATTCATAATGAGTCAAAATATTTGTTTAATGATGATAACATGTCATTTTTGTGCCAATTTTGCGAAAATATGACCAAAATGGTCTATTTTGGCCAACTTGTCTTTTCAAAAGGTCACAGTTCAAAAACTATTGATCTACGATCAAAGTTGTGATTGACTTTTTGTTTAAAACACTTATCCCAACAATAAAATATACTTTATATAGTCAATAGCTCATTTTTTAGTTTTTTTACCATGTTAAATTTAGTTTTTGACTTCACATTGAAACACATGTGACCTTTGACCCTAAATCGAGGTCTAGGGTCATAACGTGCAACCTACGAACGTGGGATCAGGTGAATTTGTGTTAAGGGATATATTTGCCACCTTTTGGTAATAATTTCATGTGGTCCCCAGAGGTGGACTACAAAAATCAAAAACTAAGCACATTTTGGCCTCACGGCCCATTATCTATTGGAAGAACCAAAGGTCAAGTAACAAAAGTATAAACATTACTTTTTTTTAACTAAAAAGTAATGTTACTTTTGTTACTCGACCTTGACATAATGTGACTTGTTTATGAACAACAAAGAAAGAAACTTTGAACACACATTGCAAAATTACCAGATAAAATCATTTGGTCATGTACTTTCATTACAACTATATACAACAGCATCACAAATTTTACAAATAATAACAATTTTTTTCAGGTTTGAGAAACATTTTTTTATTCACCATGCTTACATGGCTATTCATACCAGGCCAATAGCCTCTCTACATGTCTGTATGTGAAAGGCAGGTCAGATTATGCCATGTCTCCACATGGCATACCATAGCTACTTTTATAGACCTCATTCCCATTGACCAGGAAAATATAGGCCAAATAATGTTGTTAATGGATTGGACTGCCCACTTCCATATGCTCATACTAATTACACAGTGGCCAATTACAGTATGATTATTACTTATGGCTGGTCTGAAGGTCTACAAATATACTTAATTTGTATATTATTAGCCAAGTGAAAGGATTTGTACCCCCCTGTTCAAAATTCAATAAAGTTGGTGTATGAAATTCAATTCATAGCATGAATTTGTACTATCAAATATATCATATATCATGAAACAGGTGTATTTTCTTTCTGAAACTGCTAAAAGCAATTACCTCCTTCCCAAAGATAGCTGCTTATATCCACATTTCAGATACCATCTAAACACATTTGGAATGTTGCTGAAGAGTATTTCACACTTGTTGAGTTTCTAATACCTGAGATGTCGCCACACCAGTCCATATAGTGATGTATTTGTATGCCAAAGAAAATTGAAAAATCTTTACATATCTGCTGACAAAAAGCCCTCTTTTTATACCCTGGTATCTCATCCGTCGTTGCCCTTGGACATCATGTAGTGAGTCAACTTCTCGTAGACAAGGAATGTGATACAGTTGCCGGGAGTTACACGAAGCAGATGTGTCATCAATCCTTTGTAGAAACCACGCCACGATTCTCTCCTGCAATTATACAATATTAACAATAAGTGGCTTTGATAGTTAAATGTTTTAGGTGCAAAAGTAACAATATTTATCTTCTTGCAAATAAAACTCAGTGCAAATTGAACATTTCGTTGCCACAGATCTTGAAGTTTGCTGTCAAACTGAGAAGCAAACTTGGTATTAAATCTAAGAACATGTGGTAAAAGGACCCTTCATTAAGGATTGTATTCAAAGATTTCTTGTGTAGCCCACATGCTTATCACTGTTGTCCCTAACGGAGTTTACCCACAGAATGAGCAGCCTCACACATGTGATTAAATAATTAGCTGCTGAACGTGGTCTGACTTCCATCCTCCTTGCATTGTGCAAGGGATCGAACCAGGGCCGTGTATGTGCAAGTTAGGGCGCATTCCCACTGTGGCTATTTGAAACCAGGACGTGGACTTGATGCTACATCAAGTCTAGCCTAGTGGGAACGCGCAATAAGGGGTTTTGACCCTACATCCACGATGTAGGGTCGAAACCTACTCGAAGAGGTAGTCTCGCACCTATGATGTGGTATCAAAATCGCTAGTGAGAACGTGTTTTATTTATTGTGTGTGGACTCGTACCACTTGTTCCACAATAACAAGCATGTTGCTCTGCATCAGACTGCACGGCCATCAGTCGCGTGCTTCAAAATGTAATTTCACACCGCCAAATATCATGCACGCGTGGTATTTATGCAGTAAGTACACACGATGCACTCGCTTAAACTTGCAAACAAATAACATCCGGGTAAGGGAGCGTTCATAAATACTCTGGTAGGGGGGGTTGGGCAATTCAGGGGAGGGAACAAAAAAATAATAAGCCTCAAAAAGGGGGGATCAAACAAAATAAATTGACGATAAGGGGAGATCAAACAAATTTCGAATGTAAAAAAGCGGCAAAAAAATTGCGCGCTCGCGCATGTGTTCCACAAACTTCAATTAGGTTTCGGGAATTAGTTTAAAGCCAAAATGTATCCCAATCATGACAGAATTAGTGTAAAGAAACAATTTTGCACCATTACATTTATAAAAATATAGTCACATGTAAATATCAAACATAAAACATGTGCCTTCAAACATTAACTGAAAAAATAAGTATAAAGTAGCAATCATAGCAAAGTAAGTGTAAAAGTAGCACATTTTTCTTGCGCTGTGCGCGCCTGCTAAGATATCAGGTCAGAAAACCTACAGCTCTAAGGGGCCGTTGCTCCCTTAGCCCCACCGGGCCTTGGCCCCTGGATGCCACCAGGGCCCTTAAACAGGTCCCTGGACCCTACGCCGATTTGGTCAGTGCCCCCCAGGCAACAAGCCTTCTGGCTACGCCTATGTGTAAAGGCTGTTGGAAGTTAAGATATTCAAAATAACTCAGTCATAATCCGTTATTACCTCACCAAACCTAACAGAAGTGTGGTTTGGCATAGGGTGGGGGGGGGGGGGGGGGTCAAAATAAATTTCAGATCCTGAAAGGGGGATCAATAAAAATAAGACTTTCTCGAAGGGGGGATCATTTTTTTCTTCAATGTCCGGGATGCCAATTTGCCCACCCACCCCCACCAAAGTATTGAAAAGTAGATTCTTATGCTTTTACATCTATTAAACTTCTCCTTTCCAGATGCATATGATGGATGTTTTCCCAATGGGTGTTTTTTTTCAGATTCTTTTGTGATGAGCCCAGCCTTGATAAAATAAACACACGCAAACAAACAAAAACAAAAACAAACCTGAAAGTTTTCACAGCCGTATCTATAACACCCGTGTATGTCCCATGTGCATCCTGTAATCTGACCCTGACAACCAGGTATGGATAGGTGATCACTGCCGCAAACATCTTGGACACACCGGCTAGACTTATGTACGTAAATACACCCTGTATTGAAAAAGCGGAAAATTAGATAGTATTTGACCTGCTGCTATGGAGACCCAAAACATGGACACACATCTGTCGGCTGCCCAGCCTTAACATACTTGGACACCTTTGCGAAAGACACAGGACTGAATGATGAGGAGATGAAAGCATGGATGAGGGACAGAGGAATATGGCGAGCCATCACGAAGACCGGTGGGGGGGGGGGGGGGGAGTGGCAGTGAATATTTATGCAGTGAATATGTGTCCTTTGGTCCCATGACTGTTTATAACTTAAAAGGGACGTTTGAGAACCTTTGTCCTCATCTCTCTTATCAATCAGATAATCATGTTTTTTATTAAAGCTACTACTACTACTACTTATGTCGATCTCGATCCCCTCCAATACGAACAACTTACTAGTGCTGCTCCCTGTTCTACATCCATGCGTGTATAGTACTGTTTCTTGAGTTCTTCGTATGCCATGAATTGCAGAGCAGAATGAATAGCTATACCTGACATCCCAGGTAGTGTACCCTATGAATGATACGGAGAAGAGAAAGATATGGTCTTACAAATACAATGAGCTAAATTGTGATATAGTTGCTTTAAGCGATTACCATACAAATTACACACCAAATCCTATACCTCCCACGCCGTGTACCCTATAAAACTACAATGGAAAAATAGGCATGGCTTTACATAATCATAAAAGAGCATGATTCTCGTCGCTGATCTGTAAAAAACACGCATCTCCATCCGGCTCTTCAGCATGTATAAAGTAATACTTCCCATGTATAACCTTTGGGCAGTCTGCTATAAACATGTTCAAGGGCCAAAAACACATCTAGCTAAACCTTGTAAGCGCTCTTGCCCTGAACATATATAAAGCATTCCTATGCATAACTGTTGGGCAGTCTTATTTTATAAATGCTGAAGGGCTGGAAAAACATACAAAGTTTTGACAACAGCGATGTTATATAACATTGGGATTTTTGGTTGTTCAAACCGACATTATTCACTTGCGTGCTGCCAATAAATTTGAAGCTGCATTTTATTCATGATCGCACAACATTGTGATGGCGTATATTATAATACCCCTGCATTTAAAGCCACATCAAGACAGTCACAATTATGTCCATCACTATAAAAATCACTCTGATGTCACTGCACAGAGTTGGATGAAGTATAGTCACGGTAGCACCATTTGAACCTCCTTTTAATGTCATTAATTTATCAAGCAATTGGCAAGTCATAAATAGTAGATATTTCACTAGGGCATTTATTTCATGACTTAATGATGAAAACAGATAATCAGAAAATATGGACACGCATCAGATCCCACACCACCAAATACGTTCCCTATTGCTTTGTGTGGTTAATAGATCAAACTTGTGTTAATATTTCTCATTTTAGAGCAAACTGGTAATTTCAAATCAGTGTTTGTATTGAAGATTAAGATGTTTTCTGCCTAAAAAGAATAACCTTTGTTTGGGTTGGCCATCATTCTGTTTGGTAGCTTATATATAACAGGATGTCTATATTCTTAGATTTTAGCTCTAAATCAGTGGAAACAGTGAAATCATATAAAATAATACTTGACCAAGAAAAAGTTAGAGATTTTGAGCCTAATATGGAGGAAAAACCTACAAATGCCAAAAAATAAAACATTTAGGTAAATTTACAGCACTTTGTACCCTTTCTAGGACATTACAATTCGTTTATACTATGTATGTAAACAACTGTCAATCTATTAGTTCCAATAGAAACTATTGACTTTCTAACTCCCCTGTAATATGCAATCCATACCTGATATAAGCCTTTAGCACCTTCATATTTGTAAACTTTCTTCAAGACATCCCATAGTCCCTTGTACCTGGTTGCTTTGACTTGTGAACTGGCAACACTCACTCCTACTGTGCCCTCATACTGTAGGCTTAGCCTAGTCCGTGCAACAAACAGTGGGTTGGTCACCAGTTGACTTAAGGCACCTGTAAAAGAAGTAAGGAAAAAGGGGCTTGTTTTAAAAGCATAATAAAATGGGGAAAGCCCCAAATAAGTGGGCACCCAGGAGTTTTACCCAATAGTTTTGACTCCTGGAGTTTTCTGAATTTTGCACAGCAAAGTATAGGACCAGGAGCTATTTTTGTCCAAAAAAAAGTACAAAGCAGCTCCTGGTCCACATACACTTTTAGACCAAAATTTATTTTAGTCAGTTAAAATTGGCGAGAAATATGTGACCTGCTCCCACAAAACCTGACATTTCGCCAGAACACTTATGGAAATACAGCTCAATAAAGTGGTCACAAATCAATAGACAACAAAGACATTTTCAAGAGAAATTGTTCATGGACAATTATGACAAGTGATACATCATTTAAAAGCTGGTAAAGCTAATGTTCAACATCAACAAATCAGAACAAATATTTTACAACATGGTGGGTTTTGTGGGGGCAGATCACATGTGTTTTATAACTCTTTGTGCCCAAAAAGTAATCCAAATGTATTTTGCATAATGGATGCGTCGCAAATATGATGCAGAGTGCACTTGTTGCTTTGCGCTCAGGCTCTAGTGTATAAAATTAGCTGCTGCAAGGAGGCTCTCTGATTTGAAACAGACTATAAAGTCTACATAGAGTCAGTTCTAAATTGGTGAGCCGTGTTACAGCAGCTAATTAATACAGAAGAGCATGAGGCGCATGACGCAACAGGGCACTGCGTATGTTTGGATAACAATTGTTCAAATATATGTCCTTTACAAAATAAAGCGAGCATCAATTGCTTTATGACTGTTTTACACTGCACATTAGCTGATAGATACCTACTGCTCTATCCCATTGATGCCTTCATAAACTAAAACAAGGCAGACCATATGTGTTAGGCCATTTAAATATTGTATGCTGAGCACTGTAGACAATACTACCACAACTTACAACTCCCATTTGGGAGCACTATCGAAAACATTGGTTTTTGAAAATTAATTGCTAATCCCGCCAACCAGGGTTCAATGTTCGGCTCTGGCAGTACGCTATTAGTAATTGTTTTCCTCCATTAAATCCTTACCTGCTTGTGCAGCTGCCAACATGTGACTTCCTGGTCCTAGTGGTTGCTCCCAGCCATCCTGGAGGTAAGACTTCCCTGCGCTGTAACTGAAAAGTTACAAGATATCTGTTGAAGTAATGCCCATTAGTAACTCATGGTTACTGGTTCAAGCCTGGCCCATACATCCATTCCAAACTATGATTTGCCATGGCTTTGTGTTTATGATCAATGTGATCAGTGGTTTGTAACAAAGTTAGGATAGTTGATGTTATATTCTACCATACATACACTCGCAAATTCAAGTGTATGGTGTGTTTTATCAAGGTTAAAAAATTGTCCAGATAAAAACTGCTTCAATTCAATTTTCCCCATCATGTACACACACAAACTGTTTCATGGGCTTATTGCATTCTGAGGTTTAAGTTTTTGGGGCTATACTATTTCATCCTTGTTAGAATATCCCCAGCAAATTTAAGGAGACAAGTGTCCCCCATGCCCAGGCTTTTGGAAGAAGCACTCCCATTATGGCTAAAAACAAATTGTTTAGATGTCCTCCACACATCTATTTTTGTAATATTCTTTTTCATTACATCATCAAATGATGGGTAAAGAAACAAAAAGGTCTAGCAAAACATGGTGATGCATATTTTACTACCTTTTACTGGATGTTGTGCTTCTGTCTCCCCAAATACAATAGTGCCATAGTTACATAAGGTTTCACACCACTAAATAACGTCTGGCCCTACCCCCTTTGAGGCAATAGTCCAAAACCGGCCCGTTTCTATGCCGAAACGGGAGACCTATTGTAAATTACAGTTTAAAATTAGGGTATTTACTACATGTTATGGCAAAATTAATATAGTGTGAATTTTGACAGACACATCAGCGTTCTTCAGGTCCAAAAAAATTGATGCAATGATGATTTTTTAATATTTTAACAGAGACATTTGTGTTCAGGTCATTTTTTTTTCACGCCATCATCTAAATCAACAATTGCCTGTGACCAGGAAAACTCAACTCGTACTTTTTGAAAAGGCTCTAGCTCAAAAAAATGCTGGTTACCCCCCATATATGAGTTGTTGAGTTAGTAGTCATGGCTTTCATCTTCAAGTTGAAACCAAATTTCAAGATACCAGTTTCTTATAACGTCGAGAAATATCCATTATAAAATTGTGCATTTCACGTGTAAACCTATGGGAGATGTATTTGGTGGTGTGCAACCATAACTTGTGTATTCATTTTGTACTTGAGTGAATATAATCATGAAGGTCTGTTACTTTCATGATATAATGTAGGCCTATACTCACAATAAGAAATAGGATCCCCATAGCGTGCCAGCACACCCCATGTTGTTTGCTACTCCTTTGTATAGTCCAGCATGTCCACTCTGTCTCACTACACTCCTGTATACGTCCGTAAAACCTCTATATGACGGCCGGGAATCCTGCCCATCACTCACTATCAAAAGACAAACATATGATATCTGGTATTTGATGATTATTTTCAAAACTGAATGGTTTGGTAGACATCTGAGATTTATTTCTTTTTTGCTCCCAGCTGCTCATTTATAGGTTCCCCTCACTGCAACCAGCATGACTTATGATAGTTCCTTGTGTGTGTCTATATTTTTTGCCAGTTTTTAAATAGAATATTATCTTTTATTATCTATTAGTCAACAGGAAGAAAGCCTGTTCTACCAGCCCGACTGGCCCACTTTTTCTAATATAAACAAAAGGAAGAAAACAAACCCCAAATGTGAACATTTTTGAAGAAAAAAATTGATTTTATTTTTATTTAACATTTTTGGAAACTTTTAAACATTTAAGAAATTGTTGAAAATTCATAAAAAAGCTTTTACGATTTAAAAAAACACCCCACCCAATAGATTAACTGACCCTATTTTAGAGGTCTGTTGCCTGAAGAACAGGGTTGGGTTAATACTTTGGCACTTACCTTGGAGCCTAATCTTGATCAAGTCCAGTGGATGTAATACGAGTGTAGCTATCATACCACCGCTCACACCAGCTATCAAATTCTCCCATTTCAGTTGCCCAAACATGGACAGCAGTCGGTCATTGCTTTTGCACTCGCCCTTTGGCTCATGACCCCTGGACACATGCTCATCTGAGGTCATCCTTCAACTATAGAATGGAAGCTAGGTGTAGTGGATACAGTGTGGATCTGAGCATTCTTTGAATGTCTCCTGACCTGGGTGGGTTCCTGTCAGCTATTGATATCGTGGGTCATTTTGTTAGTGTTTGTGGCAAAGACTCCTATGATGACACTTGCAGCTTCCGAGAGTTTACTATTTATGGACACACCAGCAGTTGATGAATTGTAGAATATTGGCCATTGTTGCCACATTGATTTATAACGAGCGAAATATAGTGATGTCAACCATACAGCCGTATTGTGTTGACCTTCATCTACTGTACTGTTGAAGAAAGAATGCAGAAAAAATGAAGAAAACAAATCGCTTTAAAAATCAGAGACTTGAATTTACAAATTGTAACACACAAAATCAAAACATCCTCATAAATATTGGATAATGCATGACTTTGTTAGAAAGTAGATTAATTTGTTACTTTGGTTATCATGTTTCCTTAGCAATGACAATCTTACATGTCCAAGAAAAGAATAATTTATTTGTCTGCCCTATGGTTTCCAAGGAATTGGGCTACCTGTATCATGCAAACAGACCAAATGGATTCTTGCCGCTTGTGACAAGATTCTTAGCCATGCGAAACTTGGGACACATGCTAGGCATGTGCTTGGGTGTTTTATTTTACAGATATTCTCGTGCCTCAGATGCAGTCATGATTGTCAGGTCTAATATGACACATACCCCATCATTCAAAATGAGAGAATCCAATGCATCAATTCTATACAAGGCAACAGTAAAGAGATAAAGGAGTTAACTATAATCAAGTCATATGAATGCACAACAGCAGATACAGTAAAACCTTGTTAACACAAAGTCTGTTAACACAAAATTCCTCATAACACAAAGTGTTTTTCAAGTCCCAAATTTTTATTTTACGTTGTTATTTAAACCTGATAATGAAATTTCTAATAACACAAACTGGGGTGAGCAACTTTGTGTTTAAACGAAGGTTCCACTGTAGAACAGCTAAAAATATGAAGTGACAGGTGGCACCATAGCCTTGCAGGTGATAACACAACAGGCTGTGAATCAAGATGGTACGCAACAACAATCTTGCAGTAACAGTAAGTAAATGGACATGGTTGGGAGACAGGACCATAAAGACTTGATTTCAAGTCTACCAAGGAGACATTCAAGAAGACACAGCATCGCTAAAGACGATCCCCAATTTCTGTCAATTACTGTACATCCAGATCAGAATCTCAATTATACCTTATAATCCTGACTTCAGATTGTGTGCATGAGACATGATTAACACACTTGTTCAGTAGCATAGGGCATTTAGACCGTACTGAAGTAAAGTCAATTGGTAAGAGCATACATACATGCAGGGAACAACCCGTTAGCATAAACCATCTCTTGGAAGAGCCCAATGAAATGGTAGATTGTGTATTCATTAACCATCAATAAACTTACTATAGTTCAATCAGTTTCAAATTGGCGAGAAATACGCCATTTTGAATCCAAGCATACGCGCAAGATTTTGTCCGCATGCATGCGTCAAGCACTCGATGCACGAAACATGTGTCCATTTTGTATTCATTCGCTAATACTTTGTGTAAGAGGCTTGTCAATTTTGAACTGATCAAACTATCTGGGGAGATGTAATAATTCCACATGATCAATAACTTCCATCAACTTGATTTCAAAGGATAGACACACTGAATACTCATTAACCCTAACCATCCTCAATACCGCAAATGTCCACGGTAAAGTCTGTCTGTGCCAGCTGGCGTGGCACTTTTTCGATGAAATAATGGCCCCAGGCTACATAGTCGGGCCAATATACTGGCCCGAGTATGGTTGGCCCCCGTAGCGCACTGGTAGAGCGTTCGTCTCGCAACCGAGAGGTTGTGGGTTCGAGCCCCGGTGGCAGCGCCACTCTTTTTGTCCACATTTTTTGTCGTTGAAAAAAAATTCTTCAAAATGTGACTTAGGAGGTTAGGGTTAATAGTGCCCTGTCATCAGGTTCTTTCAATAGATGGTTTATGCTCAACGTCACATTCCTCTGCATAAAGTTCGTATTTTGTTATTCGTAAAAATGATGTACATTGTGATGCCCCCATGTAAAGTGACGGACATTGACGCACCCTACATCAATTTTGTGACGAACCAAAGACTGCCACTGACGTACCCTCCGTCAAGAATGTGGTGGTAAGCGACACACCCATGACGCACCTCTCCCGGGGGTCGTTTAGTGCGTCTTACAACTGATCATAGGTGTATAATGCCGGGCCGAATTATTTTTAGTTTTATAAAAAGGCCTTAAAAATAAAAAGCTATAAAACAGTTTAATTTATAAATTGCTTTAAAGCCTAAACATCTCTCTGCTATATTACTAGTCTAGTAGTATCTTAGTATTTAGTCTAGTATCTATTGATAATACTAGTTATTTATTAACTATATTTTATAAACATGATGATAAGACTTTATTTTAAATAAGCTTACTTCAAAAATAGCTTTTTACCTGAGCCGTGTGTATTGGTTAAAACTACAATACAAAGGATATGAAAGTATAAATATTGTGATTGTTAATTTAATATTTTGAGAGCATTTTCTTGAAACAAATCAGGCAGTGGATGTATGTATACTGGTACCTACCAGTTTTACGTTCACTAACTTTACCAAAACAACGAAAATCCGATTTCGCTATTGCCAGCTCGTATTCCAACGTATATTTGTATGGTACGCCAAATCGTCCTTATGCGACCGAGTACAGCAGAAGAATTAACGCGTAATTATTACCGTATAGAATTATTCTCTGCAGTAGCGTATCCCCCGGGAAGTCGGGTGGGGGGGGGGGGGGGCAGTCAAACATAATGGTGTACACACCCGTGACCAATTTTTTTCCAGACACCCCCTAAACAAGTTTTACCCTGCAAGCAAAATTACCCCCTAAACAAGTTTTTAGCGCGCTTTCCTTGCAAATTTTGACCCCTAAATAAACAAGTTCTTGCCAGAATATGACCCCTAAACAAGTTTTGTCTATTTGCCTGCAATAAATAGCCTATGCCCGTAGATATGAATAGACAAAAAATTATTCATGGGTATTATTAGTTATCCCCTGCATGTTCACACAATACAACCGAGTCGATTTCTGTTACATTCTGAGGCCGAAATATACCGCAAAAAGGTCTAACCCACGCCAAAAAAATAAATGATCTGCATATAACCTAACCAGACATGTTTTTCGCGATGATTTTATGGACAGAGGCGATGGCGCAGAGCCTGTTAAAGGGTTGAATTTTACGGAGGTAAGGAAGGGAAGAGAATTCAGCGCCTTGCTCTAACTAGATACTAGTATTGTTTGACGTTTAGTTTTCCGCGAGTGTTTAAATACAATTTTTATTGGGACTAAACGGCCTCATATGATATGACATGCCAAACCATAGGTATTTTTCCGTATTGTGTGAACATGCAGGGGATAACTAATAACATGGGGTAATATGGGACACGGGGTAAAGTGGGACAGTGGTTTTCGGAAATACTTTTTTACCTTAAAATAGTCAAATTGTGCCCATTTTTGTAACAAAAAAGCTTTGATATCATGTCTATTTATATTTGCAACCAATTTTAAGTATCATCCTTCATGAAACGGGACACTTCAGAGGGTCGTAAGCCTTAGGCGTCGAAATTGATGCGGCATTTCACCAATGCTACTAAGCATAGGTCACGACTTGACACTAAATATCTATGAATCAATGCCCCGGATTTTAGTTTCTCAAAGTGGAAAATAACGTCTAAACAACTTTCTATCAAATAAGTCAAAAATTTGCTACTGTTTCCTTCCAAGATCATTAAAAAGTGGTTTTTTTCAGAAATGTGCCTCATTGGGGTAAGATGGGACAATGTTACATTCATGTTAAAAGTCTTTCTTTGTCCCATCTTCCCCCGCGTCCCATCTTGCCCCACCACTGTCAGCACATAGTAAATCAATGGTGTCCCATCTTGCCCGTGGGGGAAGATGGGACAAAAAATTAAGAAACATTTTATCGCCTGGGGTAAGAAGGGACACCTTGATAATGGGGCCCTCACATGTATCCGTGTGAGCTGAGCGGCCCCTTACCGTGTGAAAAATGGGTGCGGACGGCGGCACACACGGTTTGCCGTTTCCCGTCCGTTGAACACGTTCAGGGCACTTTGCCGGCCACCCGCGGAGTTTTAAACATGCTCAAAACTCCGGGCGGGTGAGTAAAAGCGGCGGCGAACGATGAGAGCCCGGTATGAAGACGGTATAAGGACGGCGCACCCGTTCGCATCCGTTTCGCACCCGTTTCGCACCCGTTTCGCGCCCATTCGCAGGGCGGTGATTGACGGTGGTGGACGTCGACCATCTTAGCGACGGACTGCGAATGGCCGCATGCAGCCTAGTAACCGTTCGCGGAACGGACTCTCAGCAGGCATGTTGCAACTCTCTAAATGTAAAAGAGCTAAAACTCACTCTTTCGAGAGCTCTAGGAGAAACAGATCTTTTTTGGAGTGAAGTTCACTCTTAAAAGAGCGATTTTCACTCTAAAAAGAGTTAAAAATCACTCTAAAAAGAGTTAAAATCACTCTGAAAAGAGTGGAAATCACTCTTAAAAGAGTGACAAATCACTCTGAAAAGAGTGAACTTCACTTCTTAGAAGAGCCGTCCCTCCTAAAGCTCTCGAAAGAGTGAGGTTTAGCTCTTTTACATTTAGAGAGTATTATAATGTGGTTCGTACGAATTCCGGAATACAAATGAAGCGGCGAGCTTTGAACGCTCAGCTTGAAAAGGGCGATTTGATGATGTAATCAGACATTTCGGCCGGTACCCAGGCGTTTCGACCGGTTAGGAACCGGTATGGAGGTGGTATGCACACGATGAGGACACGGTGAGAACGGTAAGCTAGAACTGTATGAGGCCGGTGATCCCGGGACAAGGCCGGTGAGAACCCGGGACAGACCCGGTGTAGAACGGTATGGACCGAGGACCCGGTGAGGAGGTGTTATGCACCCGGTAAGAACGGTAAGCTAGAAATGTATGAGGACGGTGAGCCCAGTACCCGACCGGTGACGACCCGATATAGACCCTATAACGTTTTGGGCCCGGTGGCCACAACAAAAGATTAATGCGCCCGTTGACATTTTTTACTGATTGTTTGGACTCTGTTGTTTTTCTATTAGACGGTAAGGTGGCCGCCTGCCATTGCCGCCCTGCGAACGGGCGTGAAACGGGTGCGCCGTCTTTATACCGTCCTCAAACCGGGCTGGCTCTCACCGTTTGCCGCCGCTTTTACTCACCCGGAAGGACCCGGCAAGAGTTGAGCATGCTCAAAAGTCCTGCCGGGCGCGGATGGCCGGCAATGTCCCCGGCAACGTGTTCAACGGACGGGAAACGGCCCACCGTGTGACATCGCCGTGTGCCACCGTCTGCACCAATTTGTCACACGGTAATGGGCCGGCCAGCTCACACGGATACATGTGAGTACAAATGTATTTTACAGACATTCCCGGAATGTGAGCGAAGCGGCGAGCTTGAGCGCTCAGCTTATACAGGGCAGTTTGATGACGTTATCAAAGCGGTTCGGTCGGTACCCAAGCGTTTCGGCCGGTGAGGACCTGGTGAGGAGGTGGTATGAGCCCGGTTCCAGGCCGATAAGGACCCGGTATAGAACAGTATGAACCCGGTGACAAAAAAATAAATCAATGCGGCCGTTGACATGTTTTGCTGATTGTTCACCGTGTTGGACTCTGTTGTTTTTCTATAAGACGGTAAGGGGCCGCCCAGCTCACACGGATACATGTGAAGCCCCATGAGATAATGAAGCCGGAGGCCGACGGGCACAATTTTTGGTGAAACTAAAGTCTTGTTAAGGCTCTTGGTGATACCTTTTGCTTTGGTGGGGTCACTTGTCGGATATTCGTATTACAGCCGAGTAAAATTAGGTGTCCCATCTTACCCCCTTAGGTGTCCCGTATTACCCCATGTTACCCTACCCTAAACACGTTCGACCGGTATTTTAAGCCACCCTTTTTCTTGAAAATCAGCGTTTTTGATACCCTTAACGCGTCACGCGCGTCCAACACTGAAAAAACACCCCTTTTTACGCGTTTTTTTGGTCACGCCTGTGTACACCAGGGGTAGCACTGGCTCAAAAATGTGAGGAGTCCCATTTGCATTTTTCAGGACCCTTTAAGGACTGCAAAAACTAAATTTAAGGGGTCCCCCAGAAATATAAGGGGTCCTGAAGTGTGAGCCTTTGAAAATGGTCAAAAAATTGTTTAGAGACAAACAGTCGCTAACACTAATACCCGCACCAGATACATTGCGGGGGTATTTGTGTTTGTGCGCTGTGGGAGTACACAATGAGTATAAATATGCATTTTGGGAGTTGGATTTTTTGTTGGTACAGGAGTGCACTACGGGGGTAATTATTTGTACTGTGGGGGTATTTTTGTATGTACATTGTGGGAGTTGACTAAGATAGATGGCGCCATTCATATAGTTTGGTGGCAAAGTGTATGTTTTAAGATGACAAATAACACACACAAAACAAACAAATCGTATATTTGTTGTTGCTTTTAACACGCTCACAGTATCCTCATATACCATTTGGACGCCCACAATGCCGAAATACTCCCACAATGTCAAATCATACTCATATCTACACCCACAATGTACCTCTTATAAGTACATGTTGGCGTACAATGACGTATAGACGGCGGCGAACGTAGGAGGGGAGGGGCCGGGGGTGGGTGGGTGCGGAAGTATGCCGAACTTGAATTAAAAATATTTTGAATCAACTCTACGCGGCGGCGGTGGTGTGTCTTAGAATCAAAAATGTCTTTTTAAATACTATTTAGATCATGTTAGACCCCGCGCCGTTCTACGCGGCGAATAGACCGGGAAGGGGGAGGGGGGGGGGGGGGGGGGGGGGGGGGGGGGGCATGGGTGTCAACTCCACGTGTCTTAGAATCATAAATGTCTTTTTAAATACTATTTAGATCATGTTAGACCCCGCGCCGTTCTACGCGGCGAATAGACCGGGAAGGGGGAGGGGGGGGGGGGGGGGGGGGGGCATGGGTGTCAACTCCACGTGTCTTAGAATCATAAATGTCTTTTTAAATACTATTTAGATCATGTTAGACCCCGCGCCGTTCGGAGAGGGGGTTTACGGAAGTATGCAAAACTTACATTCAAAGTCTTTTTTTGTTCTCATTAGAGCGTAATACGTTTAAAATTATATTTTTGATATTTAAAAAAAAGAAATTCTCCGAATTTTGTTCCTACTAGCGAAAATTAGACCCTCGTATTTCTGCCATTTCGATAAATAGACATGATAAACTTTAAATCGTTTAAAGTAATCATTTACGTCTATGGCACGTGTCCGAAAAGTCTTAATGTCGCAGGGTCTTGCATTAAAAGACAGTGGGGTGGAGAAAATGAGCATTTATACACAGCTCCATGGAGAAAAATGTACATAATCGTCGATATCTCGAAAAGAAAATCATTAATAAAACATAATATTTTTTCAAATTAACTTTTTTGGGCAGACAATATACGGTTCTTTTCTTTAAAAAAAACAAACAAAAAAAGATTAAAAAAAACCTAGATAATGACTTCAATTAGTCCTACTTTGCTGAATGTCAAATTGACTGGAATTTAATTATATTTCATGTATCATCACACCCATCTCGATCCTAAAAACCACCATCCCCGCCGGAACACACGACATCAACCCGCCCACAGATACGCACACTAGCGTAAGATCATGTAACTCATATACCTATGTCGTGTCCATGTTAATCAGTAGAAGATACTTATATATAGAATGTTTTGGAAATCGCTTGAAACTTTTGCGGAAGCGATTTAGTGTGTTTAACAACTTTTAAATGCATTGTATTTATCTTTTACGGACATTAATAAATTTAAAATGAAGGCACAGGATGGAGATTGACAATTTTCAGAATGTCTTAAGGTTTCCACGTCCATACATCGTCAGATTTAAGGGGTCCCTTTATTTTCGATTGGGACCCGTTAGTGAAGTTCAATATGTAAACTTACGCGTCCATTATCGTCCAACAAGAAAATAAGGGGTCCTAGGACGCGAGGACGCGCAAGAACGCGAGCCCTGGTGTACACTATTATGTTTGACTGCCCCCCCCCCCCCTGGGGGGGGGGGGGGGGCGACGGATTTGACAGGGAAGGCCAGTCCAAACTACTGGGATAAAAAAAAACGAAAGAGAAGGGAAGAAGAGAGGGAAGAGAGGAAGAGAAAAGGGCAAAGGAAAAGGGAAAAGAGAGACAGAAAAGGGAAAGGAAAAGAAAGGAACGGGAGAAGAGGAAGATAAAAGGGAAAAGGAAAGAGAAAATCTAAGGGATTTACTTACTTACCATCTAAATGACAACTTTGCCCCTTTGACCGGTTTGATGATGGGCAATTTAGTATAAAAATGGCAAATTTGCTCGCGCTACGCGCGCATCATCCAGGAATATCATTATAGAAACCCGTTTGCTTAAAGGAAAAGTACCTTGATAATGGATCTAGAAGATCTACCTCCGACTCTCGACTGGACTTTAAAAAAAACCCGCATACCTCCTGTAATTTGCACCCTAGGCTCTGACCGTATACAAATAGTTTAAACTGTTCATGAGGGAAATGGTGCAAAATACCTCCATGAGGTCTGTAGAGACCGAGGGCCTACTATAAACGCATCACAAAAAGTATCGAGACACTTAAAAATGATTCAATAATTAACGGCCCGAACGGGTACGGATATTAAGTCGAAGCAAGTAACCCAGTGCATAATTTTGTTCTGCGTATTTTGACACCTCGATTGTTGAGATAAGAGGTTGCGGAGCGGAGTTATTGTCATTTTATGACACCCGCATATTTACGCCGATACAATACCGTCTCACACCCGTCCATATACCGCACCGGATACTACACCACGATATTGTCTCATCCAGGAGCAACGGTAACTTTTTTAATTTTCAAAACTGAAAAATTATTTTTGGAAACCTTATTACCGCTAGTTTCACGCCCACGCTGGATACCCATCAAAAAGTTCACCCTCTATACATTTAACAGGGGAAGGTCAACTTTTGGTTTTACACAGGAAAGTATAGGGAGGGAGAGCTGAACTTGCTTAAAACCCAGGGTGCATTTCTTTGATGAAAGGTTTATCTTCTGGCATCATCCATTGCTTCAGCTGAACTATGCAGAGTGTAGAGGATGCCTCCAGTTGTGTCGGACTCCATCTAAATGTCGGAAAGACCAAGATCCTCCTTGTGAAATACATACTACATCCAATGTCCAAACTCTGAATGACTCTGAACTTGATGGCACTATTATTTAAGGATTTCAAGTATCTAAGATCGTCATTACCCGAGTCATAACATGACTTCAAATGTACAGCACTATCGCCATGATAATGATCTAAACCCATTTGGTCTAATGCCCAATTCGTCTAATTCAAATTGGTCTAAACCCATGGCATGTATGTATAGTATAAAACCAAATTGTCTAATACCCATACCCATTTGTTCGTTATAAACCAAAAGGTATAATATTCGTTTTGTACAACCCATTAGTCTATGCCATAATTCGTCTAATCCACACTCCCATCCACAAACAGCGGAAACCGCCGTCAAGGGCTGGCGAATTTGTCGCCACTTGTCGTTGATCAAATAAACTGAACTGTAGTAGTCACTGTGCAAATGCAGTCAGCCGTGCAAATGCACCAGTTATAGTGACAGCTAAATCTGTAAATGTTGGCATTAACTTTTTCAGTACCTCTGTGTGAGAAAATAGGTAGAATCTTACCAGGGTCTAACTTCGTTCAGATTTGAATGCTAGATGTTCATGAGTTTAGGTCAGGGTTGGGTGTGGTGGTTGGATGGGGGGGTGGGGGTGGGGGGGGGGGGGGGGGTGTGGGGGTGGGGTGGGGGGCGGTGGAGGGGGTTGGAAAGGGTGGCATGGGAATGGGTGGAGTGTAGGTGGGGTAGGTGTCGCCTTGAACCAAGGCTAGTTAGAATCAATCAGGAGGGGTGGTGCCCGGGGTGGTGTGTCGCGTCGATTTTCACCGTTTTTGAGCATTACAAAGTTCGTGTGTATAGTAATTGAATTGGTTATCTTTGTTCTTCTTCACAAGGGCTTTGTTATTGAGGACAACGCAAATACATTTTTGGTTGGGGTTGGGGTGGTTTTTGTCAAAGTCGGTCACGACTTTGATATTGAATTCAGATACAGGTTTTGTGGTAGAATCTTCTCTATCAATTGCTTTTATCAGTATTTGTATACCCAGATGTCTTTAACATGTATCTGAGAATGTCTTTAAAATGTATATGAGATCTTGATACGAAAATATGAACCTCCATCATGTTATTATTATTGAGAAAATAAATAAAACAATGTTAAAACACAGTAGAGCTTGGCAAAGTCTTTGTCATTTCAAAATTACTGTGTATTTATGCGTCCATCAATTTTACGCAACGTGTTTTAACAATTCAGACGATGGTCGAGTGGTTAAGGTGCTGTATTGTCACCGTTTTCACGTGGGTTCAAATCTTGAACTGGCCACTCTTTTAATTACACAATGAAATTTGGATTTAAACTATACAATTAATACAAATGCGTATTTTCTGTGAATTATGCAATTTGAAAACGGCAATTGTAAAAATATAAGGCTTTTTTACATCGCCTATGTCTAGCACGTGCGAATTGTGCGATTGGTTATGGGAGTATTGTGCAATACTCGTATGTTTCTTTATTGTGGAAACGACTATAAGGCAGCGTGTAATTATTACGTTCATGACGTTGGTTCCTAGCTTTGAATGAGAGTTTTAAACTTATTTAACGTGCACGTGAACTTAAAATGCTACCAAATCATTGAAAATACTGCATATACTGTTGCATGACTGTTTAAATATCTCCTTGTTTTTATTTACCTGTGGTCTTGCACGGTATTCTATTGGGATGTGTTCATCACATAGGGAGGAGTGACATTGTCCTGATTGCGTGTTTACAAACAATACTACGTTAATCAAATCTAAACACAATTCATTAGATTCGAAGAATTAGCAAGGCAGTTAGTTTTCAATAGGCATGTTCAGAGACGGGCATAAATGATCGGCGTAAATTTAGACCCTACAGCACTAAAAGTTAAAATTCCACAATTAATCCCTCTACTCCGGACAGTTGTCCACACTGTACTAAATACAACGTTACTCTGAAGTTTTCCGACAAAGTTAACACGACCATTGCAGGGGGCTTAGGAGTAAATATCGGTAAATATCGGAGTTCTGATTATTTCGAATCCCGTTTTCGGCAGCCTGGTGCTATTAAGCATTGGTTTCCAGTTTACAATACGATTTATTCCGTTATTTCCAAATTGTCGGTTCCTTTAGTCGATTATTTCAGCTAGGTTTATTTATCGCTCGCTTGTAAACATGAATTCAAGATCGAAATTTCTCTTTTTGTTACTAATTTTTCGCCTCTTTTCGGATGGTGGTATACAATATTTAATGCCTATGCTGATAGCAACAGCGGTATTTTTTCAAGGCAGACGATCTGATAGGGATGAGCAGCATCGGATGCGTTTGTGGCATCGTTACATCATTGGCGAAGGTTTACGCCAGAGATCGTGTTAAGTGCATCCACACGGGCGTGCTAATCCTAACTGCAGCTCGTGTTAAGCGCGTTACTCCTGAGAAATCTCAGGATTAAATCGGGTCGGAGTAAGGTCGGATTAGTTAACACGGGTGCCGTCCACACGGTCACTACTCGGAAGTTTAACATGGACAATCGTTAATCCGATCTTACTCTAGACGAATTTACGCCTGTCTGAACGCAGCTAATCTCTACTTGACATGCATGATATAATGTGATCAACACATTATACCGGAAGCTCTGAGCATTACAGCGAATTTAGGACACAATTTGCATGTATCTTGCCATCGTTGACCCCATTTTCCATTCATAAAACAACATGTTACCCTACAAAAAGAAGAATAAAAAGAAGAGATTTTCAAGGGGGGTGCGTCCGCACCCAACGCACCCCCCTTCTGACGGCCTATAGTATTAGATCTTTACCTATCGTCAGCCACTTTCCGACGGTATACCAATAGATATATCTGCGTGTGAACCTGCGCTTTCATTTGTTAAATAAGAAATATTCTCGTTCACAAATTGAAAACCACTCAGTGAATATGTTTTACCATATTATATAGACAAAATATCAGTCTTGGGAATGAGGTTATTGCTGATTGATGTAGAACAATTGTGTACATTCAGATTGAATAACATAACAATAACAATTAATTAATATTTATATAGCGCTATTCCATCTAGATCATAGCGCATGTAACACATCAGTACACAAAATACATTTAGCATGGAAAAAGGTGAGTCTTTAGACTACAACGAAAATGAGAGATATTGTCAGTTTCTCTTATGGTACGAGGGAGATTGTTCCATGCCCGTGGACCAGCTACACTAAAAGATTTCTGACCCAAGACCTTATTTGTCCTAGGAACATTTAGGCGAGTAATGTCATTTGCAGAACGAAGAGCTCTTCGAGGAACATATGGTGACAGTAAATACCAGTGTGCATCTTTGCTCGTGATCATGGCTGACAGCAGTGGCGTACCGACCGGGTGGGCAGGGGGGGGGGGCAACCCCCCCCACCCCCCCCCCCCCCCCCCCCCCCCCTGGCTCCAATTACCGGGACTGTTTTGCTTTTTTGACTGCGAAATGTTGTGACCGTGCAAAATGTTGTGACCGTGCGAAAATGTGTGACCGTGCGAAAATGTGTGAGTGTGCGAAATTTTGTGACCGTGCGAAATTTTGTGACCCTACATCCCCCCCCCCCCCCCCCACCACCACTTACGTGAAATTCACGAGGTGACTGACTGGGAAAAAATTTGGGGCAACCTTTTACGAAAATTTACGCCACTACCGGGACGACATACTTCTGCCCCCCCTGGCTCACATGCCGCGGTACGCGCCTGGCTGACAGAGAATTAACACAACGCCAAGCGCGATCTGTCTATCTCATTACCTATAGTAGAGCGATATTAGACCGCTTTCCAACGCGAGAGAGTTTCAGTAACGCTGTTCTACATGCCTTTAGTAGCACACCCGCCACACCCATCAAATGGGTGTGCAGCAGAGAAGATCACGCGGATGGAATGAAACATTACCATATATGTGCCTCAAGTTGGATCGCGTACAGAGATGGTTAGCAGTGAAAGCCAAGCTACACACAGACCATGACATTCAAGTTCACTTTAGCGGGAGACACTGTAATTATTACTCTGCGTGGCAATACACCACCAAGGAAGACGAGCATTCTCTTCAGAGTGAAGGTCACCCTGATCTCACTAACGCCGACGGACATCCACAGACTATGAATGCCAGCGCTGCGAGACTTGCACGCGGTTCTTGCAAGCGATCGCCATTGTCAGCATTTGATCTTACTGAAATAGTATTAGCCAAAAGATCGAGACACGCGTACAGTTACTTGCGCTTGCCAACAGCCAGAGGTTGCAGGGAAAGACCCCGGGGGGGGGGTACTCGGATTTGGTTTGGTCGGGGGTGTGCCGCTGGAGATTCAAAACCCATACCCATTTCTAAGGGTGATTTTTCGCGAAAATAGACCTAATTTTGGCAAATTTTCGCGAAAATCGCGAAAACAGGACCCATGTCTAAGGATTTTTCACTGAAAAGCCTACCCATGGCTAAGGATGTCTCATGAAAAAGCGACCCACTGGAGCGGCACTTCCCCGTATACCTGACATACGTGAGTACCCCCCCCCCCCCCCCCCCCCCCGGGGGAAAGACAGATATCGCCGAATTTGTTTGCAACCGTGGTAGCAAATCGGTTGAGGACGTAATCGCGCTCGCATGGGAGATGGATGGAGCACAAGCCGCACTAGACAGATCGCAGTTGGCGCGTTTGATGATTTTGCAACAATTTCGTTATGGCGATTGTGTTCAGGGGTGCGCGGGGCAATGGCTTCAGCAAGCTAAGAACATTCTTGAGCGTAATCAAATCCCTGAGAATGACTTTCGAGGGGCGTTGGAGTCTCTTCTAAGAGATGGAAGAGGCAAATCCAGAAACATTATACTGACTGGCCCGGCCAACTGTGGCAAATCATTTCTCCTGAAACCCCTTACATTAATATACAAATGTTTTTGTAACCCAGCCACCACTTCGTTTGCTTGGATTGGTGTTGAAGAGGCGGAGATCATCCTTCTGAATGACTTTAGATGGTCTTCACAGGTTATTATATTTTATTATGGCATCGTTTTTCAACACAATCAATGGGCAAATTAAAAATCACTCTTATCAAAACCAAAACGTTTAATTTCAAATTCCAAACTATGGTATGCTCTGTTTTCATTTTA
Source organism: Ophiura sarsii (assembly GCA_035610835.1). NCBI lineage: Eukaryota > Metazoa > Echinodermata > Ophiuroidea > Amphilepidida > Ophiuridae > Ophiura > Ophiura sarsii. Next base: position 31,796,997 of record CM069444.1, on the reverse strand, counting down.
TTTACAGGTAATTGCATGGTCGGAAATGCTCTTACTACTGGAGGGTGAGTGCGTCCATCTGCCAGCCCCAAAAACTCACTACAGACAGGACATTCAATTGGAGAAGGATACACCCGTGTTCTGCACGAGCAGCAAACAGATTGAGCTCATCAGAGGGGGAATGACCGACGAACGAGAGAACGAGATGATGAGGGATCAGATGGAGACATTTCATACTTCACAGTCAAATTCCATATGATCAACAAATCGAACTCCGTCCATGCCCATGCTGCTTTGCAAAACTCATAATCCCAGATGATTAGAAGAAAATAAAGAAGAATAAAAAAGAATAAAGAAAAAGAAAAAGAAAAAGAAAAAAGAAAAAAGAAAAAAGAAAAAGAAATGAATACAATTAATAAACAAAAATAATAAATAAAAATACATGAATGAAAATAAGATCTAAAAGAGAATTAAAAAATTAAAAAAAGTAATAAAAGTAAGATAGGCCAATGACAGATTCGAACCCACTACCATTAAATATAGGTTGGGTAACAAGCGAGCGCTCTATCGACTGAGCTAAACGAGGTGTTGATAATGAACGGTTTTCAGAAAAGATACTATTGCATTCGAGGGAATATATGAAGTGTATCCGTAAAACAGAGCGGAACGGACTACTAAGGTGTTTGTAACATGATTGGCACTCACCTATTCTACATTCCATTGAATTGATACATGACATCAATGACTTGTTTGGATTAGGTTATCAGATACACATGCAATAGGAACACCTTGAGTCTTAAAAGACTGAACAAAGTTTAGTGAGAGCAACAACATATCTACAAATACAATGCATGGAAAAGCTGAAAGGTGATGGTAAAGGTAAACCGTTGGCGATTTCTCATTGGCATAACACACACTGCAACGATTCTCCGTCTTTTAAAAAAAGAAACTATAGTATTTAATTTTACTTGTTGGTGAATCGTTCAAAGTGCGTGTTTGTCTATGAGCATGATGATGGTAAAACGTTAACGGTTGACCATTTACCAAAATCATCAATAGAACCCGTTTGATCAATGTAGGCTATAGTTGTGCGTCATCAGTCTGAGAGAACATTATTTTAATAATGTAAGAGATGATTACTGACCATAATTTGTTGTCGGAAATATAGTATTGCAGAATAGACATTTGTCTTTTAAGTTCGTTTATTATAGAATCTGTATTAATATTTGGTCCTCTTTCCGCCGCTGCTGGCAATCATTTGGAGACGCTTCCGAGTGCTTGCGATGGTTTTGTCGATGACATCGGTAGTGACGTTGCGAATCGTTGATACTATTCTATCCTCAAAGTCTTGATATGATTCGTAATCCAACCTTTTTGATAAAGCATATTGTCGCAGGTCTTCTGCAACTATATGAACGATGTTTTCAATGGGATTTAGGTCAGGGCTTCTTGCCGGAAGTTTTACAAGTTGTACTTCTGTGCGTCTGAATGCCCGTCTTGCCGCAGCACTGTTTTGTGACGGATCCCCGTCTTGCACAAACAATTTTGATCTTTTCCTGGAGGCGCGGAACATGGTCTTTGCGATCAACAAAATCTTCAAAATCTTCACCATTCATTTTCTTGTATGGTTCACACATTAGTACACCCTGCTGGTATGAGATTGCCACAACAAATCTTGCATATTTCCCACCGGTTCCTTCTTTCTGCCCCTTTGCCGTGCAACTCAATTTTAATCCTCTGATCGTCTGCGATAGACACGAGTTCTTGGCGCTTTCGCCTGATCCAAAGGGTTAGTTTTGTGCACAAACGACACAGCGTCCAAATAGAAACAAACTTCGTTCGTCCAAAAGTCTTCATTGTCATTCTTTAAGTGTTCTCTTGCAAATCGGGTGCGGATTTTTAAATCGTCTCTTGAGAGTACACCCTTCTTACGCGAGTTGTGCAGTCGAATTCCATTTCTGTACAACACGTTTGATACAGTGCGAGTTGTTACATTAGATTCAGAGAGTCCCGTGGCTCTCATTAAACGTTTAATAGTAAATGTTCCTTCATCGCGACGAAGTGTTTCTACTTGCCGCAGAAGAGACCTTTCTATCCGCACAGATATCTTTTTAGGTCTCCCCAAACAGGTTTTGTTTGGTCTTCGGCTATTCATAGGCGAGAGGAAGTTGACGGACGCTATGTTTTTCACTGTACTTGCTATACCACATTCTCGCGCGACTTCCCTCAGTGACATTTTTGCTTTTACCCTGAGAAATCGGGCATATGCCTTAGTTTCATCTGGAATTCTGCCACTAAACACCATGGCGATGTAATGTATGTCTGTGCAATGCAAGTAAATAGTGACTTGAGACAATCGTATTTAGCCAAGAAAACATATGATTCTATATAGAAGAAAACGCGCGTGCGCAATGCCTACAAATTCGATTAGCTAATAGTAAAACCCATATAATATTAAAGACGCAGTGACACGCTCAATTATTACGCATAGTAATAAAAGTTCGATTATGCCCAACTTATAATAAAACCATATAATAATTAACACATAGTAAAACATCAATTGAATGTTTAGAAATCCAGCAATTTGATTTAACCTGAACAATGTTCTTGACCTTTATTTATTAGTTAGATCCTGCCCTACTTTACTACAAGTTTTGCTTTGCTTTGAAATTTTCTTAATTATTACATTTGGCTTTTTTAAAAACATTAACTCATAGTTAATTTATTTGTTTTTAATTACTTCAAGACTATCAACATTCAACATGTCTACATTCTCACGTAGACCATATTCTTGCTGAGGCACGCGGTGTTGTTTAATATAATATGCCAATAATTTGAATTCTGGACAAAGTTGGCCTAGCACTTTCCACGCGGCATGCGTCTGCAGACGACATTCCAAAATGACACCACATTTTAAAAACATTATTGAATTCCATTAAAATATTTTGAGTCACCATGTGAAATGCATTGAAATAAGTACAAACGTGACTAGTATTGGTCCAGTAATTCTTGAGATAGACTTTGAAAGTTGAAACGTTTTTGGAAAATCTGCTTTGCGTATACCGCGTGGAAAGCGTTAAATCGTCCCTCTTCAGAAGTTGAAATGTGTTTGGATTAAGTCTTCACATTCATTAAATTAAATACAAACACCTCAGAATTTAACAGTCACAATAATTTATTCACTATGTATTTGGTGTCGGTAATGCTATACATTTCAAGTATATGACAAGATACATAATCATAATGACCTTTACATTTACACACATTTAGATATATTCAACAATTCAATCGTACGAACAATTCCTTAATATTCACCGTTCCCATTCATATTACACACGATGACGGGCCTAAACCATCCTGATAATCATGCCAAATCTCAGAAGAATAGCTTACATACTTTTGGAGCTACACGCCAAATTTAGATGATTTCCTTAAGCGATTTTATACACAATCATAGAAAAAAGGTGTTCGAACACTGATCATTGTTTGCACCGTTTAATTACCATATAGTACGCATTTTTAGAGTCATGTGAAAATACCAATTTGCATCTGCTAGCCTGAACGCTCCCCTTCAATATAACCCTCCCCTCCTCCACCAATCAATGTTGCTAGGCCACGGGCTGATGTTTGGCAAGTTGGGCGACTCAACATTGATCAGGGGGAAAGGGTGATGACTTTACATTAGGCCTACTAAGTGTTCGAACACTTTTTTCTAACATTGTAGCTACCTTATTTCCCACAGTGGCGTAACTATATTTCCCACAGTGGCGTAACTATATTTCCCACAGTGGCGTAACTATATTTCCCACAGTGGCGTAACTAGGGTCTTCAATTGGAAGGGGGTAGGCTTGTGATCAGGGCAGGGGCATAACCGACCGACCCTCCTCTAGTTACGCCACTGTTTCCCCATAATTGTGAGCAATTCAGCGTAATTATTTCTTCTTACAGATGGTGATACGCAGTACGCACGTAGGTTTCTTCGGGAAGCCTATGAAATGCGAAGGGTACTCGGTGTTCCACATGTTCAAGCCTTATGTAATCAGGAAACTTAGGTACTTCTTGCCCCGAAATTATTAAAGTTGGAATCTATTCCTGATTTTAGGACTAATATCTACTACCACAGCTCACAGTGCAAAAAGAGATCTTTTCAGTCCATTTTGTAGGTTTTGGGGTTATTTTGATTGTATTCTGTTAACACTGCTCAATTTGTTGATGATGAATGAGAGTGATACCCCAGCTGTTCAAAATCGGGGGCTCATTTCTCGGAACATTCAGGTGACTCTATATGAATTTGTATTTGAAAAATTTAAAGTCGAAAAATCCAGTCGCTTTATATTAAGCGAGAAAATCGACGTTTTGTAACACGTACACCTTTAACATTGTTTAACATGTATGGGGGTGCTCGTGCTTGTGTGTATGATACAAATTTCGTGTGGGTGCTGGGGTTTGGTGTAGGGCGGGGTGAGTGGGAGTGGTCGGTGGGTTGGGGAGGGGTGTGGGGTGTGTTAGGTGTTTGAGGAGTGTATGTATGTTCATCTCGTGAGTGTTTTGGTATCACATGTTACATTTGTATTTAAATTTTAATATATCTCTTTGAATGTATTTCAATGGGTTTTTTTATAGTATTGTAAGTTCAATGCAATTTTGGCCTGTAGGCCACGATTTTGTATTTGTCACTAAACCAATATAATAATACTTACTTACTTACTACTTATGTCGATCTCGATCGGTCTTCGTGATGGCTCGCCATATTACTCTATCCCTCATGCATGCTTTCATCTCCTCCTCATTCTTCAGTCCTGTGTCCTTCGCCAAGATGTCCGAGTATGTTAAGGCTGGGCGGTCAACAGATGTATGTCCGTGTTTGGGTCTCCATAGCAGAAGGTCATTTCATCTCATTTTCTGTTCTCATGCAATGCCCGGCAAATGTCATCCTTCGATCTGTGATGTTTTCCGATACCTTTTTGTAAGTTTCCATACAGGTCTTTGTTCGGTAACCTTGTCTTTCCAACTAATGTTGAGTGCAGTTCTCAGCATTCTAGTAGCATCCATCTAGAGAATTATTCAGTCTGTTGGTGATGGTCCATGTCTCAGCTCCATACAGTAGAACACTTTGAACAGTAGCTTTTTATTTTTTGACAGAGGCTGGATTTCCACACTTTGTTCAGGGCATTGCAGGCCTTCCAAGCAAGTGCTTTACGTACTTTATGTCGTGCTGGCTACTACCTACCCAAGCTCCCAGGTATTTGAAGTTCTCTACGTTGTCAGGTTACTTCCAGCATTTGGTTTTCTCGGCATTCATGTGGAGCCCAGTTTTGAGTGCTGCTTCCTCAACATATTTCAGCAACTTGCTGCACAATATATTACTTTTGAAAAATGTTGTTGTGTTAAGAAATCCCAACTTTAAACTTCAATTTGTAATAGAAACTAGTGCTATATCATATTGTGTAAAAACGAAAGTTCAAATTTCGAGAGAAAAAAAAATCGCATTATATTATCCGAAGAGCAGATTTTAGTTTTAAAACTAGCCCAAATCGGCTGAGTCACCACGATTGCCAAGTCATGTGGCCAGACTGCAACGCCTGCGTGATTGCTACCAGTTCCACCGCTAACACACTCAAGGTCCCCCAGCATGCGGTCTATGGTGTTGGATGGATGTAATTCTTGGTTGCAAGTGCCAAGGCACATACTGACAGAATACTAGTCACTAGCTTCCAGGGCAACCCTGCAACATCAATAATAGTTAACTACTGTCCCACAAATGTAGCAGACGATGATATCATTGAGAGCCACTTTGACCACCTGAGGAGGGCAATTGACTCTATCCCAGCGCACAACGTCCTGATAGTAGTTGGCGACTTTAATGGCCGGATAGGAGCAGAGGACGCCAAGTTTACTTACCACGAGGAAACCAATAGAAATGGAAAGCACTTGAAGGATCTAGCCACTGAGAAAAACCTTATCATTGCAAACACACAGTTTCAAAAGAGAAAAGGAAAACTGTGGACATATACAAGCCCAGGTGGAAATCAGTACCAGCTAGACTATATTCTTGTAAGGAGTAAGTGGAGGAATAGTGTCATGAATGCCGAAGCATACAACACCTTTGCCAGTGTGGGCTCTGATCACAGAATTGTGTCAGCTAAGATGAGGCTGAGCCTGAGGAAAAGTAATACAACGCCAAGAAAGAAGCCATATGACTGGAAAACCCTGAGTTCTGACGGGAGCTTACAAGTGAAATATGCAGTTGAAGTACGCAATAGGTTTAAAGTCCTAGAGGATGAGGAAGAAACAGCCACTGACAAGTATGACAGATTTATCAAAGCAAATAATGAAGCAGCAGAGAAGATCATACCAGTCAGGAAAAGGTCTCATAAAACACGTTTCTCCAGCGATCCAAGGGTAATTGCGGCAAGAGATCAAATCAAAGACACATATAATCTCTATCAACAGGACGTCACTGAGGGGAAGAGAGTTGAGTACAGGAAGGCAAAGCAAGGACTTGATGAAGCCTACAATCTAGCCATAGTAGAAGACCTGAACAGCAAGATCAAGGAAGTAGAAGCAGCACATTCCAATTGCAAGCATGCTTTAAGCTGGAGGCTTATCAATGAGATCACTGGTAGAAAAGCATCCACCAAAGGACAGCTGGAGGGAGAAACTCAGAAAGATCGGGTCACAAACTGGTATAACCACTTCAAAAACCTTCTGGGGAGCCCACCAGACATCAGTAATGAGGATGAGGAAATCACACCAATCCTAGAAGATCTGGAAATTAAAACCGGGCCTTTCGACCAGGAAGAATATGACAAAGCTAAAAAGTCACTGGTAGAAGGAAAAAGCAGTGGTGAAGACAAAATCCCACCTGAAGTTCTGAAAAGATGCGACCTTGACGACATTGTGTTGAGCTTCTGCAATGAAGCATTACTGAAAGGGAAAAAACCAAGCCAATGGTCTGTGCTCAACATTGTTCCAATTCCAAAATCAGGGAATCTTAGCCTAGGAGGCAACTACCGAGGTATCAGCCTAAGTTCTATCGTTGCCAAAACATACAACAGAATGATCCTGAACAGAATCAGACCAGAGCTGGATCAGCATTTGAGAACCAATCAAAACGGCTTCAGGGTTGGAAGGACGACAGCGGGCCACATACTGGCACTGAGGAGGCTCATAGAAGGAGTTAAAGCCAATAACCTAGCAGCAGTAATCACCTACATTTATTTCAGAAAGGCCTTCGACACAATCCACCGTGGCAAAATGCTGAAAATTCTGCGAGCTTATGGAATACCAAAACAAGTCGTTGAAGCAATAGGAGGAATGTACGAGAATACCATGGCTAAGGTAATATCACCTGATGGAGAGACTGCACAGTTTGAAATATTGGCTCGAGTTCTACAGGGAGACACACTTGCCCCATATCTGTTTGTGATTGTGCTGGACTTTGCCCTGAGGATAGCCATAGAGGGAAGAGAAGAAGAGCTTGGTTTTCATCTTGACAGGCGTAGAAGTAGGCGGATCGGGCCAGAGGTGGTGACAGACTTTGACTTCGCCGATGACATTGCATTGTTGTCAGAGAAATTTCATCAAGCACAAGATCTGCTGAAAAGAGTTGAGACATCAGTAGCAAAGGTCGGTCTCAAAATGAATGCTAAGAAGACCAAGTTTATGTCATATAACCAGAGCCAGAAGGGATCCATACAGACAAATGATGGCAACAAGCTGGAGGAAGTTCAAGATTTTAAATATCTTGGTGCCTGGATGGAGAGTACGGTAAAAGACATTAAGCAACGCAAAGCAGCAGCATGGAGAGCGTGCGGCAAAATGAACAAAATATGGAAGTCAACTCTATCTCGGAAGTTCAAACTTCGCCTGTTTGCCTCAACGGTGGAGTCAGTTCTGCTATATGGATGCGAAGCTTGGACCATTACCCCCAAGCTACAGAAAGAGATAGATGGCTGCTACACCAGAATGCTGCGAGTAGTACTCAATGTCAACTGGAAACAACATATACCAAACATGTGAAGAACAAGGTTTGCTGGCCACTGTTACAGAAGTGAGGAGCCAGTATCCAAACTGGTGCACTGGATCCCCAAACATGGCAAAAGAAAGCCGGGACGACCTGCCCTGACATTTATCGATCTACTCAAGCAAGATACTGGACTGGAGACGAGTGACATAAAGACAGCAATGAACGACAGAAGAGTGTGGAGAAACATCGTAGATCGGGGACACGACCCGAATTAAGCAAGCAAGCAAGTAAGCAAGTAAGCTTGGTTGGAAATTTAGAGCCCAACACGAGACTTTTTAAAGTTCTTGTGTTAAGAAATTAAATGTTCGAGCTTCAAATTGCTATTACATATTTTGTCAAATCAAAACATCAAATTTCGAAAGAAGTTACGATATAGAGCAGATTTAAGATTACAAGTTAGCCCAAATGGGGCTAAAGGTCGACACATGTGGCAAGGCACATCGCTGGAGTGTTTGACTTTTGTGTCGTCTAGACAGATAGTCCAGGGTGTTCACACTATTCACACCATGTTCACACGTACATACTAGCATCATGACCAGTTCAACCTGTCAAACTTGAGCTCAAACTTTACAGGCAAAAGGAACGTAATGGTTAGGACACTAAGCTAAGCTAAGCTAATATAATAATAAAAAAACAATATAAAAGTATAGGCAACCTATTTAGAGGCGTGGAATCACAACAGTAGCGAGCCATCGAACTCAACTAAATTTGGAAATACAAACTCCCCCTAATTGATAATGATAACCATAAATAATTCAACTTCAACAAATTACCCAACAATTCACAAATATTAAATTAAAACACCAAACATGACCATTTTTTTTAAATGTCCTATTGGTATCATATGTCATACGTTAGGGAGTATTAGTACCATAGAACAAAATACTGTAATGTGCCTTTCATTCATATAGTATAACAGAGGATCATTGATTTTCAATGTCAAAACATTATTGTCTAAGCTGATGAAACGCTTACCAGATTTCGTTCTCATTTGTGTTGGAATCCAATATCCAACTGGTGCTTTGGATATTGATTCGCCTTGCAACCGCGAAACCCGCGAACCGCACAAATTAATTTAGATACAAAATGATTCCACGCCCGGTCTACACTGCCGCCCAAAAGTATTTCTCCCCCTGGAAGCTTGCAGGTTATCACTGTGTTGTAGACAAAGTATTAAACCATCAGACCCAATAACCATTTCATTGTGTTCATTGTACATTTTATACCAATAAATTCATGTTTCCTATTCAGATTCATCATTTAAAAGCATTGCAATTCATGATTTTATCGAGCAAGTCAAAATTCCAATGTAAAATCGATGTAGTAAATCACCTCATGAATATCAATTAGCTCATTATCGGCAGTGTAACGCTATGGGAATCTTCAACTGAGATCAACAGGTGATGGAAAACTCCATGTGCAGAAATGTATAAATGATAATTGGCATGCGCAGTTTATTGGATTACCTTCAGAAGGAACCATTCCAGCTATATCAAGTTATTTTTCTGACGTCGAATTATGTTTTTGGCAGAAATTTCCTTTAAATTAAATAGTCCATGCTAACTAAATTTCATAGAATATTATATACAAACCTTCATTTTATGCATTATTTCATCATAATTTTAGACACCCTGTACTTTTCCTGTGTACATTTTGGGCAGGTGATTCTTAGCAAATTTGGTAGCACCTTCTGCGGTTGTTCTGATTTTGGTGACTATATTCAGCTAAACCCTAATTGTACAAACTATCAAAATATTGTGTGAGGAGCAAAAACGATCAACTTTTTTATGTTCCACCCTGTAAAAATGTTACACACCCTGTATAATTTGATTATTTTTTGCAAAAAATGAAAAACCTTGAATCATAAGCTTTCCAACAATATATAGTTTGTGGGTCATTAAGTATGTAAAACTTAAGTTTTGTCCCGTTTAATCAGAATTGGTGCATTTCTCAACATTATTAGAAGTGAAACATTTTTTGGGACCAGTTTGTGACTTCTGACCAACTGCATTCAAATTATTGAATTTAGACAATCATTCCAAATCAAATTAAAAGTATATTGTCCGTGGATTCACAAATATTATGGGGAACGATAAACAAACCCAACATAAAAATACTAAATTTAATATGATACTAACGAAGACAAAAAACATTCTGGGTGGGATTCGAACCACCGGCCTTTCGATCATTAACCCATGCTCTACCGATTGAGCCAACGGCGCACTGTACTGTTGTGACAACATAAGGGATCACGTCAAAACTCGACCGCCTGGTGACCGCCGGTTACGGCCGGTTCCGCCCGGTTCTCACAAAACGTGTCGTCTGTTATAATATACACACATAATGAGGTCAAATAGTTACACTCTGGTGAACACGACCGGTTGATACTGCCTCGTCACACGCGTGAGCAATAAAGTCTTGAAGTATGGACAACCAGTACAATACAGCTATTGATTTTCGCTGGGGTTGGCTTTTTCAATCTGTTTATAGCTCAATTAACTTTTTAAAATCAATACCGAAAGTATATGAATGGGTTTTTTTATAGAACGATTATAGAGAGAGCTATTATGACCGCAAAGTAACAGATGATAGTGTAAATTGGTCTGGTTACAGCATTAAGTCAACCGGCGGTTGTTCAGTGTTGCATGCGTGAATATTCATATACCAGTAAAACATTTGACCTGAAAGAACCGGGCGGAACCGACCGTAACCGGCGGTCAACGGGCGGTCGAGTTTTGATGTCTTCCCTAAATAGATTCAAATATCGTTTGTTCACATTTGATGTTTGTAGCCACTCTTCGGTATTGCACCATGGGTTTTATGATACGTGTACGTGGAACTCGGGTATGTAGCGAGTCATGTGACTTTTGCCCGGGGCAAACATTTTTAAAAGCCGTTTTGTTCGCGAGATGGCGCCCTGTATTTCAGAGATAAAAAGGTGCCATATACTGATATTCTACGGTATCACAGATAGTCAAAGTGGGCATATCCAGTGACAGTTGTATATCCCTTGGTATATATTTGATTTTGACTAAAGTAGACGACAATGCATTGATTGATACACATCCAGAAGTGGTTTGATGTGATGATAATACCGCCGTGAGAGGAGCCATGTAGCGAGGGGCCACGCCGAACTATAATCGAGAGTGACCAACGCCGCAAGCGGACACGGGTGCGGCGGGCCGGCACATCCAACATGCGCGAATCAGTGACGTAGCCAGCTTTAAACAGGGCCCTAGGGAGGACTTATCAGACAGTGATAAGTCCGAATTGTACCGACGAAAGGCATGATGTACAGTCAATAAAACTATAGGTTGACCACATGTTGTGGCGAATATACACTTGCAACAGAGTGACGGTGGAATCCGGGGGCCGAATATACGACCGTATTACAGAGCGACAGTAGAATCCGGTTTTTTTTTTTTTAACGTTGAGTGTATTGTTAATGACGTCGTCCCGGTTTAATTAAGCACTTCTCTGCGGACCGCCCGGCCTGTTGGCCTATGAGACGCCGTGCACTTTGCGCCGTGCATATGCTATAACCATAATGATTGGAAGCGTAGCATAAAGTATTATGAGAAAATGTGTACATATCTCCTAAGATAAAACATCACTTGTTGCTGATTTTTTGTTCCACGCATTGGCCAAGTGGCGCCGGAGTCTACCATCGGACCGGGCTTTCAGTTGACGTACGCATAGGAGCATCGTCGAATCGAGAATTTTCCATGTAACCTTTTTCAAAATCTTATGGCACTGAAATTAAAATCTTGGTTCATTATAGAGGGAATCCACTTTACTCATGCGTGCCCGTAACAAAAGGTTTTCGCTCCCATTATTCGTTGTTCAGATCAAGTCAATGTACGACCTTCAACAAGCCAACCCTTTGAATACAAGCATTACTCTGTTAACATAATGACGCGCTATACATTGGCGGGTTATTTTCAAACGAGTATCCATCAACATGTGTGTTGCACAGAGTAAGATCAAGGAGTATATATAATAGGAGGGGACACTTAGCTCATTTGCATATTTGCTCATTAATATGATTAACCCCGTGAACCCAGTCAAAGGTCGCAGATAACGCCCTCTGGAGAGTCGAAGGGACTTTTCTATTGTTCTCTAACGACAGCGTTCGGACAGCGCATGAAGTTTCTTATACAGAGTTGGCGATGAGCGATTGAGAAGTATAACAAAAGCATACATAAACAGATCGTAACATGAATAATGCAATGCAACACGTCACACAACGTTCAGTCGAGCGACCGTATAAACAGTATACAAGATGCCATTTATTGTGTTCGAAATGTCAACGTTTTTACCATTCTTTCCAAAATAAGGAGTATAATCACATTACAAACACATTTTGTGCGAGAGTAACATATAAATATGGTTTAAAATGGCAAAAATGGCACGATAAAAATCCGTTCGTTATAAATAAAAGAATCAATGGTTAAATAATAAAACTGACACAATTACACTCGTCGATCTCTGTGGCGTGCATACGTTGGTCATATCGTTTGCAATCGGCAATCACGGGTTCGAATCTCCGTGTATTCGTTGTTGTTTTCCTTTTTTTTCTTTTTTTTCAACTTGATTGTGGATGTATGTAACATTATTTTTATGTCAATTTTTATAATTTATAAAGGCCGCCAATGCTTTCATAGTTTTTTCTATTCTTTTTTTAATCTATTTTTCTATCTATCATTTATCTCTGGATTTATTTAACTTTATAATCTAAACAATTAAAATGCGTAAACAATATATTATTGCTCGATAAATAAGTGATTGAAGTTGAGTTCACTTTGATAATGATAGCAACACTTGTTGTAAAACCATTTTACCAGTGTGCCCAACCATTTCTCATTTGCACACTTTGTTTATACATTCAGAGATGTCATTTTTATAGCTTGTTATAGCTAGGCTAATATACAACTGTAACTAGCTATTTGGATACACGAAGCAAATACATTTCCAAAACAGACCATAGCCAATCGTACAACATGAGAAATGAGACCGTTCTACCAATGTTAAATCTACCATGATTACCATTTTTTTTAAATCTGTACAACCGATGAATTTCTGGAAAATCTTTGGTACAACTTCATTTCAGGAAAGTTAGTTCTTGTACCAAATTTAGCTAGCTTTAATAAACGAATTGGGAGACGCAATATTCATGTCGAAATATATGTGGAAAGGCAATCAGACAACTATTGATAGACGCGATCAAGTCTTGTACCTTTGAAAGGTGATTAGAGATAATCCACGTATTGGCCATTGGAGAGCTAGAGTTGGTTCAGAATTTAAAAAGACCAACACCACATTATGTTAAGAGTAACGCTTGTATTCAAAGGGTTGGCTTGTTGAAGGTCGTACATTGACTTGATCTGAACAACGAATAATATGGGAGCGAAAACCTTTTGTTACGGGCACGCATGAGTAAAGTGGATTCCCTCTTTTATGAATCAAAATTGTAATTTCAGTGCCAAAGATCTTGAAAAAGGTTACCGGGGACATTCTCGCTTCAACGATGCTCCTATGCGTAGGTCAACTGAAAGCCCGGTCCGATGGTAGACTCCGGCGCCACCTGGCCAATGCGTGGAACAAAAAAAACCAGCAACAAGTGATGTTTTATCTTAGGAGATAAAAAAATATGTACACATTTTCTCATAATACTTTATGCTGTACGCTTCAGATGGTATTAGATGGTTATAGCATGCACGGCGCAAAGGCGTCTCATTTAGGCCCACAGGCCGGGCGGGCTAGAGAAGTGCTCAGAACCGTGACTATATTAATACACTCAACTTTAAACAAATGAAACACCGGATTCTACTGTCGCTCTGTTACGGTCGTATAGTCGGCCCCCGGATTCCACCGTCACTCTGTTGCAAGTAAGTGTAAATTCACCACAACATGTGGGCACTACCGTATAGTTTTATTGACTGTACATCATGCCTTTCGTCGGTAACAACTCGGACTTATACTGCCTGATAAGTCCACCCCCCCCCCCCACCCCCTCAATGGCCCTGTTTAAAGCTGGCTACGCCACTGATTCGCGCATGTTGGACTGTGCCGGCCCGCCGCGCCAGTGGTCCGCATTGCGGCGTTATTGGTCACTCTCGATCATAGTTCGGCGTGGCCCCTCGCTACACGGCTCCTCACGGCGGCATTATTATCACATCAGTTAACCACTTCTGGATGTTATCATCAATCAATGCATTGTCGGCTGCTTTAGTCAAAATTAAATATTATATACCAAGGGATATATAACTGTCACTGGATATACCCACTTTGCCTATCTGTGATATACCATTGAACTGAACCGTCAAAGAAAGACACGCGCATGAACCTTTTCCGTGAACTTTTTCTGATTGAGTTTTTCCACCCCAAACTGGCCGGAGCCCGGGGGTTAGATCTACGGTTGATTAGCGCATTACAAGAAGTTGTGTCACTTGCCATGCAGCACATACTCATTAGGAATTTGTCCACAATTTTGATGGACAAATCCAAAGCGATCGGACGCATGCGTAGAAAAAAATGTTGTCCCCTTGACTCTCCAGAGGGCCTTTTCGATATTCAGACGATGGCGGATATAGGTTCGTGTGACAAATATTCTAGGTGAAATTCGATGTGGGAACGCTCGGACTGTAGGGAACGATGATATTTCTGACTTCAACAGCGCCAGGGCATCGTTCGGGGACCGTTTGATTATCACTCAGGTCGTGTCAGTATGAAATTAGGTAACACACTCCGACATAACATTGAAATCAACGGAGATTCAAAGATTACGGCCGTTCGTGTCCACTATGGTCTGGTACTTTTCATTTTCGACTTCACAAATGACGTATATTCATTGATATGATTATTCATTGTATATTCATGAACGAACTGAGGTTCATTGTTCTATAACAATAGGTGTCTGGGCCCTGGTAAGATATCTGTGGTGTTGGTCTTTTTAAATTCTGAACCAACTTTAGCTCTCCAATGGCCGATACGTGGATTACCTCTAATCACCCTTCAAAGGTACAAGACTTGGTCGCGTCTATCAATAGTTGTCTGATTGCCTTTTCCACATATATTTCGACATGAATATTGCGTGTCCCAATTCGTTTATTAAAGCTAGCTAAATTTCCTACAAGAACTAACTTTCCTGAAATGAAGTTGTACCAAAGATTTTCTAGAAATTCATCGGTTGAACAGATTTCAAAAATTAAAAAAATGGTAATCATGGTAAATTTAACATTGGTAACGGTCTCATTTCCCATGTTGTACGATTGGCTATGGCCTGTTTTGAAAATGTGTTTGCTTCGTGTATCCAAATAGCTTACAATTGTATATTAGCCTAGCTATAACAAGCTATAAAAGTGACATCTCTGAATGTATAAGCAAAGTGTGTAAAGGAGAAGTGTTGGGCACACTGGTAAAATGGTTTTACAACAAGTTTTGCTATCATTATCAAACTGAACTCATGTTAAATCACTTATTTATCGAGCAATAGTATATATAATTGTTTACGCATTTGTTTTAATTGTTTAGATTTAAAGTTAAATAAATCAAGAGATAAATGATAGATAAATAAATAGAAAAAAACTATAAACGCATGGGCGCCCTTTATAATTTATAAAAATTGACATACAAATGATGTAACATTAATCCACCATCAAGTTTAAAAAATAAAAATATAAAAAAATAACAAGGAATAAACGGGGATTGAACCCGCGATTGAAGATTGCAAACGATATGGCCAACGTACTCTCTTCGGGATTGGTATAAGATTAAGAAGTGACTACTGGTCTGGTTTTCTGTCATTAGTATCATTGCAGAAGTTAGGGATAATATCATCAAGGTCACATCTTTTTAGGACCCCTGGTGGGATGTCATCTTCACCTGAGCTTTTACCTTCGGTGATAACCTTCTTTGCTGCTATGTACTCGTCATGATCGAATGCATCGGTTCTCATATCAAATTTTTGAAATACTGCTCAGTAATAACTGAGGGGGTTGCCTAGTAGTTGCTGGAAGTGTGTATACCAGGTATCCAGTCTTTCAGCCTGTGTTTCTCCTTAAATCTGGCCTTTCTTAGCAGTCTTGCGTCCACTAACCTCGTTGATGAGATCCCAGGCTGCTTTGTGCTGACAGTTGATGATATGGGCATTTTCAACCTGCTTGATCTTTCTTTTGAGAATTTCCCCATTAAATTTATCATGTATCACTCAGAGAAGATTTCTCTTGAACTCGAACCTTCTAGGTTGTCTATGTGCTGAGCATTTTGTACCTCCTTCCTGGCTTCTACAATCCTGGAATCATTCCATTGATATCGCTTCCTTGGGGTGCTTAAGGGGCTCTTGGAACCAGTTCTTCAGTTGCTTCACTATTATTGGCTTTCATGAAGCACTCATATACATCAGTGAGATAGTCTTCGCAATTGTGTCTTAGAACACTGAATCTATTTCGTACTTTGATGGTATAGCGCTCCTGTAGTTCCACATCTTGAACTAGTTTCTTCCAGTCATATTTGATTTTTCCATCGCGCTAATGGATGCTAATTAGCGCTAATAACACTAATACCGCGCTAGACCAAAGACACTTAGGTTTTATTGTTAGTAATAGCGCGCTACACCTACTACACTACACTTAGAATTTGTCGTTAGCGTCCATCGCGCTAATACCGCTAATAGCGCGCTACACCTAATACACTTAGGTTGTGTCGTAAGTGTCCACCACGCTAATGGAAGCTAATTAGCGCTAATAACGCGAATACCGCGCTAAACATAGGACACTTAGGGTTTGTCGTTAGCGTCCATCGCGCTAATGGACGCTAAGGACGCTAATTAGCATTGTTAGCGCTAATAACGCTATTATTAACGCGCTAAACTATAATTAGCGCTATAATAATTACAGCACTCACAAAATTCAAAAAGTAACTTCCTTGAGTCCACCCTTAAGTTATATCGTTAGCGCCTATCGCGCTAATGGACGCTAATTAGCGCTAATAACGCCAATACCGCGCTGCACCTATTACACTTAGGTTTTGTCGTTAGCGTCAATCGTGCTAATGGACGCTAAGTAGCGCTATTAGCGCTAATAACGTTAATAGCGCGCGCTAAAGTACACTTAGTAACGCTGATAACTCGGTGGCGAGCGCAATTAGCACGGTTTGTCTCTAGCGGTGTTATTTTAATAGGGTCTATTGTCTATTGTATGGAAATTAGCGTTAAAACGCTAATTTCCATAGACCTTAACACTAATTAAGTGCTAATAGCGTCGATATCAAAATGTCACCCGTTTTGTGTGTGCAGTCATGTCTTTCTGAAGATACCTCACGTTTTCTGTACGTTGGGTACATTATTTTCTCAGTGAAAATCTGCCATAATTATAGTTAAAAACTGAAGACGACGGAAAGTGGAATATGCCATTCATCACGCAATTTATCGAGTTCTAAATATATGTCATGTCATTATTTTAAAACGAGTGAGTAGAATAGAATTATTAGGCCTATGCTAGCTAATATTGTTATGTATAGCAATCGAAACGGAAGTATAGTATACAAACAACTACGGTATGCGAACGGATTTCCCAAACAGTGCAGCAAGTGTAACCCTAGATTTTCAGATTTAAAGTTATAATATGAGATATTTTTACACAATCTTTTTTTTTCTTTCTCTATAACGAAAGACTTACCTGGACTTACCTGGACTAATACTTCTATCTTGATTGTATTTTCTGTGAAAATGCCCTCACAGAACTTTACTAACACATAATGGAAATCTGATTCCAATTTAAGGAATTTCTCAACATATTTGCTTTCATTTTCATCATATATCATTCTATAGTATTCTGTTCACTTGTGTACAGTTGCAATCATAGCAGGAAACAGTATAAACGGCGGCAACACGGTGTCAAGCCATGGAATTCTATTACCAACGATAAAACGGGGGACATCACTCAGAAAAGTAATTAAGAATCGTATAATTCTGTAACTTACAAGATAGTTTGATTTCATGGGTACAAATTTAATTTGACACAAAAAAATGCATTTCTAGGAAAAATTCACAGATAAAGGGCGTCCCATGATGAAAAAGATCGCATAATATGCCTTTAAGGGTCGGTCGAAAAGGGCAAGTCAACAACAACGAAATCGAAATCATTTTGCACTTTGCCCCTATACTAATGTTGTCAGGTATTTCAGGAGAGGTTGCCCAATAATAACAAAAGGCTGAGGATGAAAGGTCATATCATGAACAAACAATTTATCATTTTTAGCTTCACATTTTAGTCATTTTGATTCGCATGTAAATATTGGCCTATAGGCCTACAAACTAATTTATTTTCAGATAGTTCGCTTTTCTGTTTTCAGACCTTGTTCAATGGCCGTAGCAAACCGTGTCTGATAGCATGGCAACTTGTGGTAGCCACAGAAAAATGACTGACTTTGAAATGCCTCATCGACTAGATAAGACTATTGTACCAGAGAGTTTCCAAGGATGCACCGCCAGCATCCCAAATCTTGCTGGGCAGAACACCGTCATAGACGAAGCAATATCGAGATTCCAAACTGGCGTTTCACAGATGATTCAACTCTCCGGACTACCTTTAATAGGTAAATCCTTCGTGGCTCAGAAAGTGGCGGCAGACCTCTCCCGAAATTCGTTCGATTGGTTTGGATGTATTCAGCTTCCGATACATACAATAAGTCTACGGGAACATGTTGACAGAGGAGATATGAACGACATGCAAAGCATACGCCAGTGCATATTAGATGCCCTGCTCTGCACGGAACAGGATATTGCAACCAATCCCAATCGCTTTCTGCGGTTTCTTCGACAGTGCCGTTCACCCGTGCATATTTTCATCTTCGAAAATGCAGAAGTGCTGACAGGTAATACACATCTCCAAGATGAGTTCCTCGATCTCTGCATCAGCATTTGCCATGCGTCGACAAAATTCCTATTGATAATAACCACAAGGCAACAGTTCAGTTTCGTCAGGGAAGAGTCTCTATTTCACAGCATAGAAGTTCACCCACTCTCCACGGAAGATTCTCGGTGTCTATTCCGATCCATTGCCGGAGATATCGGTCTATGGGAACAGCAGTTGGTATCGCCGTGCTCAGGAATTCCGCACCTATTGCTAATAGTAGCACGATGTTTACGTAATCATCTGTACACGCCAGACGAAATGTTTTCCGCGTATAAAACCACCGGTTTGTATGCGTTTGCCAAAAGTCACACGCCTGAGAACGCCGACCTGTACAAAGAACTAGAAACGTGTGTTCAGAAATTAACAGGCCTCTATCTCAAGAGGCGATGTGTAGATCTCGCATACATTCCAGGAACATTTAGCCCGGAAGCGGCGGCCTACGTTACTGGATTACCCGTGGCTATTGCCAAACACGATCTTATTGATCCGGTTCACTCAATGAGCATTATCTCACAAGATGGCAGCATTGACAATGACCCCGGAAGTGAACCACAATGCCATCAACGATTTCAGATCCACGCTTTCGTGAGAGCCCTCATCGAAGATCGCTATGGTCTTCTGAGGGATGAATCCCTGATTCGCAATCGCTATTGCCACTTCTTCGCTAAACTTCTGCAGCGACTGGCACCCCTGGCAGATCGAAGTCGCGGGAGAAAATTTCACCTGGTAACCCAAGAGCTGACGAATCTAGAAAAGCTTCTGCAACAGGCGGTTCATCTTGTCGATGAACATTACGAGCTGTTCTTCGACATTGCATATAATGCGGAATATCATATCATCCACTTGATGCCGAAGAAGGAATCCGTCGATTTCTACGAAGCTCTGATGAACACAGCGAAATTGAAAGATCGTCAACAGTATGGTATTCTACTGTCGGCTTTCGGACAGGTGAGATAATGTTTTGTATTTGTCGCTGCTGGGTGTTGAAGTTTTGTCAGGATGAGACGATGATTATAGCGGTCAAAGAGTGGACATGCCAGTCTAATACCCCTGTCACACATATGGCGATCAGGCCAGCGATTGCACTGCGATCAAAAAAGTATCAAAATGTGTATAACACGCTGTGAGAGCGCGGAAAACTGTCCGAAATTATCCATTGTTAAATCAAGGTCACTAAAACCCTTTCACATTCTGCTGCGATCAGGCCAGCGCTTGGATTACGCTAGAACATTATCAAAACGACAAGCCAAACGCATCAAGATCTCCACGAACCCCTCGGTGACGCAGTGGGAAATGGCTGGGACGTGAGAGGAGGGTCGTAATATGGTCCCCACGGTCGCCCTTGAGCGCCAGTGCACCGCGCTTGTTTTTTGCATGCACAAAACAAGCTCGGTGGTCGGCGCCTTCAGAGCGCTGTCCTGTCCTATCATTCTATGTACATGTAGTTGTTCACTTATCAAACTCCAACAATAGACTGAGTATAGTTTAGACAAAGACATGCATAGGGTCACGCGTTATGAACTCGCCTCCCAATAGGGTGGTGCCGTTACATTTTCCTGTCATTTTCCTCAAATATTTTCAAAACCACAAAAGCTATCTCAACATATTTGGTATCATTTTAAAGCCCTAATAACAAGCTATCTGCCTGCAAAATGGCATTGGTATAGCTAATACAGAAGGGGAGATACAGCTGTTTGATGTTTGGAGACTAGGGGTGGTGCTGGAAGGGGTGCCGCTGGAAGGGGTGCCGCCTGTACAAACTCAATGGGGATAATCCAATAATGGCGATACTCTTTGTTCTTTTTACAATAACTAGTCATCCCCTAATGTTAAAAACACCATTCTGGTCCCATTTTAAAGGATATTTAGTAGTCTTTAAGTATGTGATTCAACAGACTTGTCAACTATTTGTAACAACTAATTAATTATGGATAAGACCATGATCGATGAAATCGATGAAATTCGCCAGGCAATGAGTCGGATTGGAAATGGGAAATCACCAGGTTATGATGACATTCCCGCAGAGTTATGGAAAGCTTCTGGCGAAGAAGGAATAAACATAATGTGGAAACTGTGTAACAAAATCTGGAGGAAGGTTGAATGGCCAAATGATTGGGGAAGAGCAGTTTTTATTCCATTACCAAAAAAGGGAAACATGAAAGAATGTTCAAACCACCGCACCATCAGCTTGATAAGCCATGCTAGCAAAATCATGCTAAAGATCATCAACAACAGAATGAAACAGAGGTTGGAATATGAGATTGCAGAGGAGCAAGCTGGTTTTAGATCAGGCAGAGGCACCAGAGACCACATAGTCAACATCAGAAACATCATCGAAAAATGTCGCGGACACTCTGTACCACTGTACCTGTGCTTCATCGATTACAGTAAAGCTTTTGACTGTCTCTGCCACGAAAAGCTGTGGAACAACATGAGAGAGATGGGTTTCCCCAACCATATTGTGCAACTCATCAGCAAGCTGTATCAAGACCAAGAGTCTGCAGTAAGAACCAGCAGAGGTGACACAGATTGGTTCCCTATAGGCAGAGGCGTCAGACAAGGATGCATATTATCTCCGCAGCTATTTAACATCTACGCTGAGCAAATAATGAGAGATGCCCTGGGAGACTTCCGAGGCGGTGTCAAATTAGGTGGCCAACGGATAACCAATCTCACACTCTTAGAAGGTCAGGATCAAATACATGAGTAGATTTCCGGCTCACTTTGTTTTGATCCTTTAAGGATCATTTTCGGATCGTTTTGATCCGTTTTCGGATCGTTTTGATCCGTTTCCAGATAGATATCAACAAACGGATCAAATTCACCTTGATCAACTTTGATCTGATTTCCGGATCAATTCGATGAAACAGTTCATTGGTCAATGAGTGACTGACGTCACTCTTTCGCAAACCGATAGACGACAAGCAGACGATCTTTTGAATTCGGTCGCCACAGTTGAAACAAGGGTGAAATACCGCGGTAAGTTATCCAGTCTAATCTGTAAAATGTTACATGATTTTGTCGGTAAAGTAGTTTTATTTTTTATGTTTGAACATGCTCTATTCTTGTGAACAAATTTCTTGTACCTGACCAGTGCCATCAGTACGATTTTCGGTCAAAATGCTCCTCACAAAATGTCACGATCACTGCGATGTACTAGGCCTACACGATGTAGTAAGCTTACTGCACTCGATATATAGTCTGCAGTGTGCACCCGGGGGTGGGGGCACTCAATCAATATTAGGTTTTACACCAGGCTCCATCAAAAATACCCCCCTTTTTTTGGCCCGGTGTCACCGAAAGACCCTTGCATGCATGCTTGTTTTTACAATCTGTCACCCGATGACCCCCTATGTTTTCATTTTTTCTTTGATTCAGTTTGATCCTGGAGTAGGATCATAAGCTACAGGTACATCCGATTAAGGATCATTATTTTGATCCGTTTCAGTATCATTTGACAGAAATATTTGATCCCATTTCGGATCAAACTTTTTGATCCTGCTTGTCGGATCACTTTGATCCGGAAAGGGTAAGCTCATATGTGATACCGCTTCTGGATCAAAATTGATCCTTTTCGTCTCATATTTGATCCTGACCTTCTAAGAGTGCAGGTATGCAGATGACACCACCCTAATCTGTAACAGTAGATCAGAACTGATGAACTTACTGCGAGCTGTGAAAATAGCAAGTGAAGAGAGGGGGCTGATGTTAAATACCAAGAAGACCAAGATCATGGTAGTAGATGAAGGTCAGTGTGATGTGGACAGAACCTTTTCTCTGGATGGCAATGTCATAGATGAAGTGGAAAGTTTTGAGTTTTTGGGCTCCATCATCAACAATAAAGGTGACTGCTCCCAAGAGATCAGGCGCAGATTTGCAATCGCTCGTGGTGTGGTACAAAGCATGACCAAGCTGTGGAAGAGTAAACTTCCGTCCTCCCTCAAGGTGCGGCTACTAAGATCAACAGCCTTTGCTGTATCATCATATGGCTCTGAATCTTGGACAATGAAGTCAGCGGACAAGAAAAGGTTGGATTCTTTTGAGATGTGTTGCTACCGCAGAATCCTGAGGATATCATGGACCGAAAAGAAAACAAATGAATGGGTACTCAAGGAGCTTGGCGTCAAGAAAACCCTACGGGCTGATATTACTGCCAGAAAGCTGTCCTATTTTGGTCATGTCACAAGACATCATTGCCTTCAGAACACAATTATCCAAGGCAAGATTGATGGAAAGAGGAAGAAAGGTAGACCTGCGACAAGCTGGCTTGATGAAATCAAACAGCTCACAGAAGCAAGCATCACAAAGGCAACTAGAGCTGCTGGTGACCGCAGAAAATGGCGTTCTTTCATTCGAACCACACCGGCATTGCTGTATGCTACGTGACTAAAGAGAGAGAAGACCATGATCATCAGCTTTCTTCCTATTCGCTACACAGTCAACATGAATAATCAGCCTCAATTTACCGGATTTATACAAATGACTATAACAGACAAAGTTTTCAGCCTATGATAGCAAAAGTATACATTTTTGGAAAGCTTGTAACTAGAGGAATTCAGAAACGCAGTTTATATCAGGGAAGGGTTCATCCTTAAACAAATATTTCTGAAAATTCTAAAAATATATAAAATAAAAATTGGAGATATTCACTAGCCGGTATAATTACCATACCGACGTAGTAACTTTGACATTTATATATCATCTAATGGGTAATTTCATGAGGAATTCAAATATGTAAAGTAAATAATGATAGGGGTAGGTATAAAAAAATATATGGATCTCAAATTAAAAATTAAAAAACTCTGATTTTTTCCCGAACATTTCCGATCATACCACTTTAGTTCTTGGTCGTACTATAATTTTGATGGCATATTTGGATTTCTCATGCAATTTCCCTTCAGAAAATGTATACTTTTACTACCTCAGGGGGGTATACAAGCAAATATCAATGTGTAAAGTTAAAATCATGTCACGAAAGCCAAAATCCGTGTGTAACGCGAAAGGAGGCGAGCTTAAAACACATGACCATAGATGGAGTCCAATCACTTGGATTATTAAGTTTAGCAGGTGTTTAGTATTGTACTGGGGGTTAAAAAGCACCGGGGACCCATTGACTGTAAGTAAGTGCTGTTAGAGGATGGACACGATAAGTACTATTCTATTCATCTGATTTGAATATGATAGTCTAGCTCCCTATTGTTTAGGATTGAGAAGAGACGGTGGCATAGTAGAAAAAGGATTTATTATGTCTCGGTATGTTGTTTATTGAGCTGTCCTTTGTGAAGATGAATTAGTGGGAAACTTTACTGCTTTGAATCATTCTATTGATAACGTGGTTTGTTAGGTCACTGGAGCAAATAGGTCAATAAACTACGTGCATGCACACTTTGTACTTTTGCTGGTTCTCCATGGTATTTCAGCCCGATTGTATTGAAAATAATTTTAGATGTGCTTTAAATAAAGATGAATATCTGCCAAACACATAATCCGTCGTCTCAAAATAACTTTTTTAAGCTGGGTTTTAAACGGTTTTTTTCTCAAAATTCATTGATATGATTATTCATTGTATATTCATTAACGTCCCTGAGTTCGATTGTTCTAACAATAGAGTGTCATGGGCCTGGTTTGAATCTAATACCCTTCGTGCAATCGCTTTGTACTTCCCTCGCACAAGCAGAGAACGTTGTGCAAACGTACTGAGAACCGTGCTAGTAACGCAGACAGCAACTTGAACGCACTAAGAATGTTTATTGTTTACAGTGAGTGGAAGCGCAGTTAGAGCCCGTGAGATTTTAAAGTAGAAACACAATGGTTGGTAATAAAAGCGCCGTAATAATGTGATAAGCAGGACAGGAGCGTACTAAGAGCTACCTTGTTTTAAAAAAGTTGACATATTTTGGCAGTTTTCCGCGCTCTTATGTTACACGCAGACCCTCTTCCGCTCTAGCCAGTGTCCACTGCGTCCCCAATCGGTTCTTATGCTTTGCTTGGCGATTTAATATTTTTTCAGCGCAACGCAAGCTCCCCTTTGACAATCTTGCGCGTTACGTTATTTGTGGGAAGCGTTATTGTACTTTTCAATGAAACACTATTACAATAGACGATAATTTTTTAGTGTGAGTATTCATATAACAAGTATAACGTAACAAGCAAACTCATTAGAATGGCGTTACTTGAATGCAAATCCTCCCTTTCGTTTTAAAGGTGTTGGAGTTTGCTCAATCACGTTACAGCAATGCCTATGATCAGTATATGGCAGGTTTGGAGTACCTCCTACCGTTTGGTGACAGTCATGACCTCGCCTGGTTATACTCACACATTGGATATTATTGGTTTCAATTGGGACACTATAATGATGCGGCAAGGTAAGGGGTAACCTCATGGGTGTTATCGTTCAAATGGGTGCCCGCACGTCACCTATCTTCCTGGCTACAGTTAGACATAAGCGGGCGCACTTACAATCGGCTCACTGCGCATGCATGCTTAAAAACTCAACACAATTCGTTAACCAATCAGAGACGCGAAGTCAAGCATACATGACGCGCACAATAAATGGGGGACAATTTTGGGGGTGAGTTTCACCTA
Organism: Ophiura sarsii; assembly: GCA_035610835.1. Taxonomy (NCBI): domain Eukaryota; kingdom Metazoa; phylum Echinodermata; class Ophiuroidea; order Amphilepidida; family Ophiuridae; genus Ophiura; species Ophiura sarsii. The sequence goes on along the minus strand of CM069444.1, from coordinate 31,771,488 downwards.
TAGTATATCTCCACGAGACAGGGATATCGCTATATTATTCACTAAGTATAGATGAGGTGACATTTGTTGACATTTAGGACGCCCTCTGTTGGTTTGAGACAAAACACACCGGACAAGAGTTCCTATAGTTTACATAGGCCAGATCAGGTTTTCTAACTAGATTGTGGTGTCACAGCAAATTGTTATCAAAACTGTCTTTAAACTTGCTTAGGAATGCTATAAGCTATCGCATTTCACACAAAAAACTAAAACTAAATGAGTTTTACAATTCATTAGAAAGAAATTTCATGTTGTCTTCATTAACTTTACTGTATATTCTGCCTGGAGGGAAACAACAGAGGGTGTCCCATTTGTAAATACATGACATCATAGGTCACCTCATCTATATGTTAGTCATTTTCATATAAATCAGTCATGTATAAAGCATCACTTTTTTCGAATATTATATTGTAAAATGATTGTCTAGGCGTAACAATGATCGTTACGGATGAAGGTCTTTTCTGCAAAAAGTTGTTTTTTTCTGTTGTCGTTTTTCAGCTACGGCGTTACGGCTTTCTACATGATCCAGAGAGTCAAAGCACAAATCTCTGAGGAAAAGAAGCGTTACATAGAAAGAGCGGTACCCATTCCACAGGGATTGTTTCAAAAAGACTTCATGACGGACAAGATCACAGGAAGTATACAGGCTACTCTTGGTCTAGTTTACGGTGAAATGGGTACGTAACGAATAATATCTGGGTATGAACCATAGATAATTCTTTTTCCGATTTCTGGTATAGCAATTAATATTAGAGGTATTAGTAGATGTAGGCCTATTCATGGTATTATTATGACTGATCCAATAAAATATAAGATGGCACTTCCTGAATATACGTTTTGACAACAGGCAGTTTTCTTAATACTGACTGGAACGCTAGTCTTGTGCAGTATACAGGGTGAGTCAAAAAAAAGTGTATTCAACTTCAGCGATTTTTTTTAGAAAAAGTATTCGTTTGTTTTCAAAACAATATACTACGGTATAAAGACAAATCAATTAGCTTTAATATGAATTTTATCTGGTTTAGATTGGTTGAGGGAAACTTATTTTACGCTGTTTTGAATAAAAGTGACCAATTTAACGTCCGAACACGCTTTCCAGATCTTGACCATTATATTTCATAAGATACGACCAATAAAAAATTACAATACCGACAGCGAAAGGATCAATTCCTTTGTTATAAAATGATTAAAGTGTGGTAATTGTGTCATAAATAGGCCTTAAAGCTGTCTATTGTTTTAATATATTAGGAGACAATTTTGAACAAGTGTATTGTCTACTTAATTCTTTTAATAAACAAGATGTGTAGTGCTTTACATCATAATCCTCGTAAACATTATTAAGCTCGTTAAGCTTGAAATTAAAAACCGTGTTTTAGGTGAAAAAACAGCTCCTGTACAGAAATAGTCATATTTACTTAACGGTATCATCAAATAGCGTGATTTTTTTTCCAGATGGTAGCAAAGAAATGGCGCAATCATTTAAAGTTTTGTTTGCCTTGATTTTGTGGTCAAAATTTTTGTTGTTGATTTTTTCAATTAGGGTACACTTTTTTTTTGATTCACCCTGTAGTGCACGTTACATGTTAGAACATGTTGTTCATCGACATTGTGTTCAAATTGTAAACTCACGAGTTACATTATTATCTATTATTGAAAATTCGGTACACGCAAACACCCAGTTGTATCTCAACCATATGGGGTGGCAAATGGCACCGAGCGAAGGATAGGCGGAGTATTTGTGCGACGCCAAATATTCAGTGATTCTAGAACCCAAAATCCTAAAAGAATCTCTATTATTACTAAACAAAGTAAACAGTTCCGTAATGATATCGGCAGTCTATTTTCCCCTTCAGTATTTCATCAAACATGTTGGTGAGTAAATACTGCCCCTTGTCTCTATTCATGGTCTTTGTCTCTGTACATTTCTGATCACGATTGCTTCTTATATCTTTATATGAAGAGGTTTTTTGCAAAAGGGCCTGCATCCACTTTGGCTCTTATTGAGAAAAAGTCAAAAAACTGTTTCTAAATATTCAAGTTGAGCAATTGAAAAACTGAATGGATTATAAAAGAGGTACACTACATACTAATTTAAATTGAAATAAATTTCAAAAATGTGCTAAGTTTTCATTTGTTTAAAATCATGTTTACATTTTTTGAAAATTTGGATGTAGGCCCTTTTGCAACAAAACTCCATCTGTTTGTACACAGAGAAAAAATACCACACAAAAAATCATTTATTTTAATCATTTAAAAAAAAAGAGTTTGATATAGAAATGAATAGGTCACAATCATATGTTTCAAGGAAATAAAGTCATTTTTTTTCAAACAACAATTTCAATGGCTGCTTACAATGAGATGTAGATCTTTTTGAAAAATATGACTTGTTTCCTTGAAACATATGATTTTTCCCTATACATTTCTATATCAAACTCATTTTTGAAAAAAATGCACCATAGCCCTTTTGCAACAAAGCTCTTCATATCTATCTTTTAATTCTGTGTGTCTCTGTATCTTATATTATGTCCTTTCCCTATCTATACTATAACGTAGTTAAATTAAGCCACATGGTCCACAATTGCCAATGTGTGATTGTAATTTTGTTTAACGTGTTAACAACTGCGTCGACTCCCTCATATGCTATGACAGGACGAACAGATGAAGCAATACAGTACCATCATGAGTGCCTGGATCTCCGTAGGATCATTTACGGCTTTCACCCTTGGCTTGGCAGTTGTTATAACAACCTGAGCAATGCATACGAGAAGAAAGGCGAATTGCAAAAGGCGCTAGAGCACGCCCAGATTGGAATGAATATCAAGAAGCATTTTATGAAGGACCCCTCAATCGCTGTCATCGAGTCTTTGATAGCTATGGCGAGATTGACCAGGAGAACAGGTATAGAACCTTGGGCTAAAGTTAAAATAGGTAAAAAGAGGTCAATATCGATTGACCGTGCCCTTTTGAAATTGCTTAGGTATAGAAACATCTACGATTTCTCTAAACAAAAACACAAGACGAACCTTTTTTAGACTATAACAATTGTCGACAAGATCCGAGCATTGTTTCTTCCATATGGCGCCGGTTATTAATTTGACTTTCCATTACGTAATATTTTACCTTTTTTGCTGAAACTAAAAACACGGCGCGCTCAAGATATGTCAAACTTCACACATTCAAAGCCAAGAGGAATGTTTTGGTATTAGATTGAACTCAAATACTGGAACTTTGAATTCTGTCGTAGGCCATAATTCAAATTGAACATGATATGCACGACATTTTCATTTTGGCAAATCATTTGCAGAACATCATATAGGCTATTGATTTTACAACATTGATCATAATCTGTTTTCTAAAGGTGCATGATTCTTTCCTATCTACAGTAAACTATAGTTATGAATGAAATAACTACACTTAGCTACCTTATTTCCCACAGTGGCGTAACTAGGGTCTTCAATTTGGAGGGGGTAGGCTTGTGATCAGGACAGGAGGGGCATAACTGACCGACCCTGCCCGCCCCTCTCTAGTTACGCCACTGTTTTCACATAATTGTGAACGATTCAACGTAATCATTTCTTCTAACAGATGGTGATACGCAGTACGCACTTAGGTTACTTCGCGAAGCCTATGAAATGCGAAGGGTACTCGGTGTTCCACATGTTCAGGCCTTATGCATCCTGTATGAGACGGGAAGAATCTGGTACCATCGAGAAGGATACCAGAAGGCAGTCGAGGTAAATATTTAGGCCGCCTGCAAAGGGCTATTCCATTTGAAATCCATACCCCCCCCCCCCCCCCCCCCCCCCATGGAAGACATTACCTTAATCTTCCCCATCAGGTAGTGTGAATTTCAAATGGGTGTACCTGAATGGGTGACTCTATTTGAAATCTACACTCCCTGTGTGGAAGATTAACAATGATTAGGGGCATACCATCCATAGGGGTTGTATTTTTTTTTTAACGTTTCCACAGTGCATGGAGCACTCGTGCTTTTATTTTCTTAATCATAACATATTTATAACATAGTATTAAGAATATTCATTTTTGTTATTGTTGATAAGTTACAAAGAAAAATTCATGCCTCAATCAGAGAGTCACCTATACCATCAAATATCGTTTAACCTTAGCTTAGTGGTTCACGATTTTCAAAGATACATGACGCTCTCAGTCGAGTCGACAAACAAATACAATATATTTTGATAGAGATATATAACGAAAACAAACAAAATAAATCAACTAATTTATATGTTTAGACACATTTTTAATTCGTTCCATTGTTCTGTATTTGTGATTGGAATCCTCTGGTGTTTTTTTGAATTAGCTAGTAGATCATTAAGTTTTTTAACTTCTAAATAAAACAAATGGAATATTGGAATCTCTTTTTGGGTTTCATTATATATCATGCGAAACTTGTATATTGCATAACATGCAAGGATAATTATAACATTGGCTATATCAAATTCAGAGTTATTTATTTTCCAGCCACAAATTACGTATTCAAGGGATATTCTGAAAGAATTATATTTAAGAGTTCTCAAACATGTTGCTATTTGTTTCCAAAAGGACTTATTCTTGATACATGAGACAAAAAAATGTGTATAATCATCAAGTTGATTACAGAAAATACATTTGTCTGATTCTACTAATTTCCATTTATATAGATTTTTTTTGCATGGAAGTAGGTTATAAATCAGGATAAATTGGGGTTGTATGGATTTCAGGGGGAACAGCCCAAAATAAAGGCGCCTACAACCCTGACCCCAACCTGTTCAAACTTATCCAAGTAAAATATAGATGCTCAGGTCTTAACAACACTTTGTAAGTGCTGAAAATATTATGTGCTTCCATCATTCAATACGATTGCACGTGTAGCACTTGAGATTTTCAACACCACTGACAATGTCAGGATATCAGTGCCTTGAGGAAATCCTATATGCAGGGGAAATGAGGGCTCAAGAAGAGGGCAAGGTGTATTGACAGAATCAAGAATCTCGTTGGACAACCTCAACCAGGGGTATCAACTAGCTGCTGACCGATAACAGTGGAGAGCCTTCACCAAGGTTACGAACTGTCGGTTTATCCTTGGTATAAGACAGCGCAGAATTAACCTAGCACAAAATCCTCTATTGACAGATTAAAGGATTACACAGGTTTATTCCGTAATGGGGTCTTGACACTCGTCTGACTTATACTCACGAATGTCTTACACCAAGGATGTACCGAACTGTCAGGCATAACGGAGGTGTGTCAAGCAAGCAACACAAAGAAAAATACAGGGTGTCCCAAAAGTCTCTATACCATTTTCAAAACATTATATCCGGTAAAATATTTTGCAAAATAAATAGAAAACATATTTGGATAGATAAGGCGCATGAAAGTCAATTGCGAGTTTCCCGTTACTTTTTTTTCAAAGCGATGAGGCGACTTTTTCATTATTCATTATTCATTATTTGATCAGATTTCATTATTGACATGTAAATGCATGTTTGATTAACCCATATTGATACGGTGCTCATTTAAATAATATAAAAACATGTTTTTAAGGTGTTTTTGCAGAAACGAATAAATGCATCAACATAATGTTCACGGAAGGTAGGTTTACGATTAAAAAGCCTTGCCTAGTTCTCAAAATTCATATTTGAAGAAAGTGAAAAATGTGTTCAAATTGATAAAGCTGGCAACAATTGTGTTTAAAAATAAATAATGATTTTTTGGGGGAAATCTTGAAATATTGACGCGGGTGAAAAAAGTGATGCGGGCGGGTAACGGGAAACTCAATATCGACTTTCATGCGCCTAAAACCTGTAGAGTTATTTTACCGGAGATATAAAGCTTTAAAAAAGGTATCGACACTTTTGGGACACCCCGTATATCAGTCACTGATAATGAAAATCAAACGGAAGAGTATTCTGAGAACTAATCTCAAATTAAATGTATATAATTACGGTAATGATAAGTTGTTTCCAGAGAAATCAGTTGACTTTAGTTATTATGGTTATAGGTCACTCATAGCATACGTCAAACAGAAGCTACATTCTCTGTAAATTACCCGAACACCCTGTGCACTCCTTTTTTCTAGCAGCCCGGACCAAAGGTGTTTTTTTTCTCGTTATATGATCAGATAGGTTTAAATCAAAACACACACAACACCCAGCCATAGTTAACTTCAACAATATTGTTTAACCTCCGAGTAGATATGCATAGACACGGTCATAATACTATTGGACGAAATTCAAGCTATTTCACGTTTTGTTGTTGATCGCGTCCTGATACATGCAATACGCGAAAAACTATGCATGCATGCGCTTGACGATTTCAAGATTTACCAATCAGGACGAGAGGCATGAGAGCGCCCGGTACGCACGTAGGCCTACACCCCTCCCTACGCACGTACACACGCACGCAGGGATGTCCATAGCATTATGACGCTGACTATAATATTACACCATAATTATTGTTACCATTCCAGGCATTCCAAGGTGCTATATCAATGCATCACCAGATGGAGAGTCCTCGTCGCCAAAAAGCCGAAACCTTACGAATGCTAGGAATGGCTCTACATGGTGCTGAACAGCTGCAATTATCATGATTATCTGCGGATATCTTGGCCGAGAGCCTCGAGGAGCAAGAGAAAATACCGGAAGCAGAAAGAATGGAGGAGGACACAATGAAAGCGGTCGCTACGCGTAAAGAATTGGCGCGCGTAAGGAACATATTGACGGAGAGCAAATAAAACAGTCAGCGTGAACGAATATTACGCATATTTTTATTCGACCTACAATACTAAAATGTTGTGATCTATTTCATTATATTTGTATGGCGCTGTGTTTTTGTTTACACATTAATTTAGGTTCTAGAATCACTAATTTGGCGTCCACATAACCCGTCTCCCCTTCATTCAGCGCTAGTTGCCACCCCCTCGTTTTGGAGACACGACCGGGGTGTTTGTGTGTACGAACATTCATAGATTTGCTGTATCACTTTAAGTTCCACCGGGGAAGCCCGCAGTTCCCCTTTCACAATATAAATGGCTGGATACAAACATAAATATTAACTAAAATGAATTCAAGAGACTAAAAATGTTAACGATTTCATTGAAAATTACTTTAAATTAAATTTGAAAAAATCCTAGGGTTGATCCAAGTTTATGTGTATGACATAGTGACGGATGTGTGACGGATGTTCGGGAATAAAAGTGTCATGTTTTACATATAGACACATATAATTGTTCTCCTTTAATAGTGAATAATTCTTGTGATAAATACTTCAAGATACTGAAGACATTTTTTCACAATCCGACAACTTCAAAGTGGATCAAATTGTCATGGTTCTTCTCTTGCTGATTGTTATAGAGGGCAAATCAAATATGTTATGGTTGTTGTTGGGGTGGTTTTCGTCAAAGTCGATCACGACTTTGACATTTAATTATAGATTCAGGTTTTGTGGTAGAGTCTATCAATTGCTTTTATGTATTTAAAAATCCGTATTTGTACCAAGCTGATGTCTTTAAAATGTATATGAGATCTTAATACGAAAATTTGAACATACATCATGTTGTTATTATAGAGAAATAATTCAAATAATATTAAAACATAAGTAGAGCTTGGCAAAGTTGTTTGTCATTTCGAAATTACAGTGTATTTACGTGTCCTATCAATTTTACGCAACGTGTTTTTACAAGTCAGACGATTGTTACTGTTTTCACGTGGGTTCAAATCTTGAACTGGTCACTCTTTTGTTTCTTCTTTTTTCTTGTTTGCCCTTTTAAATTTGTCATAAATTATGTTGTGGAATTTGGATTTAAACTATACAAATGCATTTTTTCATTAAATTAGGAAATTTGAAAACGACAATAGTAAAAATATAGAGTTTTCATCCCCAATGTCTAGCACGTGCGAATTGTGCGATTGGAATGGGACTAACATGACTAAAGGCAGCATGTAATTATTACGCTGGTTCCTAGCTTTAAATGAGAGTTTTAGACTTATTTAACCTGCACCTGAAAGAAACATGCTGCCAAATCATTGAAAATGCATCATATTGTCTAAATATCTCCTTATTCTAATTTAGGGGGGCGGTCATTTTCTTTGGTATAGGGGGCGGTCTCCAAATCTCAATTATCGTCGTCATTTTCTTTATGACCCCCCCCCCCCCCCCCAACCTAAACGAATGCGATTAATCTTATGACCGCCCCTAGTCAGATGTTGATTATTTTTATGACAACCCAAAAACAAAAACAAAACATATTTTTGGCCTACTTATATAAGGCTTTCAAATGTTTAGGGGCTATCTAGTTAAGGTTATTCGGGAAACAGTTGATGGGGAAGCAAACAAAATGTAGGGGGGGGGGGGGGCAAGCCCAAATTTTATTTTACAATAATTGTTGAAACAAATGCGTATGCCTGAGAAGTGCGCACTAATTTTCAGTCTTTAAACTAAAATTATGGAGGCCAAGCCGAAATTTGTTTTACAGTATTGAAACATGGTGAACAAATGCGCGAAAGCGTTCAAAGAAAATCAGTATTTTAAATAAAATTAGAGTTGCCAAGCCCAAATATTTTGTTTTACAATCACCTTGAAACATGTTGAACAAATTTGAGCTAAGCGCGCAAAAGATTTCAGTATTTTAAGTGGCTAAGCCCAAGTTTTGTTTTACAATGTTGAAACATACATGTGGAACAAATGCGAACGAAACGCTGAAATAAAATCAGTATTTAACTAAAATTTGGTTTTTACACCCCCTATTACAATGTTATTAATTTCATGACGCCCCCTATTTTCCATTAAAAAACTATGACCCCACCCCCAAGGCATTTGGGACCCCCCTCCCACTACCGAAGAAAATGACAGGCCCCTTACCTGTGTCCTCTGTTAATTTCTTTCTCCGACTTTGACTATTTTTTTTAAATATCTTGTTTGTTCACTTTTTCAAAAAATAAGAGTATTATGATAAAATAAAAATTGTATACATGTACCTTTTGTGACAGTCTGTAATCATGGTAATGTCCATTTATTATTTGTACGCTCAAGGTTACGATTTCAGCTCTAGAGACACCTTGTTTACAGTGAAAAGATTGGACATATTCAACTTGTACACATTCATGTACCTGAAAACAGACACTACTTAAACATGTTAAATACCCTACTCAAAATCAAAAAATCCACATACAATTTATACCAGAGAAATTAAGTGATAGAGTAATTACAAACTTAGCCAGATCGACCACCAGACAAGGACAGAAGCAGTGATGACAGACAGATATGTCTGGCCAAAAATCCTGTAAATATACACACTTAAAAAATAAGTAGTTAATAATGATTCCTTGTCAAGGTTCAACTATAGACCAACTGAAAGAAGGGTTAAATATGACATTTTCCAGTTAAGTGTGTATTTATTTATTATGGTCTGTAACTTAATACCAGCCTGTTTTTATGGAGTGTACCAGTCCAGTCTGTTGGTATGTTGGTATAGAAATCATAACAACTTGGTGAGCCCTCATAACTCAAGTTTGACACAGTGGGACTATTAGCTGGGTAGGCGTACAAATAAATTGTTCCATTCGTGCCCTGACGGGCACTCATGGAACAACATTTACTTGTAATACTTGTTGGAAATTCTATATATAGGACCATGGAAGGCCGTCACTACCTGCCATGATAGGACCCCTGGTTACTTTTATCATGTTTCCTGGTTACTTATATCATGTTTATTACAAAATCCTATTGATTTATATATCAGTCAATGTAGTTATATTACACGGTAGGTACGACTACCATAGAATATATATATAATTATATCGTCGCTGTTCTGACATACCGGCACATCTCTTTACTTATTTCTATTGTGATGTGCCGGTATGTCAGAACAGCGACGATGTATTATAGTAGTAACCATGACCTTTATGACGTACGTCACGTGTCATTTTATCTACAAACAGTTCTATTTTTAGCAATTCGGGAATTTCACCCGTTTTGTGTAATGTGTGTGCAGCGGGTGTGCAGTCTGTCTATATGCAGATACTACTCGTTCTCTGTGCGTTGTGTATATTATGGTACATTATCTTCTCAGTGAAAATCGGCCATAGTTAAAAACTGAAGACGACAGAAGGTGGAATATGCCGTTCATCACGCAATTTATCGAGTTCTAAATATTATATGTCATGTCATTATTTTAAAACGAGTGAGTAGAATATAATTATTATAGGCCTATGCTAGCTTATTGTTATGTATATCAATCGAAACGGAAGTATAGTATACAAACAACCATGCGAACGGATATCCAAAACAGTGCTGCAAGTGTAACCCTCGTTTGTACGGTTGCTTTTCTTTTTAAAATATCAGCCTCCTAGAGAAGCTTAGAGAAATACCACTTGATTATAGAAACACTGAGTCATGCTATGCCATGCCTCGCCGCATGCGAATTTATTAACCGTAAACAACATTTGGCAAAACACTATACATACAATTGAGCCCAGAGAGTGTAGTACATAAGGCTTATGCTCAATTTTTGGAACCTTTGGCCTTTTTATAATCAATACAAATCTCGTATTTTTATTGACATTTTGTGTAGATTTAAAAATTCTTGGTGGGTATTTTTGAAGTGGTGTCTTGGGCACTTTTTGGGCTTTTTTGTCGGCAATCTTGTTTTTGACTATTTGATGGTATTGAAATTGATAATGGGAGTACTTGGCGTGTAAAACATTTGCACACCACCTCTTATGGTATAATTATGAATATTTGATAAGTAAATCTCTAAAAGTAAAAATAGCAGTCATACTATGGCATTTTTCTGGTGTTTTGGGGTGCTTTTTGAGTGATTTTGGGTGCTTTTTTGGGCTCATTTTGTCATATGCATGAATTTATGGCTCCCTCTGAGTGGCGTAACCAGCGGGGGGCAGGGGGGGGCGGGAGCCCCCCACTTGGAACCCTTGCCCCCCCCCCCCCCCCCGCTTGCCCCCCCCCCCCCCCCCGCTTGCCCCCCAAATGAAATCAAGTACGGCTGTAAATGAAATTTACAAACAAAGTACACACCAAATCCCCCCCCCCCCAATAATGACATCGTGTCGGTTGAGATTGGCACTGTCGGTTCATTTGACGAAAGGAATCATGGAATTATATGGTCAAAAGTACACATATGAAAAAAATTCGCGCGCAACGCGCGCATGTCTTCCCAAAATCAAATATTCTTTGGTACAAGCTTGTTTAGAGCCAAAATGTAGCTCAATCGTCCAAAAATAGCTGTAAAGCCGAAAATTTTCGCTCGCTACGCGCGCATCTCTTGACTCAAAAAATCTTAGGAGCCCCCCCATTTCAAGTCACTGCCCCTTCTTGCCCCCCCCCCCCCCCAAAAGAAAAAGTCTAGTTACGCCACTGCTCCCTCTACAGCTGAAGGGCCGGTGTTGTGGTATCATCGGGTCAGTCAAGGCTCCCTGATCAATAGAGCTACCAACCACAATGTCTCATTTGACAACTTGTATAATTATGTTCATCTTGTTCATCTTGTTCATCTTGCTTGGATTTCGCCAGATTAAAGGGACACTAAGAGATGTGTTGGAGGCAGCGCCCTCAAATATGATAAAAACTGAGATTAGTTTATTTTTATAATTGTATTACATGTATGAACTTACACCTATAAGGATTAAGAAAAATCAGCTTTCTTTGTACAAGAAAACGTCGATTCAAAAAATGCTCGTCCCGCGGGACGAGCATTTTAAGTCCGACAGTATCCCCCTGCAGTACGCTTGATACATAACGCGAACCATATTTGCATAGAGGGCGTTTTTCAATAAATAGCGATGATATTGTTTTAATCTAGTTTTGCTGTGTTTTTTGTTCGTAGACACAACAATAATGGCGATTTTTAATCTTCATCTTGAATTCTGAAGTAAATTTTTAAACATTTAAACTTTTCAACACCACTTAATGTCCCTTTAAGCTAATATGGTAAGATGCAAGAACGGAAAATTAAAGTGCTGTGATAGCAAGAAGGTGCTGTTTCAAAAAAAGACAACAAAAAATGCTGTATTTTGATGTGAACAACGGATGATGTCTTGTTTGGAAAGACAAAAGATAGCAATAACGTGCCGTGATCGGTAGAAACGCAAAGCAAACGGTGATGTCATAGGGAAACAACAAAAAGTGCTACGTTATGGGTGAAATACTGATGTTGTGTTTGGGAAACAGCGAAATACTGCTAAGTTTTAACATGTTTAAAGACGTACAACTGCAGCAAAAAGAAGTTGTAGAATAATAGCTAAACATGGCTGAGCTTAGGAAATACAGCAACAGAAGGTGCTTTGGGGAAATAGGAAAACACTGTTGTGCTCGAAAGGTATAGCAACAATATGTTGTGTCGGGACATGATTATAGGAAAATATGTATTTGGGAAATATAGCAAAACGTTTCCGCATTCTGGCTTGATCTGCATCGACGTACAGGCTATTTTCAGTATCACTTTCACTTCCGTTTATCGTTGTATTACTTCCTTATTTTAATTTTTGGGAATTAAATTGAGAGAGTATAAACAATGTTTAAAAGGTAAACTGTTATTAAGATAACACCCCATGCAAAACTATGAAATAATATAGGGTCTGCGTTAAATGTAGTACTATATCACATTCGATAACTTCGTATATCATCATGATCATCTTTACGATATAGCATAATTCGCTAACATATTAATCAACATCACATTTTGCATGACCAGTGAAATAAATGCATGATCACGCTAATAGCGATAGTAGTGGTTTATAAGGCTAAAAAAGTTGACTTGCCAACATCTGGTTCGGTCGGTCGGTCGGTTTTTTTTGGTTTTTTTGATAACCAATCACATACTATACACAAGAACACAGATATTATTTAACACATAAGTGAGTGATTGACTATTTCAGACGTTTAAGTTACAGTTAAACATAAACAGAACACATTTTGCTATCAATTTATGATATTTAAAACTATCAACAATTCGTTTTTAAAAACATTTAAAAGATTCAGATGCGCTATATTTGTGTTGTATGCGCAGTAAGCGAGATTCCTAGCCCTGGTCGGTCGCAAAGGGCAAGTCAACTACAAACAAATGTAGGCCTAGTGGTATAACATTCATGTACGAAATCATTTTGCACTTTGCCTCTACTAATGTTGTCAGGTATTTTCATTATTGGCTCTCCCAATTTATTCATTTTGATTAGCAGGTAAATATGGGTCTATACAAACTAATTTAATTTCAGATAGTTCGCTTCATATTTTCTGTTTTCAGACATAGACATTGTTCAATGGCCGTAGCAAACAGTGTCTGATAACATGGCAACTTGTGGTAGCCACAGAAAGATGACTGACTTTCAAATGCCTCATCGACTCGATAAGACTATTGTACCAGAGGGTTTTCAAGGATGCACAGCCAGCATCCCAAAACTTGCTGGACAGGACACCGTCATAGACGAAGCAATATCAAGATTCCAAACTGGCGTCTCACGGATGATTCAACTCTCCGGACTTCCTTTAATAGGTAAATCCTTCGTGGCTCAGAAAGTGGCGGCAGATCTCTCCCGAAATTCGTTCGATTGGTTTGGATGTATCCAGCTTCCGATACATACAATAGGTCTACGTGAACATGTTGAAAGAGGAGATATGAACGACATGCAAAGCATACGCCAGTGCATATTAGATGCCCTGCTCTGCACGGAACCGGATATCGCAACCAACCTCGATCGTTTTCTGCGGTTTCTTCGACAGTGCCGTTCACCCGTGCACATTTTCATCTTCGAAAATGCAGAAGTGCTGACAGGTAATACACATCTCCAAGATGAGTTCCTCGATCTTTGCATTAGTATTTGCCACGCATCGACAAAATTCCTATTAATAATAACCACAAGGCAACAGTTCAGTTTCGTAAGGGAAGAGTCTCTATTTTACAGCATAGAAGTTCACCCACTCTCCATGGAAGATTCTCGGTGTCTCTTCAGATCCATTGCCGGAGATATCGGTCTATGGGAACAGCAGTTGGTTTCGCCGTGCTCAGGAATTCCGCATCTATTGCTGATAGTAGCACGATGTTTACGTGATCATCTGTACACGCCAGACGAAATGTTTTCCGCGTATAAAACCACCGGTTTGTTTGCGTTGGCCGAAAGTGAGACCACCGACTTGTACACGGAACTCGATACGTGTGTTCAGAAATTGACAGGCTTGTGTCTCAAAAGGCGATGTGTAGATCTCGCATACATTCCAGGAACATTTAGCCCGGAAGCAGCGGCCTACGTTACTGGATTACCCGTGGCTATTGCCAAACACGATCTTATTGATCCGGTTCACTCACTGAGCCTTATATCACAAGATGGCAGCAGAGGTAACATTGACGATGGTGGAAGTGAACCACAATACCATCAACGATTTCAGATCCACGCTTTCGTGAGATCCCTCATTGAGGATCGCTATGGTCTTCTGAGGGATGAATCCCTGATTCGCAATCGCTATTGCCATTTCTTTGCCAAACTTCTGCAGCGACTGGCACCCCTGGCAGATCGAAGCCGTGGGAGAGAATTTCATCTGATAACCCAAGAGCTGACGAATCTAGAAAAGCTTCTGCAACAGGCGGTTCATCTTGTCGACGAACACTATGAGCTGTTCTTCGACATTGCGTACAATGGGGAATATCACATCATCAACTTGATGCCGAAGAAGGAATCCGTCGATTTCTACGAAGCTCTGATGAACACAGCGAAATTGAAAGATCGTCAACAGTATGGTATTCTACTGTCGGCTTTCGGACAGGTAAGAAAATGTTTTGTATTTGTTGCTGCTGGGTGTTAGAGTTTAGTCATGATGAGAAGATGATTATAATTGACGGCAAGCATTGAGACTGTTGTCAACCAATGGACAGGTGCCAATCTAAGCTCCATGGTTGTAATGGACCATTCATTATTTGTGGGATGCGTTAATGAACTTTTCAAGGGCGTTACACTACTAGGAACGACGTGAAAATTGCCCGCCGGTTCCGTCCGATTCGTTTAAGTCAAATGTTTATACTGGTTTATGCATATTCACGCATGAACAACCGCGGTTTATTTTAAGCTTCAGCCGGTCTTTACCCTATCAATCGTTAATTTGTGGTCACAAATAGCGCACCCTTGAAACATTTGGCTCCGATCGATTAAATTGGGCTATGGACATGTGTTTTGAACTCACCACCCTTTTTGCGTTGCACTTTTTGGTGACGAATCATCCATCTCTCTCTATTAACTCAACAACTAAATGTGGTATAGCTATGGTGTAGGTGTCATACGAAAGCCTAGTATTTATCTAGCTACATTGTGTGAATAAATCAGATATATCTGTAACTGTTTAGCTGAGATATGATTGATTATATTTCGAAAGTCAGGGGTGGTGGCGGGGCGGTGGCGGTGAAGGCGGTGGCGGTGAAGGCGGTGGCGGTGAAAGCGGCGCTGTGTACAATCTCTATGGGGAATATAGAAAATGTTCCCAATTCTACGCTCAATTTACAATAACTCCTCATCCCTGTATGGTATAAACATGATTTTGCTCTCATTTTATAGATTGTTTTATATTCTATAAGTTTCTGTTTCAACCAACATGTCAACTATTATGTAACCATTGTAATCATGAATCGATTGCATTGTCCTTGGCTTTCTCCCTAGTCGCTACACAGTGAACTTGCCCTATTTCATCGGTTTTACATACATGACTATAATAAAAAAAGGTATTCAACCGATGATAGCAAAATCATACATTTTTGGAAAGCTCCCAAAAAGGGGGATTTAAAAATGGCGATTAAATCAGGATAGGGTGCATACCCAAAAAATATATTTGTAAAAAAGTTTCATATTTTTAGAGTTTACAAATCAAACAAATTGGGTACGCATCCTATCCTGATTTAAACTGCATTCTTGAATTCCCTTATTTGAGAGCTTTCCAAAAATTTATACTTTTGCTATCATCGGTGAATACTTTGTTTTGTTATAGTATTTATATAAAACCGATGAATTAGGGCAAGTTCACTGTGTAGCGAATAGGGAGAAAGCCAAGGATAATGCAATCGATTCATGATTAACAGTTGTTACATAATAGTTGGCACGTTTGTTGAAACAGAGACTTGTAGAATATAAAACAATCTTTAAAGTAAGACCAAGGTCATGTTTGTACCATACAGGGATCAGGTGTTATTGTAAATTGAATGTAGAATTGGGAACATTTTCCATAATCCCCTAAGAGTTTGTACACAGCGCCACTGCCACCGCCGACCGCCACCGCCGACCGCCACCGCCGCCACCCTTGACTTTCTAAATATAATCAACCATATCTCAGCCAAACAGTGATAGAAATACCTGAGTTATTCACACAATGTAGCTAGATTAATGGGCTTTCAGATGACATATTAACCATAGCTCTACCATATTTAGTTGAGTTAATAGAGAGATATGGATGATTCGTCACTAAAACTGTAACGCCGCCACCCTTTTTGGGTGGTGAGTTCAAAACACACGGCCAGATGTTATTCTCACGTGCGTGACCAGACACTATCAACCGGCCGTGTTCACCAAGGTGTAGCTATTGACCTAATTATCTGTGTGTATTACATCAATCTCCGCCGTTCCATAGGAACTGCGCCGGATCGAACGGAACCGGCGGGAAACCGCAGGTCGAGTGTTGACGTTGTCCCTTACAAAGGGCGATGTTTAGTCTATTAGGTCTTATGAGATATGTAAGCATTCATATACCAAGCATAACAATGATAACGTTACAAGCTAACTCAATAGAATGGCGTTACTTGACACCTTCCACGCGGCAGGCGTCTGCAGACGACATGACATTCCAATATTTCACAACATGTTTCAAAAATGTCAAAATAATTTAATTTCAACCAAACCCATATTTTGAATTATGAAAAATACATTAAAATAAGTTCCACCTTGAAAGTGTTAAATGCAAATCCTTCCATTCGTTTTAAAGGTGTTGAATTTTGCTCAAACACGCTACAGCAAAGCCTATGATCAGTATATGGCGAGTTTGGAGTACCTCCTACCGTTTGGTGACAGTCATGACCTCGCCTGGTTATACTCACACATTGGATATTATTGGTTTGAATTGGGACACTATAATGAAGCGGCAAGGTAAGGGGTAACCTCGTGGGTATATTATCGTTCAAATGGGTGCCCGCACGTCACATATCTTCCTGGCTATAGTTAGACTTAAGCGGGCGCACTTACAATCGGCTCACTGCGCATGCTTAAAAACTCAACACAATTCGTTAACCAATCAGAGACGCGAAGTCAAGCTTACGTGATGCGCACAACAAATGTCCGCGATGACAATTTTGGGGGTGAGACAGGGACATCGCTGTATTATTCAATGAATATAGTAATTTTCATATAAATTAGTCATAAGACATCACTTTTCTAGAATAGCATATTGTGAAATGATTGTGTAGGCGGAACAATAATCGTTAAGGATGTATTAGGCCTTTTTTGCAGACATTTATTTTGTCTGTTGTCGTTTTAACTGACAATTTTACAGCTACGGCGTTACAGCTTACTACATGATCCAGAGAGTCAAAGCACAAATCTCTGAAGAAAAGAAGCGTTACGTAGAAAGAGCGGTACCCATTCCACAGGGATTGTTTCAAAAAGACTTCATGACGGAC
The DNA here is from genome assembly GCA_035610835.1 of Ophiura sarsii. Classification (NCBI taxonomy): domain Eukaryota; kingdom Metazoa; phylum Echinodermata; class Ophiuroidea; order Amphilepidida; family Ophiuridae; genus Ophiura; species Ophiura sarsii. The sequence continues at coordinate 31,753,793 of CM069444.1, read as the reverse complement.
AAGACTAAAGGAAGTATACAGTCTACTCTGGGTCTAGTTTACGGTGAAATGGGTACGTAACGAGCTCTGAATATCTGAGTATGAACCATAAAGCATGTTTCTACTGGGGCACTGGGAAGTTAACGCTTAGTTAACTTAAAACGGTAATTAACGCTAACTTTTTAATCTTCCCCACCCCCGTTTCTACTCGCGAAAAGTTACCGCTAAGTTAATAAGCGTCCTAATCGATGGGCCACAACATTTGACCTTTTGTTATACCAACAATGCCGCCCAACCTGAAAAAACTGCCTTCGCATTCCTTGTCTTTTAACATTGCTTGTTAACAACAAAAACACGTGTATACTTCCGGGTCACAAAAACTTATCTTTAAGATTTAACGGGTGGCTGTTTCTACTGGGCAAGTTAGCGTTAATTACGGTTAACAAACCTGGTTTGTGCAGGTTTTTGCCGTTGAAAACTTAGCGTTAATTAGGGTTATCTGGCTGTTTCTATTGGGCAACTTAGCGGTAATTACCGTTAAGTTCCCCAGTAAAAACACGCACATAAAGAATTCTTTTTCCGGTTTCTGGTATTGCAATTAGTAGTTAAGGTTTTAGAAGATGTATTCTTGCACTCACAACCAAAACTAGTCGGGCACACGTTTTGACTAGCTTAAAACTAGTCAGTCTGGCTAGTCCAGCATGCTTGACTAGTTTATTCTAGTCAAGCGGTACTTCAAACTAGTCGGGCGAGCTGGACTAGCTTCAGATATCGAGAAAAAAACTAGTTGAGAATGCTTGACTATGTTAAAATCAGTGCTGGACTAGTTTTTGCACCAGCCTCGACGAACTAGTCAAGCGGGAACCTGAAGACTGACTAGTTTAAAGCTGAGATCCCAACTGCACATGCTCGAGAGAACAGCGACTGTTCTGAGCGCTGAAGAAATTTCTCTTTTTAGCGGAAATATGTAACACAAACATGAAAAGAATGATAAAGGTGCAACACCAAACTGCAAGGGCCAAACTATAAGTTTGGCCACCAAAGATTCAAAGGAATTCAGAGAAAAAACCTGAATGAAAAGCATGTGGTAACACAGGTGCAAAATTCGGCACATGTGCGTCTCTACGACACTGGCGAGTGCCGACCATGTAAAAACCACCAGACAGTTCGCAGAATTCCAAAATGGATGAAAAGAATGGGCCGATTAGAGTGATATGTCTTAACGCAGAGCAACCAGCAAGATCAATTTCAACGCATGATACTTCATGGGTCTGAATTTGATATAGATAGAGGTCACGCTATTTTCCCATAGCAACCGATGACTAGGCAAAAGCTAGCTAGTAGAGCATGACTGACTAGGCAAAAGCTAGTCCAGATGGGCACCATCTGGACTAGCTTTTATCTAGTCAGGCTTACCAGTTTAGGTTTTCAGTGTGGTATAGTATGACTGATCCAATAAATGCATGGCCCCTCCAGAGTATACGTTTCGATAACATGCTGTTTTCTTTATCATGATATTTATCAATACTGACTGGATTGCTAGTCTTAGAGCGTGTTTCTGCAAAAAGTAAACGCTAATAAACGCTAAGTTTCAATCGGTCAGTTTTTAATCCCCCTGTTTCTACTCGCGAAAAGTGACCGCTAAGTTTATCGATCCTAGTCGATAGGCCACGACATTTGACCTTTTGGTTATACCAAACAATGCCACCGCACCTGAAAAAGATTGCTTCACAAAACCAATGACGTCATGCCTGACTAATGGCACAGTGTCACAGTGCCAGAACGAATAAACAGATACAGTGAAACACAAGAGAAACTAAATAATATGTTTCTTGGCACAGTGTCACAGTTCTTAGAATAGTTACTTCACCTGGCACAGTGTCACACAAAAATACTTTGTATGATTGCTTTGCAACGCCAGACAGAAACAACATCAAGAAGTTAGAACAAACAAAAGGTGATAAAACACCTTCTAGCACTCTAGAACTGAAGTTGGAACATACAGAGAGAGACGATGGCCATTTACTGACACGATCCCATAGTAAGGGAAAGTACCTTGGAAAAATGAATTTCGTGCAGAATTACACCAAGGTTACACCCAAACCGCTAAGAATCGCCTTTCTGTTTCTATTGGGTTTATTGCCGATTATTGCCGGTTCCAAACCTGGTTTGTGAAGGTTTTTGGGATTACCAAAAAATACCGATTTTTGCCGGGTTCTGCCTGTTTTCTACTGGGCAAACTTAGCGTTAATTAGCGGTTTCTTCCCCAGCAGAAACACGCTCTAGGATTACCAAAAAAACCGATTATTGCCGGGTTCTGCCTGTTTCTACAGGGCAAACCGTTTATTAGCGGTTTCTTCCCCAGCAGAAACTCGCTCATAGTGTATTATAGTAACGCATAACATGTTAGAACCCACATACATGATATCATCCTAGACAAATAGTTACATTTTAAATCCACTATATTCATCGACATTATGTACAAATTGTGAGCCCACGTGTTACATAATATCTATGAACATTGGGTATACACAAACACCCCGTTGTATCTCCACCATATGGCACCATAATTCTAGAACCTAAAAGCCTAACAGAATTTTGTATTATTATTAAACAAAGTGAACAGTGCCATAATGCTAGCATCGGCAGATTGGTATTGCCAGTCTGTTTTCCTCTTAAGTATTTCATCAAACATGGGAATAAATACTACCCCTCGTCTCTATTCCCTTCTCTCTGTACATATCTAATCTCGATTGCTTCTTGTATCTATCTTTTGTTTCTGTGTGTCTCTTTGTCATATCATATTTTATACTTTCCCTGTCTATAGCGTAGTTAAATTCAGTCACGTGATCCACATTGCCGATGTATGATTGTAATATTGTTTAACATGTTAACAACTGCATCGACTCCCTCATTGCTATGACAGGACGTACAGGTGAAGCAATAAAGTACCATCATGAGTGCCTTGATCTCCGTTGGATTATCTACGGCTTTCACCCTACGCTTGGCAGTTGTTATAACAACCTGAGCGAAGCATACGAGAAGAAAGGCGATTTGCGAAAGGCGCTAGAGCACGCCCGGATTGGAATGAATATCAAGAAGCATTTTATGAAGGACCCCTCTAACGCTGTCATCGAGTCTTTGATAGCTATGGCGAGATTGACCAGGAGAACAGGTATAAAACCTTAGGTTAAAGGTCAAATAGGTCAATACCGATTGACCGTGCCTTATTTAAATCGTTAACCTAACTGTAACCTCCACTTTTTTTCAGAATTTTTTCTTCAACGTGAAAAATCGACCAAAATACCCCCCCCCCCCCGATCCCCCACTACACCACGGCTGTCAAGGATAGTTTGCGCAGTATATTGCGCAAACTATATGGGCTGGGTCCATTTTTTCATCAAAAAACTTCCACGCCGGGTGGTACCAACCCAGTCGTGGTATTTTAGGGTATATGGTAGGGTTTGCGCAAACTATATGGGCTGGGTCCATTTTTCATCTAAAAACTTCCACGCCGGGTTGTTCCAACGTGTTCAGTCGTGGTATTTTGGGAGGTATATGGCAGGGTAAGGGTTGAGTAAAGAAACATATACGATGATATAACTATATTTCTCAAAACAAATCACAAGACGAACCTTTTTTTAGACTAAAACAATTGTCAACAAGATCCGAACATGTTGTCGGTTATTTCGTTATTTTCGCCGGCAATGATTTGGATTGAATATTATTTGCACGACTATGGTCATCAATTGGGAGGGGGTAGGCTTGTAATCAGGACAGGTCATAATCGACCGACCCTGCCCCCCACCCCCCCCCCCCCCCCACCCCCCCCCCCCCCCCCCCCCCCCCTACCGAACACCGTTACTTGCTGGCCAGGTTCTGGTTTTAACTGATTCAAGTACCTGAATATACTGGTCATCTTTTGTAGAAATTTCAGAACATTTATTGGTGCCATTTCTGAAAAATAGAGCTTTGAATATTATTATTTACTATAAAAGAGCCCTCATCGGCCACATTTCCCATATAGTTACATTTAGAATGTGTGTAAAGTAGAAAATGCCGATAATATAAAAAGGGCTCGAATATTTTTCTTGAAATTTTCACCGTATACTCGTATTCATTAACGCTACCTAAATCAGGTCAAACCATAACGGGGCCACTATTTAATCTTTTTTTATTCCATCATTTTAATTATAAAGCGGACACTCAACAGTCGTGCCTTTAGTTGCGCCACTGTTTCCCCATAATTGTAAACGATTCCACTTAATTATTTTTTTCTAACAGATGGTGATACGCAGTACGCACTTAGGTTACTTCGCGAAGCTTATGAAATGCGTAGGGTACTCGGCGTTCCACATGTTCAAGCATTATGCATCCTGTATGAGACGGGAAGAATCAGGTACCATCGAGAGGAATACCAGAAGGCAGTCGAGGTAAATAAAATAGTTAAGCCGCCTACAATGTGCTATTCCATTTGAAATCCATACACCCCCTATGAAAGACATTACCTTAATCATCAGGAAGTGTGATTTTCAAATGGGGTTGCCTAAATGGGTGACTCCATTTGAAATCTACAATCCCTGTGTGGAAGATTAACAATGATAAAGGGCATACCATCCATAGGAGGTGTATGGATTTCAGGGGGAATAGCCCAACATAAAGGCGCGTAACCCTAGCCCCAACGGGTTCAAACTTGTCCAAGTAGATGCTCAGGTCTTAACACCTGGTAAGGCTGAAAATCTCATGTGCTTCCATCATTCACTAAGATTGCACATATAACACCTGCAATTTTCAACACTTCTGAACATATCAGGACATTACTGTCTTGAGGAGATCCTTATGCAGGGAAAATTGAGGGCTCAAGAAGAGGGCAAGATGGATTGACAGCATCAAGAAAATCGTTGGACAACCTCTACCAGGTGTATCAACTAGCTACTGGCCGACAAGATTACACACCACTTAAAGGTATATTATGTGATCTTTCCAGGAAACGCCCTCAACATCGAAAAAAAAAATGAAAGCAGATTTTCTTGCAGATTTACATTTCTGATCATAAATCGTACATGCATTCCAAGTTACAGGGCGATACGATTCTTAATTACTTCAAAATCATGGTTTTAGAGTGAAAATAAACTGTCGGATTGTCGATTTTTGTCCGACGACTTATTTTACTCTAGTCTAAATTCACTCTAAAACCATGATTTTGAGGTAATTAGGAATTGTATCGCTCTGTAACTTGGAATGTATTTCCGATTTATGATCAGAAATGTAAATCTGTAAGAAAATCTACTTTCTAAAAAAAATCATGAATAGAGGGCGCTCTCTGGAAAAGATCACATAATATGCCTTTAATGATTGTAGTCCTTGCCGACGACCATCAGATTTTCTCTCTAATTTAGAAGCCTAAGGCCCAAGCACAATCATAAGTAATCAGGAAAGGTACTTCTTGCCCCGAAATTATTAAAGTTGAAATCTAATCCTGATTTTAGGACTACTATATATTACCACAGTGCAAAAAGAGATCTTTTCAGTCCATTTTGTAGGTTTTGGGGCATTTTTTTAATTGTATTCTGTCAACACTGCCCAATTTGTTAATGATAAATGAGACGATACCCCAGCTGTCCAAAATCGGGGGCTCGTTTCTCGGAACATTCAGGGTGACCCTATATAAACTTGTACTTCAATAATCACAAATATCATGAACATGTTGAAAAATCCAGTCGCTTTATTAGCGAGAAAATGACGTTTAGTAACACCCCTTTAACATTGTTTAACATGTAGGGGTGCTCGTGGTTGTGTGTATGATACACATTGCGTGTGGGTGCATGCTATAAGGTGTGTGTGTGTAGGGGCAGTGAGTGGGAATAATCGGTGGGTTTGTGGGTGTGTGGGGTGTTAGGGTGTTTGAGGAGTGTATGTATGTTCATCTTATATATAAATGTGTCTTTGTAATTTGTATTTCAATTTTGATATATCTCTTTGAATGTATTGAAATGTTTTGTTTTATTATATTGTAAGTGCAATGCAATTTGGCCTGAACTGCGTCTGAGCTGTATGCATGAAAAGCGAGGACAAATGCATCCAAGATTTACCAATCAGGACGAGAGGGCCTGAAAGCGCCCGGTACGCACGTAGGCCTACACCCCTCCCTATGGATGTACAGACGCACGCAGTGGTGGACTTTAGTTGTGTCCATAGCAATATGACGCTGACTGTTATATTACACCATATTGTTACCATTCCAGGCATTCCAGGGTGCTATTTCAATGCATCACCAGATGGAGAGTCCTCGTCGCCAAAAAGCCGAAACCTTACGAATGTTAGGAATGGCTCTACGTGGCGCTGAACAGCTGCAATCATCTGCGGATATCTTAGCCGAGAGCCTCGAAGAGCAAGAGAAAATACCGGAAGCAGAAAGAATGGAGGAGGACACAATGAAAGCGGTCGCTACGCGTAGAGAATTGGCGCGCGTAAGGAACATATTGACGGAGAGCCAATAAAACAGTCAATGTGCACGAATTAGAATATTCACCTATTTTTATTCGATCTACAATACCAGAGCGTGGCTATAATATTGAAAAATTGTCATTCTAAACTGATTGATATTCTGCGACTCATTCGACCAATGTTGATTTTACGTTATCTATGCGTTGAACCTGCGACTTTTAATTATGCCGGTATTTTCTGTTGAAGCTATGTGTGTCTCGGATTAAAATCGATCATAAGGAAGCATCATAAAAGGCCACTCGCGTAGCCTCTAGCACTGTCATGAAATAATTCCTCAACAGTAATAAATAACCCGACACTCTCACTCCCAGAAACTATTAACGATCTTAAAAAAAAATCATTGTTCGAGTGCTCGTGGGTTCGAGTTTAGATGCAATAAAACACCGAGTGAAACAGTTATTTACAATTCTTTTTACATATTGTTACGTAAATCGCGTCGGTGAATTCATGCAATAATTTTAGTTGTTCAAAATGTTTGGCGGATTTGAATTTCCACCGACGCGATTTTGTTTCTAAATATAGTTTAATAGGCCCTATATCATAACATAAGAGACAATTTGTTGTCGCAACGGACTACGGTACCTGTATAAATACCGGGCTGTTCAAACCTTCGAGTCATACAGGTGGGAGCGAGACAGACAAAGCACACGTTTTCTACCAAATTTTAATAGAGACAATCGTCCCTACTTTTCACCGTCTCTGGTTGAACCAAGAAATAACAATAGCCTCCTCATAGTAGGTACTGTCACAGACGCCTTTAACACTCCAATACGTTTAGAGCATGATCTTTTACATACTGTTTACTCATTTCTGGCCAATAATACGTCACATTTTTAACCTCGGCGCCCATAAAAGGTGGTTCTGTTACATTTTATTTTATTTATTGTTTTTAGGCTATTGTATTTGTGTAACCATCTATCAGATTGACTGGGCAGGCCCACATGGGACCCTTACTAATTTGGTCACTATCACTTTTGATTTAATTGATACAGCTGGTTAAGCATAATTGGTCAGGGTGGTTGAGGAAGTGCAGGAGGAGGAGGTGGAGGAGATAACTGCCTAATATATGGGCGAAAATGGAGTGTTGTCCTATAATATCATGCTAATATACTTACATCTTATGCCCTGTCATGACTGTGGTTATAAACGATACAAGCATGCTTTACATCATTTACTGAGGTATTAAGTAAGCTAATTAACTAATCTTCAAATCTGATTAACAAAGTAGGATGAACCATGTACATACAATCATAAATTCGTTTTTGTTTAGGATTCAAAATTTTGCTTAAAGGAAAATAGAAAGAAAAGAGTTTGATGTAAAAGAAATAGTCTTATGTGATTGAAAACAGAAATTAAAACAGTAATTTGTAATTACTATGGTAATTTGCAGAATATGTATGATATTTTGCTATCAGGGATTTTGAAAAGTTTTATTGACACCACCCTGTATAAAATATCTATAATCAATTGTCATACTTGACAATTTTAATGATAGTTTTAACATGCCTACTATTTGTAGGTTGAGATGATGTTATCATTAACTGGAGTGGATAATGGCAACATTATATGTATGTTATGTACATGATAGTTGATAGGTATATTAACTTATCGTGCGAAACAATGCTTTATGATTGTACAGTACTGATGGTTTACCTTCATGTTATCACTCAAACGTTATCAAATGTATATCATCACTTGTATAATTATTTCAGTTTTTTATATTGATATTTTGACCATCCTGTATATATATTTCTCAATAAGCTGACCAATTAATATTGCATATGGCTGGATGGGTAATTTATTCAAATACAACAAAAACATTTCCAGCCTTCATTTAGGTCCTGCATTTAGACACTGGAAGAAGAACAAATATATCATCATTTTGTATCACCCTGTTTAATGTTTAGGTCACCCTGTATATTTGTTTCTATATATGGTTTCATACTCTTTACATGTATATATTTTCCTGAAACTGCAAAAAGGGTATATTTCATGAAATGGACCTATGGAACACAAATGTAGCCCAAGTTAAAAAGTATGACCAATACTACATGTAGTAGCTAAAAACAGCCAAAAAACAAACAAACCCAGTCAGCAGGGAGGTCACGCTGCATGTCAGATTTTGTTGTACGCAAGAAAACAATGGAGTCTCAGTGACTGCAATATTTGCTAGAAATAGCTTCGGAAAATGGTCTATTTGGGCATCTCAAAAACTGAGAAACGTGTTAAAAATCATGTAGAATTTTAGAGGAGGGTCAATAACATCTGCAGAACGGTAAAATATATAGTATTAAATACGTTTTGTGACCAAAATTATGTCGTAAAATGTTGGAAAATTCACGTTTTGAAAATCTGTGGTCTTCGAAATTACAGGAGTCCTAACTCATTCTAAACCTCACTAAATCATGAAATGAACCCTCGTCTACAAAAAAAGTCCATGTACGTATTGCTCTATCTGCTTGGAGATAGCGAAGACCACGGAAACGTCATAGCTTCATACCAAGGAATGAAATCCGCCATAGACATTACATGGCGAAATTCGTACAGAATTGCACTGCAGGCCTCTGTGAAGGGAGTGTTGACAATAGCGAGGTCGTTTGACTATTGTGTCTGTGCATGTTTGTAACGACTGACCCCGTTTAACAATCTTCATAGCTTTTATATAGGGCTTGGGTGACCTAACCATTGACTGAACCTGGATTTGAAATCAAGATTCCTCACTTGTCCGACAATAACTTTTATTTACATCGGTCAAATTGTTTAAAATATAATTGTGTTGCTATAATCAAGACTTTTTTCAATCGTAAATAATGAATATGGATAGATGCATTAAGATACTTCCGGCAACTCAAAAATGATTCCACCTGAGATTGTTCCTCTCTTGCTAATTACAAATCGGCATACTCTTTGATTGCGTTTTTCTAAAACAACTTTTTTTTCTTCATTTTTTCAGCATAGATATACAATGTAAACTGTATATGTTCATAGTGTGTATCACATCAATGGACAGCTGACGAGGTCTGATATATCAATCTCAATGTGCCAAAATCACCACTATTTTGTGCTCAAAAGTCAACGGAGAATCACTCTATACTGAAGATGTCACACTACATTGAACAGATAACAGAGTTGTTCTTATGATTAGAAATAGGGTGAATTTGGCACATTTTGAATGGGAACGTCACATATTCTCAGGCATGTGGCTATAAGCACTAAAATATGTGATTGTTACGAATAAGGTCTCGTTGGTTAAAAAACACATCAGCTTTTCATTAATATGTAGCCCTAACACAATTTGAATCATCATAAAACTACCTGTTGACATTTTATAAATAAAGCAACATTTGATAAATATACCAAATTTACATATTGTTGTTGAATCTCTGATGATAAGTAAAACGATATTGCATGCAAAATATTGAGATGTTATGAAATAACAGTATTTTACACAAATTCATAACAATTAATGAAGCACGCACATTTTAGGTTATTTGATGCAAGAACTGTTTAAAGGTAGATGACCCGATCACATTTTCGTAACACAGAATTATTTCAAACATAAGGAGATTTTCATATCATATGAAAGCTCGTATTTTTCTCATCATCATACCGAAATTTGCCGGCCTAAATCGGTATAATTACGGAGAAATCGATGAAATAACGTCGAATTACCGCGAATGGTGGTAACCACCGATATAGTTTGTGTACTAATCAATGGGTACAGTTCACAGCATCTTGTGCGTCTAAAATAAGAACCATTAGAGCTATATGCAACTCAAACTTTGGAACACGACTTTTTTAAGGATGACCTTTCATGTAGAATAGAAAACGTCAAGTTGAAAATCGGAACATCTATCTTTAAAGAGATGCAATCTGTTCTTTTTTTACAAATCCAGCTCGTTTAAAATAATCATTTCAAAATAATTTGATCAACATTCTGTTAACACTTGTATCTTAATTATGCTCGTTACGTCTCTTATTGCCAAAAAAACCCCGATTAAAATGTAACATAGCATTGCATATCAAACAAATCATGTGAAAGATGAGTTGTGCGTAAATACAGACACCCTTTACAAAAAATGAATATCGTCTTTTTATCTTATAAATTGGAGTAAAATAATATTTTCATAAATTCTTGATCGCACTAATCCCAATATGGGAGGATTTTATCACATGTGTCATGAGTGTACGGTGAATATTTGGAACTTGTTTCAATATGTCCAGCTATTCCTTCAGCATGTTCAACTTGTTCAACTTGCGACCCATTCAGCTTTCAACACTTTTACTTTTAAGCTATGACCAGTCAGCTCCGGGACAATAGCCCGTTTCACTTGAGGGCGCTACATATTGACTAATGTGCGTCACCGTGGTAACGCGTACCCGTCAATTTGTGCAATCATTGTATTTTCGCTTTTCAACCCTATATATTTGCATACAAATCAACATCTGAACAAATACAGGGCAGCCTAGCTAGATCGTACCAGAATCCCTCGCGGCAGCTACACAGAGAAAACAATATGTAAACGAAAAATATGTAAACTTTTATTTACACAAGACATGTAAAAATTTGGAACATAATATTTGTGTAAAAAATGTCAGTACTTATTTCTTATGTTAAATTAACTGTTTACCAAAGTTGTGTATGTTTTACACAATATATTTGCAAAAAAAAGATAATCATTAAAAGTGTGTAAGATTTACAATTTATAATGTTAATTGTACATGTTTGTTATGTAAAAAAGCACATGGTGCGTGTGAATACGTAATTGTGATGTACATTTTTCGCTATGTTTGTTATGTAAACGTACGCGGTGAACATATACCATGCAGTTTCAACATGGCCGATGCAGGAGAAGGTCTCTGCAATTCTGCAGCGGTGGGGGCTGGAAAAGTACATCGAAAACTTTGAATGTAAGTAAATCACTGCACTGATAAACTTATAGTTGTTATTGATGCGTATATTTCAATTGTTGCTGATGGAAAATGCAGTTCCCGTGAGTACGCAAGTCCCGTGATTCAGTATGTAGGCCTACTGGCGGTTGCCGTACATGTTGTATAGTTTCAAGGCTAGGATTATAGGGCAAATAATATTATTAGCTCCGGGTATAGAGACCGTCAGGCCGTGTGTCTTTGTGGTTGAGAGTTAGTTCCCGGGGTTTAGTTCAGATCAGAGCTTATCAGATGGCACGGGGGGCGCTCATTTTTCATCAACAATTGAAATATACGCATCAAAACTATAAGTTTTATCAGTGCAGTGATTTACTTACATTCAAAGTTTCCAGAAATCAGAAATATGTTAAATTGTCCACAATAGTTGTGTATTGTTTATACAGTTTCCTAGTAAAATTTTGATTTTACATAAATAATTAGTAAAATTTTACATAATAACTAAGTGAATTATTATTATGTTTTTATAACTGAACATAATTGTAATGTGTTTTTTACATAACAATTATGAAATTCTATCAAATGAACACAAGAAATGTGTAAAATTATGTAGTTTTTACACCATTTCTTAGTAAAATCGTTTAATTTTTACATAATTTGTAAAAAATTACATAACAATGACATGTTAATGTTTACATAACAATAATGCTCTTATTGTTTTACATAAGTTGTTGGTAAATTATTTGCATAACTTATATGTTAATTTTCTTACACATTAATTTAGTAATATTTTACATAACTAACAAGTTAAATTTTACACATGTTATGTAAACTTTTACATAGAAATGATAGTGTTCTGTGCGAACACAGGAAATATGTAACATTTTACACAAGCTGTGTAAACTTTTTCTCAGTGTTGTCCACCGATGATTTTATTTTTACCTTTGACCCCAACATCTCGCAATAGACGTGGACATTACACCCTTTTGAGCCTATATACCGCGATGAGACTACCATTATTTTTTCTAGGCGAGTTAACACCATAAACGCAGTCCCGTTCCCAATCCCGCCCTCTATTTATATATCAACCGTATATGCCACCCAGTGGAAGACGGACTCCCGTCACACTTGATGCATCGCATGTGTAACAATTGACGGCAGTCATGGCAGTGCGTCACTAAATATCACGCCCTCCAGCCGAACGCGCTCCCGTTCCGGAGGAGACTGATGATCAGTGTTTAGACAGTGTTGGAACAGATTGAATTTCACAGAATTGGGGGGAAAGCACATTATAATGTCCCATTTGGAATTGTGAAAGAGGGACAGCTTACCGTGAAACTTGCCACCTTTTGCTAAGGCCTATATATGAGTGTGGGCCCTATGACTTTCCTTTTTGATATATATATAGGCCTATATATATACTGAGTCTGTAGATTAGATCAGGTATACGCAAACAACAAGAGTTTTATAGTTGAATGCACACGTCGAGGTCAAGGGCCTCTTCAATTTACGTGGACAGTCTGTTTGTATTCATCAGATAGTGCACAACGGTGCTTACCCAGGCTGCTAATTTGTTTTCGGTATAACTTAGATTTAGGCTAGTATTGCAATAAGACCATCGAAGCAAGTGTGCGGTTCACAGAAGGCTCACTGTAGGCTATACAGATTTGACTTACGCACTTATTACTGTGTTATAATATGTGTAAACAAATTAGCTTTATTCCGTAAAAAATGGAAATCAGATTAAAATATCAACCCTGTCAGATACCTCATCGTGGCCTAAAGTTGGTTTTAAACGAAAGGTACCTGGGTGGAGTCCCGGTGGCGTATTTATTAACCGTAAATAACATTTGTCCATATGGAGAAACCTATATACTATACCAATCAGTCTCATTATATGTATGCTACGTATATTTTCCGTCACGGTATTAATTTATAAGTATTACACACACAAAAACACCCACCCCTGCCAGATCGGTTTGCATAGCTCAGTGGATTAGGACTTCGCTTGTTGTTGCGCGAAAAGTTACAGGTTCGAATCCGTGTCCAACCTCTCTTTGTTGTAATTAAATAATTTTATTAAGTGAGTAAGCTATGAGATTGGTGGAATAATTAGAAGTTTTAAAATTAAGTACAACAAATATCACACACACCATAATATACATCAGTTTCTCCCTATATTCAAATGTTGATTACGGTAAATAATATCGCGTCCCGGTGTGGCAGAATTTGTGTAACAACTTTGAGCTTTGTTTGATATGTTTTTGACGTAAATATAAGTGTGTAAGTCCAAGTGCAAAACACTTGTGTGTATTATATATATATATATATATATATATATATATATATATATTCAGTTTTGTTTTCGGTATCAAAATGGTTTCCTTTTTCTTGACATTCCGGAAATGTGTGGGTTTCTATAATGGAATTTCTTTCCTTTGTTCACTGTTTTACTTTCTCTTTTACCTGTTCAGTCGTCTGCTTTTGCATGATACAATAAGGATCAACTAAACCAATCTGTATAATACAAAAAGTGGGAGGAGCTTGTCTAATAATAAAAACGTTGGGTATGTAGTTTAATAATATCCACACTTAGTTAAAGACTGCGCACTGCAACAGACTTCTGCCCGTCAACGACTGCCAACTGACTGCATTATGCCTTCCAAACAAAAGAGAATACTATCTCTTTTTGGTAGATATAATACCATATATGACACCATACATGAGACGAAGATACCCCGCATAGAAGTTGATGAGCTGTCGCCCGGTCGTTTCGAAGAAGGAGTCGAGCGTCCGCGTCACCATGGTAATCAGAAGGAATGGGCAGCCTCTGTACCAGGAGTGGGGGCTGCTTCAGTAGAGGCCGCCGCCTCGTTCACCCTGGATTTAGACCAAGCCGTCAATCTTAAAGCGCAAGCCGCTCCTATGGAGGCTTCTCCGGTGGTGCTGCCAGATCTAGAGGCTGATGATGATCCTTCATGGCCCTTGATCTTCGGTAGCTTACAACAAGGCGAAGCATTTTTCCATCTTCAAGGAGGATCATCAGGATGAGTGCGCCGCGGTGTACGACTACCTGTTATCACAGGAAAGCTTTGACAAGTTTGAAAAGGAATCCGCAAGTCTCACGAGATTACTTAACGAAGGCCTATACCTCCATGCTATCTCAATAGCTATGCTACATCGCAAGGTAGGTAGACTAAAGTCGTATAACTCGTGTCCGGGACCGTTACGGTACCTCCCCCCCCCCCCCCCCCTCCCCCTCCCCCTCCCCCGGCTCGAAATACTAGGTCGCTAAGTCAATAAACGGGTCTCTAAATCAAATAAGATAAATGAAAAAGGAAAGACTAATATATTAATGTACATTGCATTGGGGCCATGTATATTGCGTTGCGTGTACATATTGGGTTACGTGTACATATCCGGCATTACTATATATGCCACTAATTCCATGGGGTTCCCAAAATTTCATCTCATTTGAAATTTTTCAAATAAAATTCCCCACGGCGTGTCGACAGACAAATCAGGGGTGCGAAAAGAGTTATTTTAGGTACAGGAACAAACAGGTAATAACTTACGATGTTGGTGCACGCATAGGCTATTGTCCCAAATGTAGTAGTAGTACGTTGTTGACTTTTAGGATTTAAAGGCCCTGTCACACCATGGCATATCGCCTGAACGTATGCCGACGTACCCAAAAATAGCTCGAAAATTGTCAGAGTCCAAAAACGTCCAACTTCCCAACAAATTGCATATAGGCCCGTCACACTACCATGGCGTATCAGGAACTTATGCAGAACGTATTAAGCACACGAGTACGCCGAGAAATTTTGATCATGGACAATAATTTTTCAAGGGCCTGTCACACCATGGCGTATCGCCTGAACGTATGCCAACGTATGCGAAAATATCGAATACGTTGGTGTACGTTGGTGTACGCTGATATAAGTTAGGGGTAAGTTGGGGATACGTCGTTTACGTTAAAAGCACGCTGGGATACGCTGTGAAAATTTGGAACACGTCGAACCCGCGACAAATTATTGAGCATGTTCAAAATTACTCGGCGTACTCAACGTGCGCTTAATACGTTCTGCATAAGTTCCCGGTTAGACATACGTTGACATACGCTGACATACATGTACATGTACGTTAGAGGTACGTAACTCGTAAGTTGGTATACGTTGATGTACGTCGGCTGAAAATAGCTATCTAGCATTGATAAAAACCAAAATATTGCAATTCGTTGGGAAGTTGGACGTTCTTGGACTCTGACAATTTTCGAGCTATTTTGTATATACGTCGGCATACGTTCAGGCGATACGCCATGGTGTGACAGGGCCTTAACAAATCGCGTGTTGTGCGCTCAGCGGGCGTCGAGCGTTGTGGAGTATGCTCAACCCTTGCGTTTGCGAGCTTTTTGTACGTGTACATAAATATTTTAACTGTTTTTTCTTTAATAGGATGTCACAGATGGTGAATTGCTGCCACCACGGTGGCAAATCAACCCAACAAGCTTTTTCCCCCGACCGGCCATCGACCAGGCTCGAAACCCGAACCGGGCGAGTCTACAAAAGAAAACCGCTGAGCGAAAAGGAAATACTGTGATTGATGGTCCTCCTGCAAAGAAAAAGGTTAAAGTTCATGCAGAGCATTTCGTCACTGGCACCGATCGTGACCCGGAGTTTCAGGTGGCTTGGTTTCGAGAGGATTGTGATCTGAACAATCATCACCTGCATTGGCACCTGGTAAGCTCGATAGTTTGTTCAATAGTATTGTAGTAAAGACCTTACAAATAGTCTAAATGTGACCTGGCACCACAAAATGAGAGTAAAGTAGCAAAAAATAAAAAATGATTAGTTCACATTTCAGAAAGTTGATGTTTTTAGGTTTAAAATGACACCAAAGTTGTTATAATAGGCCATTCCAAAATGCAATTATGATAAATTGAAGTTAATCACCGCTGAATTATTGAATTGGAGAAAAAGGCCTTCAAAGTCAGTAAAGCTTATCGTCACTTGGCTCTCCAAAATATTCTGTCAAAGCTAATATTCGAAAGATTGCTTATGCCAAATAACTCTTATTAAACGGCCTGTCATTGGTTCATTTGGGAATTTACAGGTTTCAAACTACTATAAATAGCTCCGGAAAGCCCTGCCCTTTAAGACCATGCCAAATTTGCCGTAGGGGATACTATTCTAAACCCGTGGAAATGACGATGTAAACAGGGTAATTTTGAGACATTTCGAGACAATATTCCTCATTTTGCATTCATTTCTTGAGATGTAAGACTGCTCTCTCTAAAATTACTTTAAAAACATATTTAGACCCAGAATATTTTCTTAAAACTTCGGAATGTGATACATAAATAGTTTATCTTTCAGAAAATGAAAATATCTCATTTTCGACCTCCACTTGTCAAATATTTCAGGCCATAACTCAAAATCAGCCCCAGCGACTTTATACGCTCATTTAGTCGTGCCAGGTCACAAATGCGCCTGATATGTAAACTGAACGTGAACTTGATGTCAACGCTTTTCGTGATGATATATCTAATTCTCCTTTGTGTGCATCTTTGGCTTCTTTCTCTGATATTGGTTTGTTGATCTCCAAGTATGAATCCGTCTTGTCAACATTACTTGACAAGCATGCTCCTCTTACAACGCGAACAATTACATGTAGACCCCATGCCCCTTGGTTTACGGAGGATATTCGCAAAGTTAAGCAAAAGGTCCGTCGGTGTGAGCGTCAATGGTGCGCCTCAAAACTTGAAATTCACAAACTAATCTTCTTGGAGCAAGCGCACATCTATAACCAATTAATTAAACAGGCTAAATGTGACTACCATAAGAAGCAATTTGATGGCTGTAATTCACGTCAATTTTTCTAAAAAGTGAATAAACTTACCTCACCAAAATCTTCAAAAGTTTTACCATCTGAATCTGACATCCCACTTGTTGAACGCTGTAATGTACTTAGGTTTACATTAGGTGATTAGAGATAAATAATGATCACACAGATACACAGTGGTTTAGGTTCTTTTAGCAGCCATGTTGGAATACCATGGTATGTGCTTTATTTAGGTGGGAGAGGGCGCTATCAGTATTTCACTGCTGGCCCAGAGGGTGCTTGGCACAGCTGGTATAATGGTATAATGTTTGGAGACATTACATCCCTCCCCTTTTAGATAGAAGAGTCATGATGATCAGACAATGATTCTGATTAAAGTTTATATAGTCTTTTGGCAAACTGTGTGTGAACTTTCCGATTCACATTGCGGATGTCGCTTTTCATGCACACATGCATTTGTTATTAGGATGAACCCAAAGGTTTTTAAATGTTCACTATAAACTAAGACTAAGCTAATGTTGCGCTGATTCACGCTTGAGCAGCCTTTATATGCAAGTTATCTGCAATCATAGTCCGCGAATTTTAAAGGCGGCTTTCTGTCTCGGTGAGGACGTTCAGCTGGTGGCGCTGGTAAATCATCAGCCGGGTCATTTTGATGTTGACGTTCACGCCTTGGCGAGTTTGGGGGAGTGTGTGGATTCAGGTTAGTTGCGTTGTCTGCATGTTGCGGGTTGTCATCAGTTGTTTGAATGTTGATGTCTGGGGCCAGTCTTTTAAAGAATGAACAGTTTCTGGTGATGAAAGTCTGTCCACTTTTTGCGGTTAAGGAGTTTCCCTTCCTGCGAACGATAGTGAAGGGATTTGGATTATACGGTGTTGATAGCATATTGTCCTTCTTGCGTTTTACGAGCACCTTGTCTCCAACGCTCAGTTGTGACGGTTTGGAATGTAGGTGCTTGTCAGCGTGTGATTTGATCTTTGCTTTGTTTTTCGCGTCATTATTCCTGATGTCGGAGTCTGTGACGGTTGATCGGTTTATCGGCGATTCCGGTAGCGTTGTTTTCAACTTGCGTGAGTTGAGAGCTTCGCTGGGTGATATTTGCGTGGTTGAGTGTGGTGTGGCTCTGTATTGTCGAAGAAACCTGTGAAGTTCTTGTTTCCAGTTGAGTCCAGCTACGGTAGCTGTGCGTACTGTTTTCACAAGTGTTTTGATGAAACGCTCAGCCTCCCCGTTAGCTCGAGGCCATAGAGGTGTACATTTACGGTGAGTGAAACCGGAGTATTCCGCGAACTTGGCGAAATCCTGACCATTGAATGGGGGTCCGTTGTCAGATTTCACAATGTTTGGTATGCCTTGTCTGGCAAAGATGGCGTCTAACTTTGGTATGACGGCTCTCGCTGATGTAGAGGATACGATCTCTACTTCTGGAAACCGACTGTATTCGTCGACGACCACCATGATATACTCTCCCGTAGGAAACGGTCCTTTAAAGTCGACGGCGACTTCTTTCCACGGTCCATCTGGAAGTGGTGTCATTGATAGAGGTTCAGGTGCCTCTGCGCCTGCGGTGGTGGACGCCTGGCACGCGATACACTGGCGTATTTTGATTTCGACCATCGTGTCGATGCCAGGGAACCATACTTTTTCCCGCAAAAGTCTTTTGGTTTTTACAATTCCTTGGTGGGTGGCGTGTGCGAGGTCCACGGCACGTGATCGTAGTGATGATGGTATGAGTATGCGCGTGTCTCGAAGGATAACACCATTTCCTACTACAAATTCTGTTTTTAGCTTGGTGTATTCGGCGATATCCGGGTCGGTCCAAGCGTTGGTTAGAATTGCAATCTTGAGCTTTTGTAGCGTTGGGTCTGCTGTCGTGGCTTTTTCGACTTCTTCAAACGTCATCGCTTTTGGTACTGCGTTATTCCCGATGTAGTTGATATATTCCTCAGCGGCGTTTGACGATGGGTTTGGGTTTCGCGATTGCGATGGGGTGTCGGGACATATAATCCGATGGATTGTCTTTTCCAGGTTGAAAACCGACAGTGAAGTTGTATTGTTGTAACTTCAACAGCCACAGCTCGATTCTCGCTGTTGGTTTCGAACTCTTGTTGTTGAATAACGGTAGCAGTGGTTTGTGATCCGTGAGGACTTTGAAGTCACTTCCATACAGATACATGTGGAAGTGTAGGATCGACCATGTCACACCGAGTGCCTCGCGTTCGATTTGCGAATAGCGTGATTCAACGTCGGTTAGGGCGCGACTTCCGTATACTACAACGCGTCCATCCTGGCACAGCATTGCCCCTAATCCGTCAGGGCTGGCATCAGCAATTACGGTTGATACTTTGCTGGGATCGAAGTAAGCCATCACTTTAGAACAAGAGAGGGCGTGCTTCAGGTCATTGAATGAATGTTCTTCAACATCGCCCCATCTCCATTCAATGTCTTTATGTGTGAGCTTCCTCAAAGGAGCGGTAATTGACGAATAGTTGGGAATAAATCGCGAGACATATTGCGCCATTCCCAGTAGCGATTTGATGTCCTTCGCGCTGGTGGGTGCGGTTGCGTTGATGAGCGATTCAATTTTCCCGGGATCCGGAGCGACACCTTTCGCAGAGAAAATGTGGCCAAAATATGTAACCTCACTCTTGGAGAAAGTGCACTTCTCTGGATTCAAACGTGCGTTGCATTCATCAAGCCTTTCCAGTACTGCTTTAAGGTTATTGTCATGTTCTTGCTGGTTTGCGCCATACACTATTATGTCATCTGACATATTTCTGCAGCCGTTCAGTCCTGCGAGCATTCTAGCAACGCTGCTCTGGAATATTTCAGATGCAGCGTTCACGCCGAACATAAGTTGTTTGTAGCGGAAAAGTCCGATGTGGGTGGTGAACGTGGTGATGTAGCGACTTTCCGGGTGCAGTAGAAATTGGTGATATCCCGCTTTGAGGTCGAGGGTACTGAACACAGTTGCGCCATTGAGGTCTGTGATGATTTCTTCGATCGTCGGCATGAGGTGTTTTTCGCGTTTGATGGCTTTGTTAGCTTCCCTCATGTCGACACAGATTCTTACGTCCTTCGAAGATTTCTTGGGTACGACGACTACGGGGCTGATCCACGGTGTGGGACCTTCCGCAGGTTCTATGATGTCGTAAGCAAGTAGACGCTTCAATTCTGTTTCCACATCTTCGCGAATATGAAATGGAATTCGTCTGTGTTTTTGTACTTTCGGATAGACGGTCTCGTCAATGTGGAGTTTGATATCTTCTCCAGATATTTTACCGATACCTTGGAATATATGATCAAACCCAGTTGGCAGATGGTTGGTACATGTGTTATTGATTATCTGGATGATATCAAGTTCCGATGCGGTGGCGAAAGACAGCAAGTTTCCACTCTGAATCTATCATCGCGTCGAATGTCAGTCCAGCGATTGACATCTTACACATTGGTAGGCGGTTATGTTTACTTTTCGCGTTGGTAGCACTCACAACGTAATTAGCGTAAACGTAGTCTTCGTCTCGCTCTTGGTTATAGTCCTCATCTCGCTCTTGGTTATCCAAAGCATTTGCCCGTCCTGCTGGTCTTTCACTCCGACACATTTTTGCGTAGTGATTTTCCCTACCACACTTATGGCATGTCTGACCAGACGCTGGGCACCGCTTATCGAGATGTGGGTATGTGCCCCCGCACAATCCGCAGGTGCGCGATCCTTGACCTTGACCCTTTCTGGTTGATTTGGGTCTGGTACTTGTATACGGTTTATCTTTGTTGTAGAGCTTATTGACTTGCTCACCCATGGATTTGATTTGTGCCTGTGCATGTTCATTTGTTCTAATGAACTTAAGAGTAGTCTCTAAATCTGGTTCTTTCTCTCGGTTCAGTAGCCTGTCACGAAGGGTTTTGTCCGTAATGCCGAGTATGATGCGGTCTCGAATCAAAGAGTTCTTTAGGTGTTCATACTCGCATCCTTCAGCAAGCGTTTTAAGGGCAGTGGCGTATTTGTCAATAGACTCACCAGGTTCTTGGTTCCGGCAATTAAAAATATACCGTTCACAGGTGACATTCTTGCGTAGCTTGCAGAAATCGGCGAAGTTTTTCAGCACTGGTTCAATTTTCTTGTCATCGCCTGGGGTTGTCCATGTCAAGGTATTATAGACATCCAACGCATCTCTGCCGATGATGGAGAGATGGGTGGCTACCCTGGTAGCATCCGGTTTTTCTGTCAAGCCTGAAGCAATTTCGAAGTTGTCCCACATTTGCTTAAATTTCTTCCATTGTGTATGGATTTGTGGGCCACTCAGGTCGAGCTGGTCAGGTGGTGGTATTCCAAAGGTTGCCATTATCCTCGTCGCCAGAAAGATGTAATGTACTTAGGTTTACATTAGGTGATTAGAGATAAATAATGATCACACAGATACACAGTGGTTTAGGTTCTTTTAGCAGCCATGTTGGAATACCATGGTATGTGCTTTATTTAGGTGGGAGAGGGCGCTATCAGTATTTCACTGCTGGCCCAGAGGGTGCTTGGCACAGCTGGTATAATGGTATAATGTTTGGAGACATTACAAACGCTTCTCTAGTTTCTTTGCCGACAAGATTAAACGTATTACGGATGAGCTCCACAACTCTCCTAAAGGTCATCTCTCTGTGCAATTTTCTGAATCCACCAGTGCTGTTTTATCCAAATTTGCCACACTTTCAGAAGAATCAGTCACAAAAATCATAATGAAATCGCCATCTACATCATGTGGATTGGATCCAATACCAACTTGGCTTCTGAAACAATGTCTACCAGAACTCATTCCCATCATCACTAGAATCATCAACTCTTCGTTGGAAGCAGGCCATTTCCCTGATGCACTGAAACATGCTCACATCACACCGCTCATCAAGAAACCTAAACTGGATCGTGAAACTCTAAAAAACTACAGGCCTGATGCTAATCTTAAGTTTCTTGCCAAGACTGTTGAGCGTGCATGTACCACCCAAATTCAAGGTTATTTATCAGAGAACAACCTATATGGAAAAATGCAGAGTGCCTATAGGTGTAACCATAGCACAGAAACAGCGCTTCTTTGTGTCTATAATAACCTACTTCTCGCTGCTGACAAGGGTCATGAAGTCATTCTCATTCTGTTGGACTACTCGGCTGCTTTTGACACCATAAATCACCAAATACTGTTAGAGCGTTTCTCAAATAAATATGGATTCACAGGTTCTGCACTTTCATGGATTAAATCATATTTCACCAACCGTTCACAATCTGTCATTATAAATGGTCGCGAGTCATCGGTTCACGTTCTGAAAGAGGGTGTTCCTCAGGGGTCAGTACTTGGCCCTTTAGGCTTCACAATGTACTCATCTCCATTAGAAGATATCATCGATTCACATGGCATCTCCAAAATGACTTATGCTGATGACACTCAGATATATATTGTATTAAAAAATGATGATGACAGAGTAGGTGCAATCTCGCGACTGGAAGCTTGTGTAACAGATATCAAAACCTGGTCCACAGCTAATGACCTTAAATTAAATGATGACAAGACTGAAGTTCTTCACAAGACTGAAGTTCTTCATATTTCATCCCGTTTTAGGAACAATTCTACGATTTCATCAGTAAAAATCAATGATTCTCATATTGAGCCAGCTTCCAATGCCCGCAACCTTGGCATTATCCTTCAAAACGATCTTATGATGGATGTTCATGTCAACAACATTTGTCGTGCGGCTTCTCATGCTCTTTATAAGATAGGTCAAATCCGGCGTTATCTCGATCAGCCAACAACTGAGAGGCTTATTCATGCTTTTGTGACTTGCCGACTTGATAACTGCAATAGTTTACTATAGGCCTATGCCCTCCCTGATACGCAAATCTCAAAACTTCAACGGATTCAAAACTCAGCTGCTCGACTTGTTACTCTGTCTAAGATTCGCTGTCACATTTCTCCCGTCCTTCGTGACTTACATTGGCTACCGATCAGATCCCGCATTATTTACAAGATTCTTCTAATAACATTTAAATGTACTCGTACTTTAGCTCCTATGTATCTACAAGATCTTATTCAACAATACGAGCCCACTCGCAATCTTCGTTCTGGCTCAAAATATCTTCTTGCGCATGTTTCTTCACCTTCTACTTCATATGGTCGCCGTTCTTTTCAAGATGCTTCTGCTGAACTTTGGAACAATTTACCATATCATGTTAAATCCGCCAAAACTCTTGAACAGTTCAAATCATTGCTAAAAAGTTACCTATTTAATGTTAATGTTTAATTTCTTTTTGTTTCGTCTTTTGTTACTCATGTTACTGTGTGTTTTTGTTTTGTTTTGTTTTTGTTTGTGATAGCGCATAGGGACTTAATTGTGTTATGCGCTCAATAAGTATGGTTTTATTATTATTATTATTATTATGTATACAGGCTAACTCTAAAACTGTTATATACTTGAATGTCAGTTTTATCAAAATATGGTAAAGAAAAGTGAAACAGCTATTTTTCTTACTTTTTAAGTTATAAGCTGTGCAGTTTGTGGGACACGCTGTAATAGATCCACCTCTTGAGCAAATTATTTACTTTTTTTACTTCATCAAAAGTTCATAACAAAACCCGAAAATTGTTTTC
Source organism: Ophiura sarsii (assembly GCA_035610835.1). Lineage (NCBI taxonomy): Eukaryota > Metazoa > Echinodermata > Ophiuroidea > Amphilepidida > Ophiuridae > Ophiura > Ophiura sarsii. Next base: position 31,729,949 of record CM069444.1, on the reverse strand, counting down.
TTGATTAGAGGTTATCGATGAAACGGTGTTTAAGATTTTTAGAAGAAACACCTGTTTAATGATACTAACGCCATTTTGGTAACACGGTTCATGCAATGAATATTGGACGTCATGCACCGATTCAATTGCATGTAGAATAGGCCGGGTGCGATTCCCCTTTGTAGTCCGTTGCGCATGGATATCCTCTATCAAGATTTAGAATTTCATACCAAAATACTGTGTATGTTTTGTTTTGATTTTGATTTTGTTTTTGTTTTGTTTGTTTTTTGACGTGAAATGGAAGGATTTAGGATTTCTATCCAAAAATACCATGATTTTTTGACGTGATGCAAAATGGACTTATTTGGTTCAAAACAAGGAAATTCAATATAAGCCTACTCAACGACACGATATCTTATTTATTATCACCATAAACAAACCAAAAACAATGTAGTAAATAATAAATTTAGTTGGCCTGTTACATAGCAGTGGTTAGTTATTTTTGACTAAGTCAATAGTCGACAAGAAAACAAAATTAAAGTGTATACACACATAATGCAACGCATTACACGTATTGTAGTATTTATCAGATCATATAAATATCTCAACTGTTCATTGACCTGAAACCATCGCATGACTTCCAAGTTCAAGGTGAATTACTTTCGATTTATATCCCCGGTTAAATAATTCGCAGTATAAGAATAAAAGTATATTTGGATAGCGAAGACTTGCAATCTTACAATAACAGCTATCCATTCTGTTTTGTCAAAATACAAACGAAAGTTTCCTCAACTGTAACACTGCATTTTCATAATAAAAGCGAATATAATTAGCTGAATAAAGTCAAGGTTGCGACAAACGGAAAGAAGTATGGAAGAGAAAAAAAGTTACAATGTCTACAATGATTTTTTTAAATTTCAGATTGATTATAATTGTTACGGTTGATCAATACGGCACACACGCTCTACATGTCATCTCTCTCTCCGTGTTAAAAAGAAAAATGTGAAAATGAAAATCAGACATGACCTTAGATTTTTTCTAGTTGTCTGGGAACGCATGTGAGACAGACCTTCTTTTTTGCCTTAGTTTGTATGATTATTAAAAATGTTTAAGGCAAAGAAAGCAATTTCCTTCGTCTAATCGAAAACTGTGCTGATCTTGACAGGCTCCTTTAGGCCTAATGCAACAGCATGATGTGGCATATTTCTTAAACCATTAATATGGCAGCAAAAATCGACGGTTTATTGTTTTATAGGCGTATCCAGGACGCCCAAAAGGAATTCCCATAGCAGACCGCCAGGGGGAGCTGTTTTACTACATGCATCACCAAATGTTGGCCCGCTATGATGCCGAGAGAATTGCAGTTGAACTTGATAGGGTCGAACCATACACGGACTGGGATCTTCCAATACCGGTAAAAAATGAATTATTCTAACAAATACAAATTCAAGAGAAATGCACATATCTCAAAACCAAGAAAGTTCTTGACAAGATGCGATCATTCCTTTATAATATATTCAATAGCTCATATTAAAATTCTTAATATTATGTATTTATGGGCACATTTGCTTAATTTGATATCTCGTTCATAAAATGTGACTAAATAATTTTTAAAACGTTATGGTTGTATTTGCATCAAAAGTTACAATATCAAAGTGTCAGTAATTTTAAGCTAACAAGTTTGAAGATAGTAACATTGGTTCAATTAATAAATAATTCCAGGAAGGGTACAATTCTCACCTGACGGATCACCACGGTTCAAAACAGTATGCTCCGCGCCCTTCAGGGATGACACTGGCCGATCTGACACACGATTCATCAACAACTTTGATAGAGGATCAACAAAAACACTATTTTCGTCTTCTGGAGGCCATTGAAAAGGGCACATTTATCGTGGTAAGTATAGAACCCGGGGCGAATTACCTTTGTTTGATTCGTCACCTTAACGTCCTTTTAACAAAGAACGGAATAAACCCTATTGTTCTCTTTCTCCTTAATCCACTTTTAGGTAGGCCTACATACGACATACGATATGTGCAATGTGTTCTTCTATCCAGAGAAGATGAGAAAGAGGGGAGAGAGCTCGAGCTATAATCCTTAAATCGCCCCTATTCAAAGGTCCTTTGTACTCTGTCATGACTAGTGTAGCATTTGAGATTCTCTTTCAAGAAGTATGTGTTGCCGACAGCCGACCCACGCATTACTGATTCACAATTTTGCTTTACTAGAGAAAATAGTAAATGAACGGAAGTGCGTAGCTTGTGCTGGCCCTGTGTGCTAATGGAAATTTAATACAGGGAACATAAAAAGCACATTTTATAGGTTAAATGGGGAAAATTGCTTTCGAATTTGTAATGTGAAATCCTGTAATTTCCAGTTACGTATCAAGTTGCATTTTAATAATAGCAATTTTGCTGTAAACTTTGCTAAAATGTTGGGATCTTCACGCGATTTGGCTCAAACAGGCCCGTAAAGCAGGATTTTTTTAGATCGGGCCTGGTTTCGGGCCTGGGCTCAAATAAGCCCTGGGGAATTCACGTTCATTCTTTAAACAGTGTTTGTTCAGTTGAATATTATCTTTTCCATGATCTGATTTATTATGAATAGGCGGTAACTACAGGGTGTCTCAAAAAAACCGTGCACGTGTTTACCCAACTTATTGACCATGAACTTCTGGAATTTGGTGTAACAATTGTATACATATTGATAGACCAAACACTTAGCTTTCATATGCCGTTTATTTCATCTAATTTGGTTTTGTCAATCCTGAGATATGATCAATTAACTAAAGCTACCTAAAATCGAAGTTGTGCCACTTTTGCGGAAAGAATGCTTAAGATAAGCATTAAAACCCTCGTCCTCTTAAGGGAGGGTGATCGCCGATTGCGCTAGAACACAAAAAACAGTGATTTAGGGCGTCTATGTGATCGCTTTTACATTCCATGCGCTCATTTTGACGAAAACAAATTGAGGCTGCCATCTTACCCGGGGGTAGGGTAAGCCGTCAAAGTCCGATAGTCGGAAGGTGGTTGCCATACCTTTTTTTTTTTAAATCGCCATTTTGAAAAATATTTTTATTGTGTGTTCCTGAAATATTTTAGCATGGGCCTATGTTAGAAACACCATTTCCATCACTTATAAGCAAAAAACCGGGTGAAATTCCGATATTTAGAACTTTTTTGGCTAAGATTTCTATGATATTTCACTGTCCAACGAATACGACGGGATTTTAAGGTCGGCCATGTTTGGTGACGTCATTGTGACGTCATGCTTGGAATGTTTGTACTTGTTTTAGTATGTATGGATAGAGGGAACCTCTAGCTATAACATGGTACCCAAATAAGCATACTCTGCATTTCGGATTGGATTTTTTTAGAGGGTGGTAACCCCGGTGGTAACCCCGGTGTGTAACAACCCCCCTCTCCGGAGTAACCCTTTCTATTCATTGCAAACTGTAAAGTGGCACAACGTTGACTTTAGGTAGCTTTAGTTAATTGGTCATATCTCAAGATTGACAAAACCAAATCAGATGAAATAAACGGAATATGAAAGCTAACCGTTATGGCTATCAATATGTATACAATTGTTACACCAAATTCTATAAGTTCACGGTCAATAAGCTGGGTAAACACGTGCACGGTTTATTTTGAGACACCCTGTATAGTCCATTTTTAACCGGCGTGTTTCACCGACAGTCAATACTCAGATGATACACTAAAGAGGAATACATTCAGAGGAATCAAAATTGAAATACATTCCTAAAACACCTTCCCAATGAATGTGTCTCTTGTTCCCAACTTGCTTGCGTGCATGGATAAACATTATTATCCCCACTAATCCTCTCAAATAATCAATAACTTAAATTCATTGGGCATTTCATCAACTGGTCTGGTTTTCAATCATGTTCCACTTTAGTGTATGGCTTTAACTGTGTATTGAGATTAGGCGGTAACACACATCGTACATTTGATGTGTACAGTACAGCGAACTTTCTCTTTCATGTTCTATGGTAGTCCTTGGTACCAAAATCTAGGATCTTGGTACTTACTCAGGCAAGTGTGTAAGGTGGAAGCTAACCATCTCTTGAAACACAGACTTAATCATAATTAACCAGTCTATAAAATAAGTACATGCTTGTAAAAAAACTAATCCGGTGCCGATTGCATAATCAGCATTAGCATATCTCATCTATCTTGAAGGCATCATGTGTTTATGAAAAGAAGTTATTGATTGCTCCAGAAATGCCAGAAAAGATAAGTTGGGATTAGGCCTATGTTAATCCATGCATGCCCAGCATAGGACAAACATGACAAAAGAATCAATAAACTTAATAAATGGATGAATAGAACAAGAAGTTGCTCAATTGCTAAAATAGACTATGCAATAAGTCTGGTCAAGAAAATGATTAGGTTATTAAATTGGTTCCCTTCAACATCGTGCCTTGAGTAAGTACCAAGATCCTAGATTTTGGTACCAAGGACTAGTTCTCTGGTTCATATCATTATAGGCCAAAAAATCTCCAACGGATCCTGATGTGGAGGCAGATGTGAATATAGATAATCTGGGAGCCGCAGTTGAGTCAACCGATAGATCTCCGAATAAAGACTTTTACGGTAGTATTCATAATACTGGACACAATCTACTGGCGAGCATTACGGATCCAGATGGACGTTATAAACAGGTGAGTACAAATCTCTAACCTGTAGTTGATGCTGTAACCTGAAGTAATTTACCCTTTCCACGCGGCTATTAGTTTTACCATATTATACAAAACAGATTTTTCAGAAACCTCTCCCAATTTTCAAAATCTATTTCAAGAATTACTGTACCAATACTAGGAATGTTTGTACTAATTTTAATGCATTCTCATGGTGATTCCAAATATGGTAATACAATTCAACAATTCTGACATTTTTGAAACATTTTGTGAAATGTTGGAATGTCGTCTGCAGACGCATGCCGCGTGGAAAGTGTTAAACGATGCATCTATATGGTCACGCGTTATGAACTCGCCTCCCAATAGGGTGGTGCCGTTACATTTTTTAGCTTCATGCTGTCATTTTCCTCAAATATTTTTAAAACCACAAAAGCTATCTGAACAAATTTGGTATCATTTTAAAGCCCTAATAACAAGCTATCTGCCTGCCAAATGGCATTAGTATAGCTAATACAGAAAGGGAGATACAGCTGTTTGATGTTTGGGGACCAGGGGTGGTGCTGGAAGGGGTGTGTCTGGAAGGGGTGCCGCCTGTACAAACTCAATGGGGATAATCCCATGCTTTGTTCTTTTTACAATAACTAGTCATCCCCTAATGTTAAAAACACAATTTTGGTCCGATTTCAAAGGATATTTAGTAGTCTTTAAGTATGTGGTTCAACATACTTGTCAACTATTATTAACAACTAATTAATTATGGATAAGACAATGATCATCAGCTTTCTTCCTATACGCTACACAGTCAACATGAATAACCAGCCTCAATTTACCGGATTTATAAAAATGACTATAACAGAAAAAGTTTTCAACCTATGATAGCAAAAGTATACATTTTTGGAAAGCTTGTAGCTAGAGGAATTCAGAAATGCAGTTGATATCAGGGAAAGGTTCATCCTTAAACAAATATTTCTGAAAATTCTAAAAATATATAAAATAAAAATTTGAGATATTCACTAGCCGGTATAATTACCATACCGACGTAGTAACTTTAACAAATATATATCATCTAATGGGTAATTTCATGAGGAATTCAAATATGTAAACAAAATAATGATAGGGGTAGGTATAAAAAATATATGGATCTCAAATTAAAAATTAAAAAACTCTGATATTTTCCGAACATTTCCGATCATACCATTTTAGTTCTTGGTCGTACTATAATTTTAATGGCATATTTGGTTTCCTCATGCAATTTCCCTTCAGAAAATGTATACTTTTACTACCTCAGGGGGGTATACAAGCAAATATAAATGTGTAAAGTTAAAATCATGTCGCGAAAGCCAAAATCCGTGTGTAACGCGAAAGGAGGCGAGCTTAAAACACATGACCATATATATAATGTCCTGATTGTCTAAATCGACAGTTCGTATTGGTTTCATACGCAATCTCAAATAACCATTCAATACTAATATCAATGATCAAGTGAAACATGCATGGAACATGATTTGTCAAAAAAATCTGCAAATTGTATTGGATTAATATGTAATACACTTCTAGAACACCTCCTGCTGTCCGTTATCCATTGTTCTCTATACGTTCATTATATACGAATGCACTGCCAGAAGTCTGAATATTGCAAGGTCAACATAATCGGTGACCTTTCTTTTGTTCAAATGTGCATTTTTAGAATCCTTTTTGAGATAGTGCACGTTGCTAGTGCATTCGAAGGAGCGTCAATCTAGAAACACACATTTATTGATTAATCATTTAACACTAATGTATAAGGATCTGACGGGCAAACGGACCTCTTTTTGGTATGCGTTTTTTCACCAAATTTGTGATGGTGAATTTTCGAAATGTTCATACATTTAAAAAAAAAATCAAAATCCTGATTCTTCATATTACTAGGCCCCTTGATATGCTTCTGTCTTGCTTTTAAGAGCTCGGGAGTTATGGGGGACGTGGCAACCGCCGTTCGAGATCCAATATTCTTCCGATGGCACAAACACATTGACAACATATTCTTTCGATATAAGATCAACCTTGATCCATACGGTCCAGAAGACTTAAATTTCGACGGTATCACCGTTGACTCGATTAAGGTATGCTCAAAGACGATTTTAAGGTCTACCCACAATGCATTTCGCGAACACCAGCCAACTAAAGGGTTTTTCACACCATGCATTTGTCGAGCTCTTAAGTTTTAGAAATAAGAAAAAGGAACACTGATAACAAATTTATTCATTGATATAAACTAGAACTTAGCTCCAACGATGAACGCGCTATGACGCCATGGTTGTGTGCATGTCTATTGGAACCGAGACAAATTGGAGACCAGAATTAGGGCATTTTGTAAAAACGCAATGCATTGTGGTGGTGTCTTTAAAATCTTCTTTGAGGTAGGCTTATGTTCTGCATGCAGTGGTTGGGGAGGTTGCACTAGGTGCTACGAGTACTCGTAAAGTTACAAAACCTTCTAGTATTTGTAAATAATTCCGGCATATTCATAAAATAAATAATTTACCGATTATTTGTTTTTCAATGAATTGAAAATTGAGATATACCGTGTTAGCAATTGATGTCCCACCCATTGAAATCCTTACACATAATTTCAAGACATGCTTCAAATTGGATCGGGTTTGTTTCAACTTGTTAGGTTTGATAAGAAGTTTTTTTTCTTCAATAATCATAACAAGGTCAAAGGTCAAGAAGGGGTTACTAGGGGTCATTGAACTTTACAGGGGTAAAATTGAAGATATGCTCCGATTTTGACCGGACTTGTTTCATTTTGTGCGCATTGATAAGCTAAGAAAAAAATCAATCATCATAACCAGGTCAAAGGTCAAGAAAAGGTCACTAGGGGTCAAAATGTGTCAACTTCCGGAAGTACAGGTATAGTTATTTTCTGCTGATTTACAAAAATACACATAAAAACACCAAAACTATGTCGATTTTGATGCTTTAAACGCCACTAGCGTGATTTAGCATTCAGGCAGCCTATTAAATATTGTTTGTTAACACATTCCCTTCTCTACTCCAGTAATGACCAATATTACCTCAGGCGGGATGGGACATCAATTACTGAACACGGTATAAATCCAATACAAATATAGGTATAAAATATCCAAATCCGGCACTGCATCAGTTAACAAATGACGTAAGTAATATATACTATGTACAAACATTTTTCGAAGGCGATCGTAGTAACGATTATATTTTGCAGGTGAGAATTCCTACTACTGGCGAACATTTTGAGACCGACGTTCTTACGACTCGGATGGAATATACGGAGAAAGATATCCAACATGACATGTTTCTTGGTGAAGACGTTAACAAATCGAAAACTCAAATAAAGGTAAGTGTTTCACTACGACAACACTGTAAAAAGAAACGTTTATATTTCTGATAACACTTAATAAACACTTAAACACGTTTATTTTTGTGTTTACGTGTAAAGGTAGGCCTATAGGAAACATTGCACACGATACACGTTTGCATAAACACTACAACACGTTTATATAGGTAATTGTGTAATATTTATTAACACACCTTGTTTATATCAGCAATAAGAAACATGTTGGGGTGTTACAAATTATACAACAAATACCTCTATAAACGTGTTGTAGTGTTTATGCAGACGTTTATCGTATGCAATGCCTCCTATACCTTTACACGTAAAAAAAACCGTGTTTAATAAGTGTTTATTAAGTGTTATCAGAAATATAAACGTTTCTTTTTACAGTGAAGAAGTGGGTGGATTTTTGGTGTAAGAAATTTGGGTTCGGCATAATAGTCAGATAATGTACAGAATCCTTTTCGGAATAATGGTATCCTTTATCCTTCCACAAAAGATAACCTGCTAAGATAATTTCGTTATTCATTGATAATCTAATTGTATCCCACTATTCTGATCGTTGCAGTTGAATCGTTTGATTGAGCTCTATAAAATTCGTGTTCTTGCAATTTTCGTACCTTTTCCTGGTGAATTTAACTGAGAAAACAAGTATCAAACTCTGCAACTAAGGTCTTATCTAAATGTTAATCATTTATATCTTGTGTATTATTTTTAAAACAAATGTAAAATATTTTCTCTTAAATTTGATCGTTACCGCAAAGATTGATTGATTGATTGATTGATTGATTGATTGATTGATTGATTGATTGATTGATTGATTGATTGATTGATTGATTGATTGATTGATTGATTGATTGATTGATTGATTGATTGATTGATTGATTGATTGATTGATTGATTGTTCCTAGGTGACGGTCAACCAATTGAATCACGATGAATTTAAGTACGAGATAGGTATAACCGCTAAACAAGCAGTTGAAGCTGCTGCTATCCGGATATTTATGGCGCCCTCACTTGACAAAGCAAATAAGCCGTTTACACTGGAAGAGCAAAGACGTCTGCTCATTGAGATGGACAAGTTTGTGATTAAACGTAAGTATAATGATCGCCGTAAACCAGAACGTCCCGCCGATGTCGCTAACGGAGTCCCATATACATGTATTTTGGCCCTGTAAAGATTTGTGATATCGCCGAGCTCAAAAAATGACATATTATAATGACAGCAAAATACGACGACGGCAACAAGGATAGTGATAACTATTAAAACAATGATGACAAAGACGACGGCGAAAAAGACACTCTCTATGCAAAGCTATATCTATGCTCATGTTTTAAATTTTAACCATATTAGTACCTTGGTTTTCATTTTATTATTTTATTTTATTTTATTTTCTGCGTTCATATTTTATTCCCAGTGAAACCAGGGGCGAACACCATCAAACGTTCGTCGACTCTCTCTTCGGTCATCAAACCACCCGATATGACAATCGATCAACTTTGCGCTGATGGTGAGGAAAACGGCACATGCACCAGCTGCCGTCCGGGAAGATACTGCGAGTGCGGATGGCCTCAGCACTTGCTCCTTCCCCGCGGGACACAAAACGGCATGACCGTTGACCTGTTTGTCATGGTAACTGACTGGTCCTCTGACAAAACCGACGACAACACCGATTTGGACCAAGGTACCAGCTACTGTGGAGTGAAGGACAGGAGCAAGAAGTACCCGGACAGTCGTGCCATGGGCTTCCCATTCGACCGAAAAATCCCTGCGTCTAAGACCGTTGATGACTTCGCTAAACGATACAGTAATATGAGAGCAACAAAGATAACTATTAAGTATTTAGCTTAGATTTAGTTTGGGATTCGGATGAGTTTTACCGGGGCCACTTACAGTAGGCATAATTATCATGAGTAATATGTTAATCAGAAAGGTAATAATAACATTGACAACGTTTTGATATAAAATGCAGAGTGCAACAATACCGAGCACCATTGGACATATTTCAAATGTCATTATTAATTTGCGTTTGCTTGTTTCCAAAAGGCAATTTCTTCAACTATGAAATAAACTTTCTGTCATTTAAATTACTGGTGTAATGGTTAGAAGTGACTGATTGTCTAAACTATCCATTGGGCTACTTTGCGTCTTAAAAGTGACAGTAAAAATCAAACTGGAATGAATAGATCATACTGTTAATATATATGAGTTGACCGTTTTTTTTAGAATTACACAATCATAAAAATGGCAAAACTGCAAAAGATTGTGTCATGAAGCATAGAATAATAATGAAGTCATTATTTTTCTTCTTCCTTAATACCCTTGCTTGCTATGGCAGCATATTTTAATTGAATAATTTTCCTCGTTACAGCCCGTATACTATTTTGGTTTTTTTACGAAATTCAGTAAAGGGTGTATTTACTCGTTAAAAATAGTAGTCTACTATCAGAATATGTATTAGGAAGTAATGTTATTTCATGTTCGTATCATGACATAAATTACCCGCTTAGGAGCGCTATTAATTCGGTCTGGTAAACCTATTGTTATCAATCACTACGAGAGGATTGCCTGGTTGTATATTTAAATTCGAGTGGTACTTCTTGCTAACTGCATGGGTGAGTTTCCATTATGTTGCAAATTACATCCACGCTCATGCGTTTATACTACTCAATGGGCGTTGCAATACAGCCGGTTGGTTGCACACGAGAATTATGTCAATAGCAACCAGCTTTGATGGAAGGCGAATATTTAAATTTTGTGCCGGTTTTTAGGGCAACAATTTATAGCGCTGCTAAGCGGGCCTTGTAGCGTAATGTGAAGGTATTTCATGTTGAGCCTAGAGAGGGAAAGTCGAAATGATTTAGACCTAATTCGATAACATCATTGAAAATATGTAATTATTATCAAATCAATTGTACATTAGATATATTATAGGGTGGTTGGTTTAAAATATATTTTGTGTTAAATTGAAGTATATCCGTGGTACCAATTTCAAGAAATGTACTGGAAAAGAGCATACACTGAAATCCCATTTGACCTCAGTTATGGTTATGGTTCGAAAGATTGTATTGAAAGTGTATACAGACATGACTCTCCTCGTTTAGAGTAATACAAATTCCTTTAAAAAGGAAAGGGGCGCTCAAATAAATAAATAATAACAGTAAAGCCTCGACGGGTATTCCGGGGTTATTATATAATATGGCTGGTGTTTTTATAGCAGATGATCAGTAATTAAGAAATGGAAGGGTGTTGGACTGTGGGAAGTGTTTTAGTATACGAATTTAAAAAAAAGTAGGAGTAGGACTGCATGGCACTTTATTGTATAGGCGCGACACGTGGAAGGAAAGCAAAGTAAAACAATACATAGGCCTACAGGTAGGAAACTTGAAATGAAACTTGAGGTAGGAATATGGCCGGCGTCGGTAGCATGAACGATTCTTATCAGAGAAGTAAAAGTTTTGCATTATATAGATACATAAGCAAATACAGATATAATGTACTATAATATTGTTGATGTATATAACATGGCTACATATCTGAGCCAGATGAGTTTCAAAGTAGGTCTATTTGAGAAAATAAAAAATTTCAACATTCAACTTTGTCACATGTCGGGTCCTTAAAAATGAAAATACAGTTTCCGTTTTCAACTTAATTTCGTATTTACGTGGTTTTCTTGAAGGTATTTCATTTTGATCCGACGATGAGGCGATAGTCAGAATGATTTGGACCCAATTTGATAACATCATTGAAAACATATAGTCATTATCAATCAGATTGTCAGATATGTAATAGGTTGGTATGCTTGAAATATTTGGTGAAAGATACAATTATATCCATTGATACCACTTGTAACACTTTCCACGCGGCTATTAGTTTACCGAACAAAATAGCTGGTTTTTTTTTCAGAAACCTTTCCCAACTTTTAAAGTCTATCTCAGGAATTACTGAATCAATACTAGGCACGTTTGTACTTATTTCAATGCATTTCTCATGGTGATTCCAAATATGGTAATGAGGGTCAACACTTTTGACATTTTTGAAACATTTTGTGCAATTTTGGAATGTCGTCTGCAGCTGCCTGTGTTAAGAAATGCGCTTGCAAAGAACAGACGCTCAAATCAGTCTTGACCACAGGTGTTTTTTATGGTTCAACAGATGTTGTTGAAATTGTGTGCAGATGAGACTGCATCTCATTGTTCTTCCTCGTTAGAGTACAAACCCAGCTCAAATGGATTCATATATTTAAAGCGAATATCAGACCTACAGTCATCAAAAAAGTAACTATACAGGTAATAAATGTACTTTTAACTCTAAAAATATAAATCCTACCTAGAAATATTAAATAATAAAGTTGTTGAGAAATTTATCTTCTTTAATATGAGATATTGCACGCTAGGATCGGTTGAATATTTAAGAAGCGACAATCCAAAATGTAAGGTAAAGTCACAATTTCAAATTCACATTTTACATTTCAACACGGGGGAGAGAATGACCGGTAGCGTGTGTGTGAGTGTGTGGCGTATTGATTCATCGGAACAATGCGGCCGACTGTCCAACCTGCGCATGCATCCCCCAATTGCACTACCGGTAATCGATAAGGTACCCGTAGATTGGTCCGCGTGTAGAAAATAAAAATGTGAAAATGAAAATCGGACTTCTCCTTACATTTTTGAGTGCCACTTCCTCAATAATAACCCGATCCTAACGTGCAATATCTCATATTAAAGAAGACAAATTTCTCAACAACTTTATAATTTAATATTTTTAGGTAGGATATATGTTTTAAGAGTTAGAAGCCCATTTATTACCTGTATAGTTACTTTTTTTGATGACTGTTTAGTGTTAATATGTATCATATAAAGCATGATTTAGGGACTAATTTTCAGAGAATAAATTAGTATTAAAGTATGGACGGTATAAAATATGGAAAGTAACTATATAGTGGGAGGCGTTTGACCCGATCCAAAGGAAACACAAATTCCATCGAAAATGTTGTTTGGTATCAGAGAAAATCCAATAATTTCCTCCTTGCTAAATCTAAAAAAAAGTTTTTCCTTCAGACGCAATTAAAAGTGGAAACGTATTGAAACTACCCTAATAAAGTGTAACCCGCTAAATGTTTGTGTACCGATAAACGGGCAAATTAGAAGTGCATTTCCCCTTCTTTTCTATAGGACTTATTAACACTCTCCACGCGGCTATAGTTTTACCATACACAAAACAGATTTTTCAGAAACCTTTCACAATTTTTAAATTCTATCTCAAGGGTATACTAGGCATGTCTGTACTTATTTCAATGCTTTTCTCATAGTGATTCCAAATAAAGTAATGAAATTTAATAATTTTGACATATTTTAAACATTTTGTGAACTTTTGGAATGTCGTCTGCAGCTGCCTGCCGCGTGGAAAGAGTTAATGGAAGCACTGTAGTAATACGATTTTTCTGGAATCGGCTTGTATATTATGATGCACGTTCATTGTTGATCCAACTTGAGTTTAAACCGAAGAAGCGATAGTGAATACAGGGTGTCCCTTAAAAAGGGTGTACGTGTTCCAGGGTGTACGTGTCATTGTCCTCATTGATTACTCAGATAATTTCGTTGGCTTTCGAATGCCTTTAGTTTGATTATAATTACTCTTCCCAATCCCATGATATGCTTGATCAATCACGAGTACTGTGCCACTTTTTAAGGAAAAAATATTCTTGTGGAAAGAGTCATTTATCTCCTTTAATAAGTATTTACTAATTTAAGTTTATATGAGCTTCAAGATTACTATTAAAATTACCTTTTAAACGGCGTTAGTTTTGCTTGATTTGCTTAACCTATCGAAAAATATGCTTGATTAAAATTGATCACAGAAAGTCAAATTTGTGTTTCAAAGCGTTAAAAATAGCAATTGTACACATGGATGATTTCTTTCAAAAAAACTGGCACAGATTCATATTGTTTGCTCATGGTTCTTGGTCAAACAAACATATCTCTGGATAGACTCAAGCGAATTCGACAAAACAAACTGCTTACGAAAGCTAGAATATCTTGAAGCTTGTATAAACACAAGATCCAATACGTGGAATACTTGCACTCTTTTTGGGACACCCTATACAGACATGATATAACATGAAACGATTTACAATGTACATGAATTGTGTTCACAAGATTGGTAATAAACTAGTAAAATAATGGATAAATAACTTTGAGTGAAGATATTTTCTTTCAGTGTTCTACTGCAAATGTTATGACAATATGTGTAAAGAAAGAGAAAGAGAACAATAACGTTAAGCCGTAAAGTTGAGAAAACGCCACACACAGATATTTGGTATTAGTAGCTATTTGGCACCATGCGAATTTGAAAAACAATTTATTTCAAACACATAATTGACGACTGAAATTTTTCCACATCGCATAACAACAACATCATATTTTTGGAAAAACTTTATAGAAGAAATCATAATGGAAATATTAGAGCGTGTTTCTGCTGGGGAAGAAACCGCTAATAAACGCTAAGTGTGCCCAGCAGAAACAGGCGGAACCCAGCAATAATCGGTATTTTTGGTAATCTCAAAATCCTTCACAAATCAGGTTTGGAACCGGCAATAATCAGCAATAGAAACAGAAAGGCGATTCTTAGCGGTTTGCGCCGTGAACCGTGTCACGCTGGGTTATACACATTATTTTGAAGCAATCTTTTTCAGGTGCGGTGGCATTGTTTGGTATTACAAAAGGTCAAATGTCGTGGCCCATCGACTAGGATCGATCAACTTAGCGGTAACTTTTCGCGAGTAGAAACGGAGGGGGGGGGGGGGGGGGGGGGTTAAAAACTGACATATTGAAACTTAGCGTTTATTAGCGTTTACTTTTTGCAGTGCCCCAGCAGAAACACGCTCTTAGTTCACAATTGTATAATTAGCCTATCGATATTGAAGAGGATAGACCGTAATTTAAAGATTCAAATAGCCCGCTGGCAACACATATTGACCGATCATCAACTTTAATCCTAAATCGATAATGAAAGCATTATGGATATTATGTTAAGACCAGGTTTAGTACGAAAACACGAGTCATTTGATGAATGGAGGCAGACTCATATAATCTATGCAATGTAAACATGATGAAACTATGTGAAATGTGAACATTATGATAGAAATAAACAATAAAAGATTTTAAAAATGAACTACCTCAACCTAGTTTATGGGTATGATTTTAACTGCGAATAATAACATTGGTGGTCGTGTGCCTTGAGTTGGGACCCCTATGTGTGACATATGCTACAAATGGAAAAATCACGTGGATTTTGCTTAAAACATTGTTAGCATTAAAACTATACATATACATACACATGTATCGAAAATGCAATGTAAACATGATGAAACTATGTGAAATGTGAACATTATGATAGAAATAAACAATAAAAGATTTTTTAAAAAAAATTAAAAAATATATACATAGGAGTATAAGGAAAGTACACATTGTGACATATGCTACAAATGGAAAAATCACGTGGATTTTGCTTAAAACATTGTTAGCATTAAAACTATACATAGGAGTATAAGGAAAGTACACATTTCCTAAGAGCATACAATTTACAAATCTCACAATGACAATATCAAGGTCATTATACAGGGTGGGTAGATAATATATAGGGCGCAAACATCAAGAAATGCACTAAAAATACAAAATGTTCACTGGTGAAAACGTATTTCTGAAATAAAGTTAACCGTTATCATAATTTAGTGTCATAATACATTTTGAATTGACGTTTTGTAATAATATTGCGCCAAACACAAACATATGACCAATAATTACCCTATTATACAAGGTGTAAAAAGCGAAATGAACATGTATGATCGAGTCCTCAATCCACGCGTTTCTTCGCTTTTGATTTTATTTTGATGAAAGCAATGATAATGACATGAAATAAAACACACATGAAATGATCATGTTACAATTAGAAATGTTGCCTGGATATACATACTAAATTTAATATGGTCAATAACATCATATACAGGGTGTTACAAAATAAAGCACATGCGATCTAACGGAGCGCTTATTTTTGAAAACAATCTACTTTCTTCAGTTTACTGCCATAAAAATATGTAAGCATGGGTAAAATCAATTAGTATTCGGTAATTGTGCAAGATGCAATGTAAGTACAATGATCAACAGACTATTAACAATGACACCGATGGACTCAAGCCCCCACCCTTCCCACATCTCGCTACGCGCCGTAAATCTGTCAAAATTGATAAAGATGTCACAAATTCTGGACAAATTTCAAGATTTCGCGCATGCAATATGCACACCGTATACACTGCCACCCATAAGTATTTCCCCCTCTGGAAGCTTGCAAGTTATCACTGTGTTGTCGACAAAGTATTAAACCATCAGACCCAATTACCATTTCATTGTGTTCATTGTACATTTTATACCAATAAATTCATGTTTCCTATTCAGATTCATGATTTAAAAGCATTATAATTCATGATTTTATCGAGCAAGTCAAAATTCCAATGTACAATCGCCGTAGTAAATCACCTCATGAATATCAATTAGCTCATTATCGGCAGTGTAACGCTATGGGAATTTTCAACTGAGATCAACTGGTGATGGAAAACTCCATGTGCAGAAATTTATAAATGATAATTGGCATGCGCAGTGTATCACAAAAAAAAGAGCTAGCTGCATTAGCATTTAGCTGCTTTAGCATTTATCGGCACAAATTACATGAATGATCCAGGAAATAAAACCCGCCCGCCCGCCCATAGCGGGTATCTTTCGTGTCGGGCGGGTAAAGATGCAAAGATACCCGTCCGACTGGCGGGTAACATTTTTGAAACTCAAAGTGTAAGTAACAGTAAGTTCAGGGTAATTTCATCATCAGATTAGATGGCAACTTACATGAAAAACTTCAGCGATCCGACATCGATCATTCTTTATGCAAGTACACTACACATAATAAGTAGGAAACTCCCAGTTCCGTGCAATCCATCGATCCCTTCCGAACTTTCGATTAACCGGAGCGCTCAGAACATCCCATCGGGCTGAATCGGGTCCCCATACGTCTCTCGGTTCAATTATAACTTTATAACCACGATCAATGAGTGGAGCTTCCTGGAGCTGTATGGTACCAGCGAAAGCCTAAATTAAGCAATTGCGGTTTGCCCTCCGGAAGAAAATTATTAATTGCCATCAGGAATTTGCCATACCCCAACACGTCATACTGCGCAGCTATGTACATTTCACCGATGACTTAATCACATTGTATTGTAATGCAAACCGTGTCGTGCAGCTATCGATAATATCGCGATACGGATTTCATTTTCTTTCACTTTTTTGGCCATTTTTCGTCAACATTTCAAAAATACGGCTTTAGAAGAAAAAATAAGAAAATCTTAAAGTGTCTTAATAGTATAATCTAGCAATTTTTTCATTTTTTTTACTAAAAAATAATTGTGTCTAAAAAAAAATGGTCAAAAAAGGGTTTTTTTATTTTCTCAAAAAAAACCCAACATTTTTGGTCAAAATTGATGGCAAAAATGGATTCTCTAACCCAAATCCCATCCAAAAAAGTATACTTTTATTTGCATTTGATTAATAAATAGTTCAATAATTACAGCACTCACAAAATTTTAAAAAAGTCCCCCAAGTTTACAACGATGCCACATTATCTTGCTCAATCTGCAAGAAATACCCTGAACAGAAAAATTGTTTGCTGCAAAATATTATGAAAAAACCTTCGGCTGGTGGAATTTTTGTCGGGCAGGTAAATTCTGTGAGTTACCTGCCCGACTGGCTAGTTGAACAAAATCTGAAGTTCCACCACTGGAATGATCATTACAAAATGATGTTCCTCAACGTGCGTAGGTCTATTTTACCAGTTAATTATCATCTGTACTGTATTGAGATAGATTATTAAAGCACATACACCTATTGCTTGAAATTCTTCGGAATCAAAGGTTTGAAATCAACAGCAGGTCATTGCTATAGAAAATTTGGTTAGGTGCGGCCCAGTCAATTTTTCACTCCTTATATCTGGCCCATTCATTCAAAAAGGTTGCCCACCCCTGATCTAGGGGGATGGTCAATGTAATCATTCCCTCCTGAGGCGGGCGGGGAGGCATGCGAGGGACATAAGAAAGTTTGGAGTTTATTTAACGTCGGTCAGGATACATACGCGTACGTACGTTGACTAGAACCGATCTTAGGCCTATATAAAAAGCAAATATTCGGAAATAAAGTGATTGCTTTTAAATAAAATATTGGTCAAAAGTACACACCAAATCGCACCAAATGGGTTCGGAATTTTTTTATTCTGAGCGGGAAGGGCACATCACCCCTTAGACTCCCCCAGTTCAAGCTTTTAAACAATCTGTACTTAAATCAAGAACTTAATTACGTGTCCCCCTTTTAAACATTCCGATGGGATTTTCACAGCTAAGAGCGATGTCTTAGCCTAAAGACATGAATCATGACTATGATAACTGTTTTGGCATGATTGTCATGGGTGAATGTAAACATCACCCCTTAGACTCCCGCCAGTTCAAGCTTTTAAACAATCTGTACTTAAATCAAGAACAATCTGACAATTTTTTATTACGTGTCCCCCTTTTAAACATTCCAATGGGATTTTCACAGCTAAGAGCGATGTCTTAGCCTAAAGACATGAATCATGACTATGATAACTTATTTGGCATGATTGTCATGTGTGAATGTAAACATTTTAAGAATTTTCCCCTCTAAAATACTTCTGGCCAATAGGGAGTATACCCTATTGATTTTATATTGGATCAGGCAGTCATCTGTGTTCTAACACAACCCAACACTGTTATTGTTGTTAGATTCATGGTGAAAATAGCTTTATTCACACACTGAAAACAAGAACTAATTGAGGACCCTAGATCTAAAAGGGGGTTAAGTCACATTGAGAAAAATGTCAAAAACTGGGTTTCATTGTGTCCATGTTGTACCTCCCATGGACTCTTACATAGCTTTACCACATGACTTTACTGTAACATTTGAACAGAGGGTGCAGAGATCCTCCTTGTAGCAGAAACTGATACTAACTACTATTTCACAAGATTGTGACTTAACCCCCTTTTAGATCTAGGGTCCTCAATTTTTCATCGTACTCTACTAATTTAAGTTAGTAAAATTATTTGGTTGAGCGTATGCTACTAGTTCTGATGATGATGTCTTACGATAATAGGAAACCTGTATAGATTAAAAGAATTACAAGGAATGAATTTAAGATTGTTTTAATTTAGATCAGGTTTACACAAACAATACGAGTTTTATGGTTTAATGCACACATCAAGGTCATGGACCATTTCAATTTTTGTATTCACCTGTATACAACAGAGCTTTCCCAGGGTGTCATTCCTTATAATTGATATCAGACATTCCTTTGAACAATTGTTGATTTCTATAATTTCTATAAATCTTTTGTTCACTGTTTTACTTTCTATTTCGCTTGTTCTGCCGTCTGATTTTGATTCAATAAGATCAAATGAGCTGACGTAGATAAACTAACTAAAGAACAGAAAACTAGGGGAGGAGCCTGAACCTGACCTGCGTAATACCAAATTATACATAAACACGTTGGGTATGTAGTAGAGATCCACACTTGGTAAAAGTCTGCGCTCTGATTCCTGCCCGACGTCAACGACTGCATTATGTCTTCCGAACAAAAGAAAGTGTTTTCTCTTTTTGGTATATATGATAAGATATATGATAAGATTTTTAAGACTTCGAAACACGAATCATCAGCTTCTCTGGTAGTGACGGAGAAACCCTTGATACCAGATGAGCCGTCTGGCCTCGCCGCAGGATCCCAAGGTGTCGATCGGGGGGTTAAGCGTGTCCATGGTGATGCTAGTACACCACCGGCTCATCAGAACAAGCGGCAGAAGAGGCAGCTAGCTCCTGCGAGGGTTTTACCAGTGGTGACGAAGGAACCCCCAGTGGCTGTATGGCCCTTGATCTTCGGTCGTTTAAAACAAGGCGAGCATTTTTCCGTCTTCAGGCAGGATCATCAGGAGGAGTGCGCCGCTGTGTATAGCTACTTGATATCTTTGGACAGCTTTGACAAGTACGAAAAGGAATCCGCACGTCTCACGAAATACCTTAACGAAGGCCTATACCTCCATGCTGTCTCAATAGCTCTGCTACATCGCAAGGTATGTAGACTTCCGCAATGCACTCGTGTCACAGTACCTCCTCTGAGACTGTAGGGTCCAAATATGCATTTATGAATGGCCCCAAATGGGGCAGTAAGTTGACAAATTGCCCCATACGTTTTGTTTCAAATTCTCAGAACATGAACTATAATGACATTAATTGTAATGTTTAACCATTTCTGACTTCAAATTCAAGGTTTCATCAAACTCAAAGTTCTTACTTAGGGCGTGTTCTCATTGTGCGAATGTGGACTCATACCGTGCGAGTCTACATGCTTAACATTGATGATGCGTTCTCATTATGCGATAAAATATACATCAAAATACCGTTGTACATTAATATTTTAACTTTTTCGTTTACTTAGGATGGCACAGGCGGCGAATTGCTACCACCAAGGTGGCAAATCACCCCAACAAGCTTTTTCCGTCGACCAGCCATCGAATTGGCGCGTTTAGGTAGGCCTACTATTGCTCAACCTAAAAACCTGTTCGCTAACCAGCGTCAGCCATTGGCTTGGTTTCGTGAGGACCATCATCTAAACATGTATTACATGCATTGGCATATGGTGAGTTCAATAGTTACATCAAAATGAAGTAAAGACAAACAAGTTTTGAATGTGCATCAAAGAAGGTTTTAACGTCACACCCACAATGCATTGAGCCAACTCAAGATTTTTTCACACGATACATTTGGATATCCCCTTATCGATAATTGTATCAATACCATCGATATATCAATAAACTTTACCCCGAGATATCGATATCTTGGCTTTTCTGTGAACCGTGATGAATCGGTCAATCGGGGACTAGATTTACGGAATTTTGCAAAAATGCCATGCATTGTGGTGCTGTCTTTAAAATCTTCTTTGAATGTGCCTAGTGTATTTTAACCACGCCATTGAGTAATTGCATCTGCTTGCGTATAGGTGTAGACTAAAAAGTATGCCACCTACGCACCAATACAGGAGGGCCCAAGTGTTGCCTGTCATACTAGGTCTAGTATACGACGATTGCATTGTTGATCATACCTACATGGTGTCCCAATGACACCGTGCTTGAAAAATAATAAAAATATAAAATCAACATTGCAGCCCAAGTTTAATGCCTGCAATATAATGGGGAACATTTTGTCTACTTACTCTTATAATTTCATCAAAATATCGGACATTGAAAATCGATAAGAACCTGTTATTCAATTGATAAAACGCACACCAAACTTCAAAACGGAAGTATGATATAAATCACTCAAGCAGACCAAGTTACACCATTACAATATTGCTTCATAAAACATCAGCAACAGCTGATATTTATTTATTTTGTATAGTGGCTATTAAAAGAAAACACAATAAGTTAATAATCATAATGCATAATTACTGAAATATCGAGCTTTGTTCCGAACATGGTCAATGAATGTTATGAGTTTGAAAACAGGTTATTTTGGTCAAACATAGAACGTTACATTTTATTTGTACAATAGAGTCCATATTTTCAGTCAGAAACGTCCGATTTTAAAATCAATATTCCTAAGAAAGCTATAATGTTCATGTTAGAATAATAAGCACTTTGACCGATACTTATCATGGTATCCATAGCTAAATAAATGCCCCTTTCCCGGGTATAAATCATTTTGGGACACCCTGTAGCATGAAACTAGTACCCAAGAATAATACACATATCAGGTACATGTAGTGAAATAAAGCAACAAATATCACGCGCAGATAAATTTTTGATATTTAACAATTATTAGGTTTATTTTGCATTGGCATGTGTGTACAGTTGGCTGCACAGCATGTATGTATGTAGCGACAGCGGAATAATTTGTACCCTGGAAGTTTCAGAATGAAGCATATATACGCCACTATTGTTGTTATTGTTGTATTGGCTCATATTTTTATTGGTGTCAAGCCAAGTTATACACAATTATTATCGTTTGTCATATCAAGGGTAGCAATACTATTACTATATACCCCTTGGGCAAACGCTTCTTTTAAAACACTCCGTTGTTGATGAAATTAAATCGCAGCATATGATGTTCATCAACCATGTCAGCGTCGCTTCCATCAATAATAACTAAATGCATTTTGTAATTTGGTCACGTAGTACCATTGGGCCTAAGTACAATAGGTCTGATATATTACCTGATTGGAAATTGCAACTATATATAATAATTTTAAGTATTGAAAAGTAAGAGCAGTTTAGGAATTTATTTACACTGAAGATTAACGTATTTTCCTGGTTGGTCTTATTTTAATTTTCCTTACAAAAATAAACCAAAACAGGGAAGAACCTACTGATATTATCACCCATCCACTCTGGGACTCATGCTATCTCCAGAAAATAGCACCTTTTCCTGTATTGGAAAAAGGTAAACCAACCCAGCAATGCTTCTGTGCACACGTCACACTTAGATAGAATGATTATCACCCATATTATCACCCATCCATTGTGGAACTCATGCTATCTTCCGAAGATAGCACCTTTTCCTGTATTGAAAAACCTTTAACCTACCCAGCAATGCTGTGCCCACACGTCACACTTAGATAGAATGATTATCACATATCACCCATCCACTGTGGAACTGATGCTATCTTCAGAAGATAACACTTTGTCCTGTATTGAAAAACCTTTAACCTACCCAGCAATGCTGTGCCCACACGTCACACTTAGATAGAATGATTATCACCCATATTATCACCCATCCATTGTGGAACTCATGCTATCTTCAGAAGATAGCACCTTTTCCTGTATTGGAAAAAGGTAAACCAACCCAGCAATGCTGCTGTGCACACACATCACAATTAGAAAAAATGATTATCACCCATAAACAGCATATTTGTTTTCAAAATGGACTTTAAAAAGTCCATTTTTCCAGCAGGCCCTAGGTACATGTAGGCATATGTTCAGTCATCTTTTGAATGATAATCATACTTGGTGTTTCCAGTAAATAGCCCAATAAGAGAGTTGCCTTGCGGTATATTTGAAGCCCAATTAAAAAACACCACATTTTACACAGAAATGCAATGCCCACATATCCACGCGGCAATAAGTTTTCCATAGGCCTATGAAAAAGGTTAATTTTGTGACCGTTTTCCAACACAACACATGTGAGTGTAGGCCTTAATAAGATTACTGAAAATGAAAAATACCGCTCAAATGTATTCATATTTGTATTATTAACAGTGATTAAATGACATAGGTCTAGGTCTATCGGAAATGGTTTTGTTATATTATTTGGTTGATAATCTTGTTAAATGATATGGTGCTTGTATTGCCAAGAAAAATGAAATTTTGAAGACAAACAATGAATTGTTTCAATAGATAAGGTACGTAGAAATCCTGAAATGTAATAACTTATGGGGAAAGGGTTGAATGATGGCGCTAGATAACAATTCGTTTGAAGCAATTTATGTGGCGAGTGGTAGTCCTACTAATATGTGGTCTACATCAAAATGACCAAATCGTGAAATGTTATATGATACACTGCAAAAACACCGGTGTTAAAAATAACACCATTGGTGTTGTGAGAGGTCCACACCCAAAAAAAAAAATTGGTGTTATATCATTTTAACAACTGCAAGTGTGAAAAATAACACTGTAAGTGTTAATGTAACACTGTAAGTGTTAATGTAACACTGTAAGTGTTAATGTAACACTGTAAGTGTTAATAATGTAACACTGTAAGTGTTAATGTAACACCAAGATAGTGTTAAAATAACACTAATTGGTGTGGACCTCTCAGAACACCGATCGGTGTTATTTTTAACACCGGTGTTTTTGCAGTGTAGACGGCGAATTATAAACGGTTTCAGATGGTAGTTAGTATTATGCAAAAGTACAATGTATAACATGCAAAAAAAACCCGGATTTCCAGGAAGATTTAGCGCGCACCTTCATACGTATCGCTCAGTTCCCCTTTAATCCTTACGATCTTTTGCCGTTATTTTATAGGCGCATCCAGCATCAGGAACTGAAGATGAAGATGGTGTTGCTCGTGTAAAGGACCGACAGGGGGAGCTGTTTTACTACATGCATCAACAAATGTTGGCCCGCTATGATGCCGAGAGAATTGCTGAAAAACTTGATAGAGTCGAACCATACGCGGACTGGGATTTTCCAATTAAGGTACGGTATTAAGAAAAAATTGTAGCACATTTCAAGAGAAATGCACAGACATAAACCAGTTGTTGTCAAGATGCGATCATTCCTTTATATTCGTATTTATGACATCGCTTAACTTGATATTATCTCTTTCATAAAAAAAAAAGAGTAAATATGTTTCAAAGTTATGATTGTATTTGCATCAAAGGTTAATGAAATAAAAGTTGCATCATCAAATTGTCCATGAGTTCATCTAGACTCGGCCCTGTCGTACTGTTGTGAATAGAGCTAACGTGTGCTCAACGTTTTGTGCACGATGTGGGTGTACGTTCGTGTACGTTGCCATTCATCCATGACATATTCTTAAGCGCCGTGGCCGAACAGCTGACGACGAATAAGCAAGCTGTGCACCCAACTTGCGAAACTTTCGCGCAGCGAATGCTCAACATTATCTGCATAGCGTATTGATCATTACGTTGTCACCCGCTCAAAATGTTGAACATGCTCAACAAATTTCCTAAACCCCAGCGTACCTCTGTGAACCCCTAACGAACCGCTAGCGAATACAATATGCCAAATATGTCACGAACGAATGACATGATTTACACGAACGTACACCCACATTTCCAAAACGTCGGGCACACGTTGATAGCTCTATTATTCGCAACAGTAGGACAGTCTTATTTGACTGAGGGACTCTATTATAAGTATAAGTTGTTGTTTTTTGTAGAATGGATCGACAGGGCGACTGTTGGATGCAACATACACATTAATGATATACTTTTGTTTGTCTGTCTGTTGGGGTATTTGACCGGGGGTGTTTGTTAACACGGGCAGTCCGAGCAAACAAGATTAAACAAGATT
The DNA here is from genome assembly GCA_035610835.1 of Ophiura sarsii. NCBI lineage: Eukaryota > Metazoa > Echinodermata > Ophiuroidea > Amphilepidida > Ophiuridae > Ophiura > Ophiura sarsii. The sequence continues at coordinate 31,704,823 of CM069444.1, read as the reverse complement.
ACAGAAAGTAACATTGGTTAAATTATTAAATAATTTCAGGAAGGGTACAATTCTCAGCTGACGGATTACTACGGTTCAAAGCAGTATGCTCCACGCCCTGCAGAGATGAGACTGGCCGATCTGACGCGCGGTTCATCAGAGACTTTGATAGACGATCAGAAGAACAATTATCGTCGTCTTCTGGAGGCCATTAAATCCGGCAACTTTATCATGGTAGGTACAGAGGGCCAGTCAACTCTCACGCTGTAGCATGAGTACTCAAAGATTTTTTTAAGGCGTATTCCTCCGAAGCCTTAGAGATCACGTCAAAACTCGACCGCCAGGCAACCGCCGGTTACGGCCGGTTCCGCCCGGTTCTCACAAAACGTGTCGTCTGTTATAATATGCACACATAATGAGGTCAAATAGTTACACTCTGGTGAACACGACCGGTTGATAGTGCCTCGTCACATGCGTGAGCAATAAAACTTGAAGTATTGGGCTCTCAAGTCTCAGTTGACAACCAGTACAATACAGCTATTGATTTTCGCTGGGGTTGGCTTTTTGAATCTGTTTATAGCTCAATTAACTTTTAAAAAATAAATACCGAAAGTCTATGAATGTGTTTTTTTATAGAGAGAGCTATTATGACCGCAAAGTAACAGATTGATAGTGTAAATTGGTCCGGTTACAGCATTAAGTCAACCGGCGGTTGTTCAGTGTTGCATGCGCGAATATTCATATACCAGTAAAACATTGACCTGAAAGAACCGGGCGGAGCCGAACGTAACCGGCGGTCAACGGGCGGTCGAGTTTTGATGTCTTCCCTTACCATAGAATGAGGTTTTTGCGTGTTTTACTCCCCCAATATGACACTCTAAACGAGTATAATATTCTTATTTCAGAGTAGAGAGTATCGACAGGATTTTGAAAAAAGTACCCTTTTCTTCAAAATTGTCGTTATTAGACCTCATTAGTTATATTTTTATTGACACCCTGAATAATATAATAAGATGGTATCCGTGGCAGCTTGATGTTATGATCTGAAAAATGTATAGATCTAAATAAGTCTATTCCAGCACATCAGCAATCATGCGGTTATCAACTCTAACATTATTTAAAGACTTTAGACTTAGAGGTTTCTTTTGGAATTTTCCCACTCTACATTTTGATCACCCTGTTTATTAAATTGTTGTCAACTAAATTCTGCTATAATTGTCTTTCTTCATCTAGGTATCTAATCCAATGGTTCAAAACATAATTACTGCCGCAAAACTCTAAATAGAATTGATTTTGTCTCTATATAAAGCATTGTTTTTCCATTATTTTATATACATGATTTTGGCCACCCTGTATATTTAAACGGAGGACGAGTGGTCGATTTACCTTTTTTTTACTGAAAGTGAAAGCCCTTTATCCTGCCTTCTTACTATATACTTGTTTTTAATGTAATACTTTAGCAAAAATAATAACCTGGGTATATCAAAACTAGTAAAAAATGTGTTTTTCATATGTTACATTCTGTATAACAGATGCACACACAGTATAATATCACTTGTACATATCTGGTATCCTTGGAGTAATAGGTTTCCAAATATCTTTACTCCGTGTAGATCGGATATGTATACAATAAAAGTGATGTGATTTTGAATCAAAATTGGTCCATTTTCTCTCAATTTACAGAGGTTTTGTTTTTTTACACCAACTTTTGACATGACCATAGGCCTAACACAGTCAATGTGTGTATTTGTTCTTCATTATAGCCCGATAAATCTCTCAAGGTTGTGGATATAGATAGTTTGGGAGCAGCGGTCGAAGGAACGGTTGGTTCTCCGAATAAAGACATGTACGGTTCTGTTCACAACAATGGACATACTCTACTGGCCAGTATCAAGGATCAAGATGAACGTTATAAACAGGTGAGTAAATAGTTCTACCGTGTAATTGGTGTATACATGTTTATGACCTGAAGTATTTCAGACGATGCACCTGATTGGTCCAAATCGTCTGTTTGATACTGTGCGCAATCTGAAGTATCCATTCGTACAAATACCACTGATCAATGGACGCGATTTGTCCAAATCTGCCATTCGTAATGATTGGATTAAACATGTAGTGGTAAACCACCGTAGATTCCAAATATCACATAGCCTACACTGTGCAAACATCTTTCACTCTAAAACCATTGAAGCTGGACAATTTACTCAATCAATTATAGTCTACAGTATTCTTATCAATTTTTTTTGTAACATGTTATTTGAGCCGTTTTTGAGTCTGTTGTCACTGAACACATTTCAGTATGAGTGTATCCGATTGGCTGAGAGTGTATGTAGGCCTATCAAGGGTTCATGATGTATCAGTATATCGGTATTATGGATTTACAATGATTAGGCCACAAAAAGTGTTTGTTTGTCCATCGAGGGTCTCAAAAGGTAGGGTCGGTAGGTCGGATTATTTTTGATTTCTTAAAAAATATATATACGGATATTATTGTATTTGGGAATATAAATTCGTCATGAATACTGTGAATTAAAGTCAAAACACAAAACACATCACTTTGACAGTATATATCCCTTTTTCATGATTTGCGACATTGCTGCTTTACTCTTGGCCACCTTCACAGTGTTGATTTCGATCTCCAATATTGTCGCATTGGTTGCAACACTGCAGACTCGGTCAAATATAATTTTTGTACCGAGTTTGCAACGAGCAGATACCGTGTAGGGCGCCGCCATTGTTGTAGAAAGCAAAAGAACGTTGTGTTGAAGTTTTGTTAGAAATATAAACGTGAAAGTATTACTAAACCTATATTTACTCGTACTAACTACCCCAAAATTTGTTTTATACTATGTTGAAATTAATATTCATGCCGTTGAGCAACATTTTGGGAACAGATATTAGCCGTAACTAGATTGTTCATATTTTCTCACACTGCGTTTTTAGTATAAAAATGACATCACTTGCACGTGCGATCAATTTTCATTTAGTCCTTTTAATAGTCCCCGCGGGTGCCAAGTTCATGCAAAAACATCATGTTACACGGGATTGCGTATTGGGGGATGGTGTTATAAAGACCAGATTGAAGATGTCATACGAAATTAGGAATAAAACGGTCCCTTTAGCCATTCAAATTGCTAAAAAAAGTTGTTTTAAAAAAATAATCGAAAATAAAAAATAATACGGTCGGCACCATGTTACACGGTCGGTCGGACGCGGACAAACAAACTTTTTTTTTTGGTTGGGGGGGGGGCCTTAAAGAGATACATGTTGCACGTACGCATGTTTCAGCCCGTCACATACGTACAAAGAGTAGAACATTACAACCAGTCGCAAACAGAAGATTAGTCATTAATCCTGGTTCTTCATTTTTACCAAGCCTCTTAACATGCTTTGTTTCTTGCTTTTAAAGGCCCCGGGAGTTATGGGGGACGTGGCAACAGCCGTTCGAGATCCTATATTCTTCCGATGGCACAAGCACATTGACAACATATTCTGTCAACATAAGAGCAAACTTGGTCCATACGGTGAAGAAGACTTGACATTCAACGATTTCACCATCAACTCGATAAAGGTAAAGGGTGAAACGTTATTAATTCCTAAATGATATAATTAAAACATGAAGACAACTATATAATTATATAGATACATTTTAATGCATCTATCATGGTGATTCCAAGTATGGTAATGAAATTCAATAGTTTTGACGTTTTTGAAACATTTTGTGAAATTTTGGAATGTCGTCTGCAGACGCCTGCCGCGTGAAAAGTGTTGGTGTTTAGTGGTGGAATTAGGAAAATCAAATCGCTGCTGACTTTTATCGCTAAAAGATGAGTGTCTTCAGTGATATAGCGACAGTATAGAGGGCGCTCCCTTCTCGAAAACACGATTGTCTTCGTCTATGTTGGCACACCCCTGCAAAGGGCAAATGCTCCGATCTTGCTCAAGCCCTATGTCTTGAGCCTTTTTTGTAACTCGATTTACTAAGGGGTGTGGTTCCCAGAGTAGGGTAGAGCGGGGAGTGTACGCCCTATGGGCAGGTTCGCCCACCACGTGATTCTCATCTTTGCGGCCACTGGTTGAATTTGGCGAACACACAAAAGATACAGTAGTATGTTGCAAGCTTCCCACATTAACGTGACAGATCACCGTAACATGTTTGTCAACTTATCATCCAAAAACCAGTTTTGCCTCGCAAAAGTAAATTTTCTTCCATTTTTCATATTGATTTTTTTCCAAAGATATTCACATATTGCGCTATATGGGGCACATACGCCATATGATGATGGGGCAGGTTTGCCAATAGGGATTTATATAGTTATGATTTTGCATAATTTCAAAATTGTAATTTTACAGGATAATTGTAATCATAAAAATAGTTATTAGGAATGGAGTAACACTTATATTGGAGGAGAATATTTCAAAATGTGGTATGTCTTATTACTTTTAAATTCTGAACGAGTATGTTCCGCAAAAGTGCCCCACCCCTATATTTTGGACCCATACATTTTATTTTTGAATAAAATAACGAAAAATAACGAATCTGATGTATTGGATATTATGGTACTTTGTGTAGCCTAATTCTGAGCCTAGGGCGAATTTCCCCGGCCTATGGGCGAACCTACCCCGGCGTCGGGCAAGTTCGCCCTTTTGAGACACTTGTCTTTATCAGTTACTCTTGCCTTTAGCGTAAGGCCTAGAGTACTGAGATCATGGTCGTACGTAGCCAAGATATCAATCTTTCACATGATATCAATAGGTCCATTCAATCTTTAAAATTGGCGTTTCTATAGTTAGTTAATGTTTGTCAATCACTGTGGCCCGTGAATGGATCACAAAATCACAATTAGGCCAGGTAGTAGAAAAGGTTGCACATGCTTGATCTACAACAACAGATGATTGGGGTGTTGTATTGTATCTATTGTCATATCAATGTGACGTTTTTTATATCGTCTGTGTGTGTCTCAATTAATTTCAACTTTAAAGTCATGATTTCCTTTAAATTTACAAACGATGATCTATATTTACGAGCATAATGAAGACGATCGTTGTAACACGCTTATATTTTGCAGGTGTGTTCTCCGACTAAACAACCTGTTGAGACGAACGCTCTTACAACTCGGATGGAAAGAAAGATGATAGATATTCGACATGACATGTTTTTTACACAAGACGAACAAAATCCCGTAAATGTAAGTATTTCACTACGACAAGAAGTGTGAATTATTTGTGTAAGGCCTTCCTATTGTCAGATAGTGAACAATACTTTAACGAATAAAAACTGATCCGTTATCCTTCCACTGAGGTTAAAAAGATTTCCTGCTAAAATAATTCCAAGAAGGCGTATACATCCAAGATAAAGTAGTTGATTATCTAATTATTTCTTAGTCTTTTTTGATTTATTATTTGATTGATTTTTTGATTGATTTTTTGAATGTTTTTTTGATTGATTTTTTGATTGATTTTTTGTTTGATTTTGTATTTGTTTTTTGTTTGATTTTTTGTTTGATTTTTTGTTTGATTTTTTGTTTGATTTTTTGTTTGATTGATTGATTGATTGATTGATTGATTGATTGATTGATTGATTGATTGATTGATTGATTGATTGATTGATTGATTGATTGATTGATTGATTGATTGATTGATTGATTGATTGATTGATTGATTGATTGATTTGATTTGATTTGATTGATTGAATGGTTTGATTGATTGATTGATTGATTGATTGATTGATTGATTGATTGATTGATTGATTGATTGATTGATTGATTGATTGATTGGTTGGTTGATTGATTGATTGATTGATTGATTGATTGATTGATTGAATGGATTGATTGATTGATTGATTGATTGATTGATTGATTGATTGATTGATTGATTGATTGATTGATTGATTGATTGATTGATTGATTGATTGATTGATTGATTGATTGATTGATTGATTGATTGTGTTCGTATGTAGGTGCCGGTCGACCAATTGAATCACGATGAATTTGAGTACGAGATAGCTATAACCAACAACAATTATAAACAAGAAGTTAAAGCTGCTGTTATTCGGATCTTTATGGCGCCCCGAAATGACAAAGCAAATGAGCGGATTGTACTTGACAAACAAAGACGTCTGTTCATTGAGATGGACAAGTTTGTGAAGAAACGTAAGTATAATTAACGGATAATGACTGCGTGTCAGTTGTTTAGAGGTAATTGTGAAAAATCAAAACATTTTGGAACCGAGGAATTGTACGAGGGGCATAGCCCCGAGGGAAATACCGATACGGACGTTACCTAACGGCAAATTAACCATGCTTCACTTCACTCATTACAAATGGATCAATCTGATTGAAAATCGTGCAAGCGAACCACCGTTCACATTTCGCGTACTATTGCGTTGTGCAAATATGCCTTGGTAATCAAACTTAATACGCACTATACGCGGGGTTACTAATGTTTACGCGGACTGGTACTTGGTTCTCCGTTAGTGACCTGCGCATATTTGTGCGTAGCAGTAAAGGACGGCATTTGATTGGGGTCGTACGTATCGCGTACGAGCGTATATTCATGGGGTTTTGAAAACCCGGGCGAAAAATGGTCCTTGTAAATGGTTATAACGCATACGCACTACATCCGGTAATTTATGATATCATGATAGTACTGTACACAACATCTAAATACTATTTGTGGCGAGTCTGTCTGTCCGTCCAATGACTTCGGGTGCAGATCCCTGCCCATGTTATCGCTATGCACAGGGATCATCGCCCCACGTAGACAACAAACTGTTGCTACGCGCTCGCGTATAAACAAAACAAAACAAAACATGGCGCACGCGATTGTCGGCGCACGCGTAATGGCGCAGACCGTTAGGTGCGTACGCGTTCGTGGCTCAAACTGGGTATTTTCATGGGGCGGGTAAATAGTGTAAAAGGGAGCCGTCCGGTGGCTAACAAGGATAGGAAAAGGACTCCAATTAACTTTAACTCCCGGGCGTGTTTTTGTATGAGTTACACTATGCATATGATCAGGAGGTAAAAAAGGATCAGATGGCGGGTTAGGGACTTGGGGTTAATAAAGGAACTGGGAGCGTAAACCGTAGAAACCGTAGGCCTTCATCCAGGAACACGTTATGTATTAAACATGTTATTGTTAAAGTGATTGCGAATTGCTGTGGTATGATGTCAGTGCCTCAACATCGCGGACCCATCTACATATAGGCCTATGTATGCGCGCAGGCCACAACGGGCCCTCATCATGCCTATCATGGGATGTCTTTTATATAAATGGGAATGTTACAGGGACATGTATAAATATAAAGGGACGGTGTGAGCTAATATTTAACTCCAAATAGCTTTAACTCTCGGGCGTGTTTTTCCCGGTTTTTCCCGAGTTAAACTATGCATGCATGATCAGGATGAAAAGAGTCAAATCTCTCTGAATCTGAATGGTAATCTCAACGCCTCCTTCAGAAGCCAAACGAGATGATATGGTGTGCGCATATGTTGTTCTTTTAGTCTTGCGTTGGTGCTTCGTTGCGTCTGATGAAATCAGCAACGTTTGTCTTGAAGGTATTTGGGATTGTTGATGTTGACTAAGTTTTCAGGTGGGGGGAGGGGGGGAGGGGGGGATTCAGTCTGCATGCGCCATGAATCAGACCTTGAGCGTACATGTATGTACAGTGTTGTTAAAGTTTAACACTACATGTATAGCGATTCGGATAGGCCCTAAGGCCAATCATGGGATGTCTGTTATATAACTGGGAATGTTACATGGATGGATATCGGTGTGCGAAAACATGTGTGATTTAAATACATATGATGTTTAGGCATGCCTACGGAGGAATAATCAATGTCGACACACAGTTCTCGATACTGGGCACAGACAGATCATGACGATCGACACCTCCTCTCGCTGACTCTAAAACTAAAAGACCTCAGAACTTAGACCCCAATATAAAACCCTAGGCCTAATAACACATGTACTGAATACGTGGATGCACATGGGGTAGCCTACCTGGATTTAAGGGCACATGAGGTTCCTGTATTATGAGGATTTGGAATATTAATGGCACCTGTGATAACTGAATTTTAAGAGTATACACATCCCATAAACCCCCAACCCGAGAACCGCCCAACCCACGAACCGCGAAATCTAGTGCTTACTAAGCGTTGATGCGTAACTGGCAGTGATACTGTATAACTTTCCACAGGTGCAAAATTCGGCAGACAGCACATTTGTGAATCGTCTGGTTGTCGAACAATATGAAAAATATCCATTATTAAAATTGGAAGCTTACATTACAAGTTTGATGTTGTAAATAAGATCACAAAAACATCCGTCAAATATTTCTATAGGTTTGGTGGATTGAACATTGTTAAAAGATACTAAATTACGACTAAGAAAATGAGACCACTTACTCACCTACATACTCCCACTTAGCTTCGACATTTTTTTGAATGAAACATGCGTGACCTGCAGCCTCGCTTTCGACTTCGTTGACTCATTTCGGAAATGCTCTCGAGTCAAAAGTCGTAATTGACTCATCTTACCATCTATCTAGAGTCAACTTACTCACTCTTAAATGAGTCATTGTTTTCTTGACTCGTTGTCGTCAGTTTAATGAATCAATGATGACTCAGTTCTTAAAACAAATGAGTCAGATACCCAATGACTCATGCCAAAACACCTGAAATGAATCACCTGACTAAGAAATTATTTTTTATGTACAACGATGAAGACAACAAAAACGATGGCAAAATCCTCGGCAAAATCACTATCTTTATCGTCGTTGTCAACATTAGTGACCTGATATTCCTTTTGACCGTACGCATATAATAGTTTGTTTTTTAAAATCAAAAAATATGTGGGGTCACTAGGGGTCAAAATGTAAATTTTCAATCCTCACACTAAATATGCTATTTTTTCCAGAGGAAATAACCCATGATTATCGGAATTGGTCAAAAGATTCCTTGGATCCATGTTCATATAGGGTCTTTAGCGAATTAAAGGGACATGTAATATGGGGTCACTAGGGGTCATTGACCTAAACAGGGGTAAAATATAAGACATGCTCCGATTTTGACCGGTCATGTTTCATTTTGTAGGTATTGATAAGACAAAAAAAAAGTCAATCATTTTCTTGGGGTCAAAGGTCAACATGGATCTCTAGGGGTCAAAATGTAAATTTTTCAATCCGTTCACCTAAAATGCTTCTCGTCTCAGAGGAAATAATTGATGTGCATCGGAATTGGTCAAAAGAATTTCTTAGGTCCATGCCCATACAAGCATTTCATCGATTAAAATTGACATGTCATATGGGGTCACTAGAGGTCATTAATCCATATAAAAAACGAGGTGTCCTGGTCTCAGACCAGAACTATGTCAATTAACATTGATATCATCATTAATTATCATTTCAATAATGTTTAAATTTAATAAATTAAAAAATATCTTGAGTTTTTGAATATTTTTCTATTTGATTGAGTGACAATAATTTCACTCTGAACTCATCAACCGCACAGAGTGAAAAGTCACTCGACACAGTGACAATCACTCTGTTCGAGTGACAATAATTTCACTCTGAAATCATCAACCGCACAGAGTAAAAAGTCACTCGACACTGAGTGAAAAATCACTCTTTACGAGTGACAATGACTTCACTCTGGGCAACAAGTGACATTTTCACTCTTTTACATTAAGAGAGTAGGCTACCTCGAAAACTAAATATTGGGTGAAAATACAACCATTAACTTTTTTGCCCGTGTGATCTCAAAAACAGTTTGGTATGCATTGCACCATAATCTGAGCATTTTGTGCAATTTGACCCCTGTAGTATTTTCAGGGGGCCTGGGGTCTAGACCCAGCTGAGGGGGTCATTCTGACCAACACAAAAGTGAATGTCCCAGATGACCTAAGAAACATTAGAGGGTCATACCTTCTGTACGTTATGGGTTGAAATCACGTGACAGGCTCTGGACCTATGTAGACTATCGACAAATAACAAAATAGGGTGTGTGGGGGATGCCTTGCGCAATTAATTGTCTGTTTTTCTTCTCTTAATCCCAGTGAAACCAGGGGTGAACACCATCAAGCGATCGTCGACTCTCTCTACGGTCATCAAACCTACCGACGAGACCATCAGCGTCAAATGGCCTCGGCACATGCATCTTCCTCGCGGGGCAACATTTGGGATGCCCTTTGACCTCTTTGTCATGGTTACCGACTGTTCCTCTGACAGCACCGTCAGATTGGACCAAGGTAGCAGCTACTGCGGAGTGGAGAACGATTCTACGTACCCGGACAGCCGCGCCATGGGTTTCCCATTCGATCGGAAAATCCCACGGACCGTGAAGACCGTGGGTGACTTCGCTAATAACTACCGTAATATGAAAGCAACGGAGATAACTATTAAGTATATAGCTTGGATTTAGCTTGGAAATCATGTGAGTTTTACCGGGGATCTTAAATACAGTAGGCCTAATCATCGGTACTTTTCAGATGAATATGTTATTAACCCCCGGTGATAACCAGAAAGGTAGTACATGTAATATATTGACATTGTTCACGTGTTTATGGCAATTACACAGTGTAACAATAATTGTACAGGGTATGTCAAAAAAGTGTCCTATGTGAAACATAAAGATTGTACGTGAAATAGTAAATAATCATGTTATTTTTTTTCTGTCCATTTTGGAGCTTTATTTATCAAATTATGGCAAATCTCCTCAGGCATGTCAAATCATCTCTGGCCACTTTTCATGTGGTGCAGAGAACTCTTTTATTCGAATCGTCATTCAGTGGTATGTAATTGAACATAATCAATAAAATTAATAATAATCTACCTACTAAATGTTAATAGTTAGTTGAATGTGAGCAGAATATCAATATCATTCTAACAAACCACAAAATATCAAGATTTTAGATGTACAGACTGTATTTTTTTTATACAATTTCAATTTCATTTTTAACCCAATTTAAAAATCATGCATATAGGGTATCATGCAAGAATCATTAAGAGAGCTACATACTTCTTTTTCAAATAGTTTCATTTCAACAAATAAATTCATCAAATGTAATAAATTAATAAATACTATCTGGATCAATTTCTTTGAGTCCATAAATGAAATAGCTTATTATTCCTTCTGACATGGTACACCATCCTGAAACCACCATAGACGAGATATGGAGCCATTCTGGTTCAACAGATCTTCCATGTGCTAACAACTCAGGTACCACCGTGTTATTGAACAGATCAAAGTATCATTCATGTTCCCATAGGTCCAATCAAAGCCCATCATCAAAGATTCCTGCCCGAACAAGCAGTTTCTGCCTGATTATGTGCGGACATAAGTGAAGTCTAGAGGTGCTAGGGGTTATTCCTGTGCGCGTAATGGCTGATGAGACTGGTGTTCACTCTGCTATCTAGGAATATATGGAAAATATTGCTTCGTCTCCAATGAAAATAGCACGCATACATCTTTCCTGTTGCACCCAGCTAGACCGTTGTGCATAGTCCTCGGAAAGTATGCAGCCAGAAGATCCACTTGAAATGAACCATTGTCTAATAAGAGCACTCTATTCTATCGACTCCATTCATAATGTTCATCCCAGTGACTTAGCTAAAGTAGTCCAGATGATTTCACGACTACTTTAGACAACTAAGCATATCTCTGCTTCCTGACCACCGATTTTCATGAAACAAGAAAATACCCTTTACATAACGTCGCTGTTCTGACATACCAGCATATCACGAAAAACAGCGTTTTGAGAAAATCGTGTTTGAACATTTTCCAATTTTTAAAGACTTGTTAGAGAGCATTTACATCAAATGTCACTATCATTGTCAAAGAACACTAATAGATATATACTTAAACAACATACTTATTCAATGGGTAATTGAGCATAATCAATCAAATCAACAGTAATCTACCTACTAAATGTTAATATTAGTTGTTGAATTTCAGCAGAAAACATGTTTTCATCCATATTATCCATGGCAATGTATACATACTATTTGAATTTTAGTTGTATTTTAAATAATTAGACATATCCCTCAGTGCAGTTTTTTTCAGTTTAAAATACAATTCCTGTTCAAAAGTGGCCAAAGTGGGATTCACACTCTCGTTAATGAATTCATCGTATCTTTGGATTTAGTTTGTGACATTTAATGGAATGAAGTGCTGATAGAAGATAGAAGACTAATATGGCTTACCAACGGTGGTCTATTATTATAACATGAGATGTATTTTTTATTAATTTTGTTCCTGATGGGACATGTTTTATGTCACACCCTGTATTGTACGCTATCGTAGCTTTTATTCATGTTATGGTAATATCATTTGTAATTGTATATGTTTTTATCACTTAGTAGCTATAAATAGATACAAATGCTGTAATCTGATTGGTACATAGCCATTTAGCAACCACGTAATATATAAGCGTATTGCGTTGTAATCAGCTGTTCCAACAACGCAATATATTTGGTATTGCGTTGTTGGTTGAATAACAGCTCTGATTGGTTAAATAGAGATTTAGGTTGATCCATTATCATTTTTAGGGGTTGGTGGTGGTGGTGATGGATAGGGTGGCCGTAGATGTTGGGTTATCATGGGTGCGAGGGGGAGGGGGGTAGGGGATGTGGGGGTTGAACTGTCTTTTTGGTGGTTCCAGTTGTCATTTTGATGGTTCCCAGTGTTTTGGGTTCCGGTATGTTTTAGCGCTCAATAAATATGTTTAGGGGGTTGGGCTGGGGTGTGGTGAATAAGGAAGAGGGTGAGTTGACAAAATGGCCTTTTTGGTGGTTCCCAGTGTCATGTTGGGGTTCCCAGTGTTTTGGGTTCGGGATGTTTAAGTGCTCAATAAATATATTTTGGGGGTTGTGCTGGGGTGTATAGTGAATAAGGAAGGGATGGGTTGACAACATGTCTTTTTAGGTGGTTCCCAGTTTTATTTTGGTGGTTCCCAGTGTTTTGGGTTCCAAGTTGTGTAAGTGCTCAATAAATATATTTGTTGGATTGGGCTAGGATGTGGTGAATAAGGAGGGGATATATTGTCAAAATGACCCATTTTGGTGGTTCCCAGTGTTTTGGGTTTCGAGTTGTTTAAGTGCTTAATAAATATATATGGGGGAGTTGTGCTGAATAAATAGGGGGTTGGTTGACAAAATTGCCCTTTTTGATGGTTCCCAGTTACATCTTGGTGGTTCCTAGTGTTTGAAACACTGGGAACAACCAAAATGACACTGGGAACCACCAACATACCTATGGTTGGGTGCCATATCACATTCGGCCTCCGGCCTCATGTGATATGGCACCCAACCATAGGTATCTTCCCGTATTGCGTTATCAAACAGGGGATAACTAATAATATTAAGTTTTGGTAAAGGGTATATTGACACTCATGTTAAAATAGTTCACTATCAAAATTATGTTAAGACATTATGTTGATGCATGTACGTATTGAAGGTATTACATTTGGAGCCTACAGGACTACCTATAACACAGATCAGAAAAAGTTAGTAGATAACGTGTATACAGATAAGATATAACAAGAAACAATTTACAATGTACATGATGAACTGGTAACGGATAATAAACTGTGGATAATAAACCAGTAAAATAACGGATAAATAACTTTGAGTGAAGAACGTTTTCTTTCTGTTCTCTTCTAGAAAGTGCACTGGCAATTTCAGCTTTTAACCATCCGAATGGGATAAGCTTTAATATTAAGCTTAATACACAACTTTAATCCAGTGCACAGCATTATTTCGTGTGCAAAGTGACGTCACGGGTGTGAAAAAAGCAGATAATGCTAATGCACTGAAAATTGTCGTATTTTGAAATAGTGCAACATAATATACTTTTTGGGAAATATTCAACTCTTTGGAATTTGGGTGGATATTTTCTAGTCTTTAAAAACTTTGATATGGGGCCATGTATCTATCCTATTCCTATTCCCCCTTTCTTTTTCTTCCCCCGTTTTATCTTATCACCCCAACTTCCTTTTTCTTCTTTTCCATTTTCATTTTCCCCTTCCTTTTTGTTTTGTTCACCTCTTCTCTTAACCCCCTACCCCCTCCCCCTCCCCCCCCCCTCATTTTTAGGTCGTTCGTAGGAGAGGCCTTATCCTTATGACTGCATCCTTCGTGTGTCGGGGTGGGGGTGTGCCAGTCTGTCAAACATTTAGTATACACTTTTTGGTTTTCTCCCATTAATTTTTCATACAAAGTCCAACAGTTACCTAACTTGGTACAAAGATGCAACATGGGAACCTTCATATGTCAATGAGGGCAGAGGTCGCATATCAAGTTCAAAGGTTATTTGAGGCAAAGTTGTAAAATAAGCTGAAAACATCAAAAATGACATTTCTTTTTCATACAAAGACTGATTGCAACCAAACTTAGATCATACATGCAGCATGACAACCTGTACATGTGAATGAGGTCAACGGTCACATTCAGGTCAAAGGTCAGTTGAGATCAAGTTGTAAAATAAGCTGAAAACATTCAAAAATACTAAGACTGATTGGAACCAAGTCAAATTGCAAACTAACTTGGTTTATATTTGCAACATGAAAACCTTGATATGTTAATGAAGTCATGTACATAATTGTGGGCTTCATAGGTCATCGTCCGTAGGAGAGACCTTATAGCTGCATTCGGTGGGTGTCGGGATATGTCTGTCAAACATTTGGTACACACTTTTTGGTTTACTCCATTTCTTTTTTCATACAACGTCCAACAGCGACCTAGCTTGGTACAAAGATACAATATGGGAACTTTCATATGACAATGAGGTCATAGGTCACATTCAAGGTCGAAAGTCATCCGAGGTTTAGCTGTAAACTAAGCTGAAAATATCCAAAAATGGTCCATTTCATTTTCCATTGATTGCATCCTAACTTGGATCATACATGTAACATGGCAACTTTCATATGTCAATAAGGTCAAAGTTATAAAATAAACTGAAAACATCCACAGTCAAATACAAAGCCGGTTAGAACCAAGTCCAATTGCAAACAAACTTGGTTCAAAGTTGCAACATGAAAACAGCCATATAAAATCATAGACTTCGGGATATTCGCTTATCTAGCCTAAGGCGCAGTCACACCTAGCCGGTGTGGCTCGCCGTAGCTATACCGAAGCACACATTTTGCGATTGTCGGGGATCGGTACTACAGTAGTACGGTAGCGCAACGATATCACATCGCTAAGAACGGTCGAACATCGTCATGATATCGTCAGAACATAGACTTGCAGCAAGTCCGTAGTACACAAACAATGACGGTATGGTGTAAAGTGAGAGAATGAATTCAAATGCATAAAATAAATAATGGATCGTGAAGTATTATATATTTCAGGCTTGTAAAAACAGTCCAGCACGTACGTTTAATCATAACTTTCAACACCGCACCATTTGGGGAATTTCTCCAACAATTCCGTATAAACTTCAATTAAGTCTGATGCCTAAAGCAGACGACACAAACAGTGCCACCAACATTGGGACACTCACCAGTGACGTCACTGCTTAAACAAAAGTAGCTTCAGATCGGCAAGTTGAGTGGCACACCCCTGCTACATGTACTACGAGGCCACCGGAGAGCCGCCGATCCATTTCGGGGCGGTACCGGTGCTCTACCGACACTTAACGAAGCCATACCGAATTAATGCCGTTGTACAGCCATTGTAGTCCCGTTGCTCGCTTCAGCAGCGCAACGGCAGAATTGTTTGAGCATTTTCAATCATTTCTACCGTCGCCCAGTAGTGTATCTCCCAGGGGTCAGCTTTAGGATGCAGCGTCATTCGCTGGAATAAACAACCCAGCTACGCAATGTTTTTACTTAATAGGGTCGAACGAACTGATGTTCACCGGGGGAAAAGACCCCAGATACGCCACTGCGGCAATGTTTGATGTACATTTTGGCTCTAAAGAAGCTTGTCCAATAAAAAGATTTCATTTTTGGGAGACCTGCCCACGTAGCGCGCGAACATTTTTCATCTTTGTACTTTTGACCATCAACATTTTATGTCCCCCCTCTTTGCCAGAATAACATTTCGCGTCCCCCCTTTCATCATTTCGTGTCCTCCCCTGATTTCCTCCACCCCTGGCATAAATAGTGATTCAAAGGTCATTTTTCAGAGGAAAGAAAAGCATTTGTATAGTATAAATTAACATATATAGTATAATTTAAAAAAATCATCTTTGTACATTGCCCCCTCTTTGCCAGAATAAAATGTCGCGTCCCCCCCCTTTATGTTTAAAAACATTTCGTGTCCCCCTGATTTCCTCAACACCCACCCCCCCCCCCCCCCTTACCCCCACCCCTTGGCGTAAATAGTGAATCAAGGTCATTTTTCAGAGGAAAAAAGCATTTGTATAGTATAAATTAACATGTATAGTATAAATTAACATTTTTTGTTGTACTTTTGACCATCAACATTTCATGTCCCCCCTCTTTGCCAGAATAGAATTTCGCCCCCCCCCCCCTTCATGTTTAAAAAATATATCGTGTCCGCCCCCCCCCCCCCTGATCCCCACCCCTCTGGCGTAAATAGTGATCGCTCCCTAATATTAAATCGCAATTAATTCAAATGTCATTTTTAGAGGGGAAAAAAGCATTTGTATGGTATAAATTAAATTTCCAATGTTTAACTTATAAAACAACGTCATTTATAATGCAAAAATAAAGACAAAAGAAAAAATGACCCTAGTGAGATTCCGCGATTTAGCTTAGCTTAGTGTCCTAACAGACACTAATATGAAAAGGGGTGTAAATGCGCAACTTTCAGCTTTCCTTTCCTCTATTGCTTTCCCACCTCGCATTCCTTCATGCACACTATCGCTTCTTTTTTCTGCTCATTCTTCATTCTACTCTATCCCAGCTGGTATGCACAGTTGGCAATTCCATCAGCCCATCTGTCCATAATCGCCTCCTTACATCCAACCCATCCCCACCCTCTCTGCTAGGCAGTTGGTGCTAAGTGTTACGATCAGGCTTTGCGGCCTGTTCCACTAACGGGGCTCTGAGTAAGGTAGTAGATCTAGAACTATTGGAGTAGTTTGAAGGTCTACTGAACTTTACTTAATATGTTTCAATCTATATCACTGAGACTTGGGTAGAATATACTCATTAGCCTTGGCTGGCAAGTATTCTAGAAGAAGGACAACTTTGATAATAAACCATGCTGCAGGAGTTGCGACCGCAGTGATTATAGCAACAGAAAAACCATGATGACAAACCAAACCGACACTAGGGTTAAAGTCCCTACTAACCTAACGTCTCCTGGAGCAGACTCGGATTTTTCAAAATCAACTGATGACGGCATACCCCCAAACCCGGAAGGGAGGAGTAAGCTTGACGGCAGAGCGCGCAAGAGGAGACGACTTGCAACATGCAAGTCAAATATCACTATATCTACCATGAATGTGAGAACTATCAGACAGAGTCGATGTAGGGAGGAGCTTGTATCAAATCTAATCAAATATAAAATTGACATGATCGGGATACAGCAACACCGCATTGTCCATGATGACCCAGTGAAATATGAGATCATTTTGGGCAGAACACTGATCACTACCTCAGCAACAAGAAATAAAGCAGGTGCAGCTGTAGGTGGAGTCGGGATACTACTCAACAACACAGCACTCCGATCATTAGCGAGTATTAAACCACATTCTGATCGTACACTCATAGTTAACTTCCATGGTAACCCAGCAACAACTGTAGTGGTGACCTACTGCCCTACAAATGTGACGGAAGAGGACATCATAGAAGAGCACTACAACAGTCTAAAGGGGGCAATTGACTCCATTCCAGCACACAACATCTTGCTTGTTGTTGGCGACTACAATGCCAGACTTGGAAAGGATGACGCCAAATTTTCATACCATGATGATACAAACAGAAATGGAGAGTATCTAGCAGAACTAGCTAAAGAGACAGATCTAATAGTCGCAAATACCTACTTTCGCAAGAAAAAAGGCAAGTTGTGGACATATGTCAGCCCAGGCGGCAACAAACTACAGCTGGACTACATCCTTGTCAGGCGGAAATGGCGAAACAGTGTTCAAAATTCTGAAGCATACAACACCTTTGCTAGTGTGGGATCTGACCATAGAATAGTCTCTGCTAGCATCCGACTAAAGCCCCAGGAAGAGTAAGATCATCAAACGGAAAAAGCAGTACGATTGGAATCTATTGACAACTGATCAAGATCTACAAGCTAAATACAGTATAGAGGTGCGCAATAGGTTTCAGCCCCTTCAGGATGACGTAGAAACTGCAACTGAGAAATACACAAGGTTCATTACAGCCACTCAAGAAGCTGCAGAGGAGGTCATTCCTGCGAGGAAGAAAGAGAAAAGAAACTACTTCTCAAAAGACGCCCAGGTTATCGGGGCGAGAACAAAAATTGATGAAGCTTACGCAAAATATCAACTAGACACTAGCAATGAGAATAATAGCAGAGATTATAAGGATGCTAAGAAGAGCCTAGGGGAGGCTTATGATCAAGTGAAAGAGAAAGACCTTACCAATAAGCTAAGAGAGGTAGAAAATGCTCACATAAACAGCAAGCATGGTAAGAGTTGGAAACTGATAAACCAAATATCAGGAAGACTGACAACAAGAAAGGGGCAAATCAAAGGGTCCACGCAAAAGGAGAGATTAAACAACTGGTACACTCACTTCAAAAATCTACTTGGGAGCCCACCACATATAAGTAATGAGGATGAGGAAATTGCTCCAATACTATCAGATCTCAACATTAAAGTAGGAACCTTTGACTTGGAGGAATATGAGAAGGCTAAGAAGGCACTAGTAGAGGGGAAAAGCTGTGGGGAAGATGGTATTACACCTGAAATGCTCAAAAGATGTGATTTGGATAACATCATTCTCGACTTCTGCAATGATGCCTTGTTGAACGGGAAAAAGCCAGAACAGTGGTCCATTCTCAACATAGTACCAATACCGAAATCAGGTGATCTCAGCTTGGGGGGTAACTACCGTGGAATAAGCCTGAGTTGAATTGTTGCCAAGCTATACAACAAGATGATACTCAACAGAATTAGACCGGAGCTCGACGTCCACCTAAGAGCTAATCAAAATGGCTTCAGAGTAGGACGTACCACTGTAGGTCATATACTTGCCCTTCGAAGAATTATTGAGGGAATAAGATCAAATCACCTGCCAGCCATCATAACCTTTATCGACTTCAAGAAAGCGTTTGACACAATACATAGGGGACGAATGCTGCAAATATTGAAAGCCTATGGTGTACCTGATCAGCTTACAAATGCGATAGCAGACATATACAAAGACACCAAGGCAAAGGTCATATCACCAGATGGAGAAACAGAAGTGTTTGAGATACTGGCTGGAGTATTACAAGGAGACACCCTGGCTCCATATCTTTTTTTGTCATTGTTCTTGACTATGCCCTAAGAGAGGCCATAGATGGCAGAGAAGAAGAGCTAGGATTCCACCTAACAAAAAGAAGCAGCAGAAGAATAGGACCAACCGTAGTAACAGACTTAGACTTTGCTTTCCAGCACATCTTGTAGCACTGCTTCAATCCCTCTATGTGAATCAGAAGGCAAAGATCAGATGGAATGGTGAAAACACAGATGAATTCAACCTAGGTAAAGGTGTGAGGCAGGGATGCATTGCTTCACCACACATGTTCGTCTCCTACACAGAAAAAGTCATGAGAGACGCTGATGTAAACCAGTATGGTATAAAAGTAGGCGGTACACCAAGGGAAGGATGATAGAACTCCAGGACCTATGGAATGACCGCAACCTCAAAACAAACCTTAAAACAAAGATTGTAAAAGCATTGGTATGGAGCGTGCTCCTTTACGGTCTGGAGGGATGGACTCTAATCAAAGCAGATGAAAATCGCATAATGGCTGCTGAAATGTGGATCTGGAGAAGAATGTTAAGAGTAGTTAACTGGAAGGAGAAAAGAACCAACATAAGTATCCTGAAAGAACTTGGTGTAAAGAGACAACTGCTAGGAGAGCTTATCAAAAGAAAGCTGGCCTACTTCGGGCACATCATTAGAGGCAGTGGCAGCTTACTGGCACTCCACATCATAGAAGGGAAAGTGGAAGGCAGCAGGAAAAGAGGTCGTCAAAGGAAACAATGGTTTGACAACATCAAGGAATGGACTGGTATGAGTCTTATAAAGGCCAAGCGTCTGGCACAAGACAGAGTAGCTTGGAGAAAGATGATCCGGAGATGTGATCGTATGGCAGCCAATCGTCATACCTGACGGAGGCCGAAGAAGAAGAAGAAGAAGATGACATTGCACTGTTGTCTGAGGAAGTGTCTCAAGCGCAATCACTACTCAATAGAGTGGAGACTTCAGTGGGAAGAGTTGGGCTCAAAATGAACGCTGCAAAGACGAAGTACATGTCCTTCAACCAGACGCAAGTACCTGTAATTACCACAAGTGAAGGCATGCGCCTTGATAAAGTGGAAGACTTCAAATACATTGGAGCCTGGATGAACAACACTGAAAAGGACATCAAAACACGCAAAGCAGCTGCATGGAGAGCTTGTGGCAAACTTAGTCAGCTATGGAAGGCTAAATCATTATCCAGAAAGCTCAAAGAAAGACTGTTCATAGCTACAGTAGAATCCGTCCTCCTTTATCGATGTGAGGCATGGACAGTCACCCCAGAGCTTGGTAAACAACTGGATGGATGCTACACTAGGATGCTAAGATCTGTGTTCAACATCAACTGGAGTCAGCATGTGACAAATAAGGACCTGTATGGGGACATGCCAAAAGTCTCGGACAAGATCAGAGAACGCAGAGCAAGATTTGCTGGACACTGCTTCAGAGGGTCCAAGGAGCTTGTACACAAACTTATACATTGGATCCCAAAGCACGGAGCAAGAAAGCGTGGTAGACCAGCCCTGACCTACATTGACATACTCAAACGTGATACAGGACTGCAGGTGGAAGAAATCAAGACAGCTATGTTGGATAGAAAGATCTGGAGAGGCATTGTGGTTCGGAAAAATCATCCGCCCTAAGTCAAGTAAGTAAGTCAAGAGATTCCGCGAACATTTTTCATCTTTGTACTTTTGACCATCTTTTGACCATGTCATGTCCCCCCTCTTTGCCAGAATACAATTTCGCGTCCCCCTTTATGTTTAAAAACATTTCATGTCCCCCTGATTTCCTCTACGCCCTCCCCCCCCCCCCCCCCCCCCCCCCGGCGTAAATAGTGATTCAAAGGTCATTTTTTCAGAGGATAAACATTTGTAGGCCCTATAGTATAAATTAACATGTATAGTATAAATTAACATTTTTCATCTTTGTACTTTTGACCAAATCAAATATCGTGCCCCCCCCCCCTGATTTCCTCCACCCCCTGGCGTAAATAGTGATCGCTCCCTAATATTTAGTGCGTGTACAAACAGCATTTGTATAGTATAAATTAAATTTCCAATGTTTAATTCATAAAACAACGTCATTTGTATTAATACATAAAATAAAGACAAAAGAAAGTGTGACCCTAGTGACTGAACAGACAATCATCTCAGTGGCAACAAATAAATAAGTACCTAATGTACGCGCGTAGTAATATCTTACTTAGCGCTGCTCCATTCAAGTTCAGAATGCGCTACATCTTTATAATTGATTGAGCTGTGGAAGAGTTCACAGCCTTTCTCACATTCTTGTATCAACGTAGATAAGGCTGCAGCATGCGCTAACGACTGACTGTGGGCTGACTGTGGCTTGGTTGACTATTCACCAGGTCAAATGCCAGCTAATAAATGGAAAAAGTATGCCGCAAATGTAAACTACTGCGTAATCGCGTAAATGAGTTGAAGACAAATAATTCAAAATGGCGATTATCTTGTATACAATAGCCACCCGTTCGGGCTAAAATTGTAGCTTTACAAGTAGGCCTCGACATATGGTCGTCAGCCAAAATATTTTCCTTAGAGTTATACCTACATTTCTGTATACGTGACTATTTTCTATCTTTCAAGGTAATTTAGTTACAAGCATTTATAAGTCCGGAGAATGGGCATATAATACGTTCATGTTTTTTAGTAAACAACAATCTCTTACACAGCCGCTAGATATAATTACAAAAGTTGGACTCGATAGTTATTTTTCTAACATATAATGCACACTTTTATGCTTGCGGGACACCTCCTTTAAAAGAAACTGATGAATCTATTTAAATTTACTGCTACTAACAACTTAGGGGCCATATCCAAACTCTCAAGTGATTTTATAGCTTTTTTCTACCGATTTTACCCCGGTATTACAACGGTATTTGTTTCTATTGTTAAAAAAGCATCGGAAAAAGATCGGTGATTACTAGAGCCTCTCTACTTATCTGGCGTTAACAATAGAACTATTGTAGTACTCTCGATGGCTCAATTAGTGAAGCAGACAGATGAAAGCGCGAGGAAGGTTGTGTTATTAAGCTGACCAGTGTTCACCCGACCCCCGTTGTGACGTAAAGAACGACCCATTTGCCAGATTGTACACCTATCGGGTTTCTAGTACAAGTGCCAGGTTTTATCATGGCAGGTGATAGAGGCTAATCGCGACACTCCTCAAACCCCGACTCAAACGAGATATGTTTGTAGCCGCCTATTCATTGCTAGGCTTATCGTAATCCACTCGTTAACGTCATAAGAATAATCCTCCTTGAAGTGGCCTTTAAAGACTATTGTTCAGCCGTGGGTGATTTTTGAGTAAGCAGTACAAGCATGGATAATGTTATCATTGAATACTAAACAATATGGGAGCCATTAAACATACAACGTGTTATTGTTTTCTGGTTTAGGCATAATGTGTGTAATCAAGTAGCATTATGAATCTTACTCCCCTAAATAGTGTCATTTTTCTGCATTTTTAGACTATTTAAGAATGTTGCATACACTCTGAACGTGACCTAATAAATAATAAATATGAAGAAATTAAGTAATTAATGTAAATAAATAATCTATAAATTAATAATTATATCAATCAAATAAACTGTATTTAGGCCTATTTATAATTAATTGATTGATAAATAATTAAATAAACATCAACAATTAAGAAAGTAAATACAAAATAAATAAATAACGTTAAAATTATGTCAATATAAATGAAAACCCCGAACGGACGTATAATGAGAGAACAATAATAAATATTATATTTCGGCATACTTAAAACCCTAACCGACCTCTACCCAGACTCGACCGCTCTAAGTATAGAGCACAAGGAATATAAACCGCCACAAAGATTCGAACGTACAGCCTGCTGATTGAGAGTCCTAATCTTTACCAACTGAGCTATTTCGATTTTCCTGAAATCCTCAGCGCTTTATACCCAAATATAGTTCTCATTCAACTATTCCCTAAATACACACGGATTTTTCAACACGGTGTTGTTGTCTGTAAAATGAGTCTATGATTTATTAGATTTAAAGAATAACAAATCCCGTACTTTGTGAAACGATTCTTAAGTTATTTTCGTTCGGCCTATATATAATTTTTGAACAACATTAAAAGCTATTCGCGGTCTGATAAATGTACAATTTAACAAAAACCCTAGTATACCCCACTCCCCCCCCCCCCCCCCCCCCCTCCACCTCCCAACTCAAAGGTTGCATTCATGACTCAACGATTTTTACGAAACTTATGTAAATCCCTATCGATTGCACAGTCAGACATCAAGGAATTACCTCAATAGAATCCACTTCACTCATGCGTGTCCGTAACAAAAGGTTCTTGTTCCCGTAGTATTCGTTGTTCAGATCAATTTGATGCAAGTCTTACTGTTCAAAGAATGACCTATACATTTGGCGGGTTAATTAAACGAGTATCCGTCAACATGCGTGTTGATCTGTAGTATTAGTCTTTTCAAATTTGGGAACAGACTTTAGTTCCTACAAATATGACCGACTCATGGATAGCTTCTATTGCTAGTATTCACATCACATTATCTAAATCAATATTCAATACATATAGCATTGAATATAATTACAAAAAGGATTTGGTTTTTCTGTCACGATGAGGACAAGGAAAACATTCAATTGTACCTGTCCAATTACTGTATCCGATTTCGTATAGAATAATGTTAAAATCCATGTTCTGTTTCTTATAATTTTATTGCTACTACGTATGTAGCTCCTTATAATAAAACAACAATCAAAAACCACACACACAAAAAGCCCCCAACAAACAAAAACAAAAACAACAAAAAACAAATTCAACCCCCCCCCAAAAAAAAAAGTAAGAAATAAATATAAAGGGATAACATAAGTAAATATAATCATAAATATGGGTAAAAACCGTGGGACGTACAAAATAAAGGTACTACTGAGATCGAACTTACGCTTCAATGGTATCTATATCAATATGAGTGTTCATTGTAAATCCGCTGCCCTACCAACTGAGCTAACCGGTACACAGCAATTTCTTGTCATGCGCATTCAAATATATAGATAGGTTCACATGATTTTTTTTAAAAATGATAACACAATAATAGGTCTTATGAATAACAAAGCCCCTCCCCAAGAAAAATAAATAAAAAATATTAAAAAATAACAAAACGAAAACGTTAACAAAACAAAACAAAACAAAACAGAGAAATTGGAGACACAGAGAGAAAAATAAGAAAAGGGAAAAAACAGACAGAGAAGAAATAATGATTGGTTGAGGAATTGAACCCGGGATTCCTGCGTGCGAGCGCTAGAGGGTGGCCACTATGATACACTAGACTATTACAATTTTGGCAAAGTCGTTGATAAATATATATTTAGTATGGAGTTATTCAAGCGTCACATTTCTTATGCGTTGCTGATCCCCAAACTTTGTTTTCAAAATTAAAATAATGAAGCGATTAACATTTAAAAAAATGGGAATTGTTCTTTAGGATTTCAGCTTCTTGCCGGTGCTGTGCAATCATTTGACGCTCAATTCTCATAGCCCTAGTGAACGCAATACTGAAGCGATTACAGAATCGCTTCAGTATTGCATTCACTCGGGCTATGAGAATTGAGCGTCAAATGTCGCAAGTTGTATGGTGGTTTCATGTTCCAAAGGGTTACAGGCCAAATGCAATGCGATGTGACAGTTGACAACCAGCAAAGACCATTACATTCTATTGATAGGGAACATTGTATCGAAAATTGAAGAAAGGACAAAAGTCGGAAACAATATCCTCTCTAAACTAATGACTTGGATTGTATATTGTATAATACATAAGTATTATATTGTATAATACTTCCAAACACGATGGTCAATATATTACGCCCCCTCCGTCATCACCCATCCATTATACAAATATGTTACGTGACCTATCGCCAAAATGTTTTCAGCATTGATTTCAATGGAATGAAGGGGGAAATGGGCTACTTTCACAAGATCATGGCAATACTGCGCCGAACAATAGATGAATAGAGTGAGAGTAAACAACATGCCACACTCGTGATGGAGCGGTAGCTTAATTCATATGTCTAGACGACCAGATACATTGATCGGCGGTGAACGTAAACATTTTACGATCGGATTTAAAAAGCTTATAGTATTTCTTAAAGAATATAACACAACCTTCCTCGCGCTTTCATCTGTCTAACGACTTACGATTATCGATGCTTTTCTAATATTAAATTTGTCAGATCTTGGCGTTGATGCAATTAGCATGATTAACACTTTCCACGCGGTTATTAGTTTTACCATGTACAAAACAGATTTGTCAGAAACCTTTTCCAATTTTCAAAGTCTATCTCTAGGATTCAAATATGGTACTGAAATTCAATAATATTGACATTTTTGAAACAATTTGTGACATTTTAGAATGTCGTCTGCAGACGCCCGTCGCGTGGAAAATGTTAAGGTGTGCGTAATGTGGTAATATGTGAAATTCTTATCTGAAATTGTTCATGTTCCGTTGTAAATTGCTGACGATTATACCGTGTTTGGTATGAAGATGATGAAACGGGTTATACGAGGGGGTATCAAAAAGTTCTTGACATCACCCAGAAGTGAAGGAGCTATTTCGATGAAATTTTGTCTGTGTAATCACTGTTCCTTAAAACATTATGGTGCAAAAATGGTCTCATAAGTATGTTTACTTTTTATACAGGTGGCGCTAGATACCAAGGTCATGTAAATCAATGACGTCTCTCAACGGTGCTGTGTGCATGGTAAACTATAATGGTCCAAAAACTGATCCTTGTGGGTAGCCTTCCAGAGGAGTATAAGGTTTAGAAATTTTGTCAGTTACAGAGATAATCTGAGACCTACGAGTGAGAAATGACAAAAAACAAAAGAAAATCTGAGCCTAATATTCTTCTGGAAGGCCTCCTACAAAAATCAGTTATTGGACCATTATAATTTACCATGTACACATCACCGTTGGAAGACATCATTGATTTACATGGCCTTGGCATCTAGCGCCACCTGTATAAAAAGTAAACATACTTATGAGACCATTTTTGCACCATAATGTTTTTAAGGAACAGTGACAGACAAAATTTCATCGAAATAGCTCCTTCACTTCTGGGTGATGTCAAGAACTTTTTGATACCCCTCGTAAACAAAGACTACGTCGAAATTCTAGAAATTAGATCTGAATCAATGATGTTATTACTTCTATGAGTGTGAACTTGGTAAATATATATTTTGAAGTGTTTAAGCAATATATATCAATAATTATAGTTGTCATTGTCAAGGTGTAGGAGATTGCACTAAATGCTACCCTACCGTTATTGGTTTTAACGATAGTGAATGCGACTGTGTATTTGTGCGTTTTTAAAACACAGTCCATTAAAATAAATAACTGAACAGGTAATAAATATACTCTCCACTCCCAATCTAAAGCTAATACCCCTGTCACACATACGGCGATCAGGCCTTGCGCTCTCGTTGCGCTGAAAAAAGCCATGCAAAACACAGTAAGGTCTCGAAGAACTGAATGTGGACGCAGTGTACACCATCTAGAGCGGGGTAGGGTCCCCATGATCGCCCTTGAGGGCCATACAAAGCGCCGCGCTTGTTTATGCTCTGCTGCGATCAAATTGCGCTTATAAGTCGCTGTCTGCGTTACTAGTACCTTCTCAACACGTTTTCAAATTATATACAGTCCTCAAATAAGTTACTACCTAGGTTATACATATACAACACATACATATAACACATCGGCCGAGTGCACCACTTTATAGGGAGGTAAGCTACTTCCTAGCAGCCCTAACTGTAGCGTCACTTTGAGAGCAAAACTGGCGAGTAACACTAGTAACTAGCGAGGTAAATATCCCATTAATCAGCATCGTCCCCTAAAAGATGAAACTAAGCATCCAGTAGGCCTATGGGTTTCACCCTAAAGCCAAGCAAATGCCGCTCGCTCTCCCTATGCAGCCGGAAACCAACTGTAATTGACTTTAATATTGGGGAAAACATAATTGTAAAAACTGTTGATCAGGACCCAACGTTTCCTTGGTTCGCTGATAACATTCAATGGTAAAGAAAAAGATGTGTATCACATTCTGGGACAAACAATAAATTGTACAATATTGAGCAATCACTGGTTCGCAATGAGTTCAAATTGGCTTTATACACCCGTTATTGTCTTCCTTCCTTAATATTATGCCTCACTATTCACGATCTCACCAAAACCAGCCTCCAATATCGCGACTCGAAAGTTACTAGCCTAGCAGCTTACCCCGGTTTGGTGCTCTCAACTGTTACGCCTCAGTTACTAGCGAGGTAGCGCTATTCTTCAGCTACTCGCCATTGGTGCACTCGGCCGATAGTGTTGAGTTGAGTGCATATAATATGCACTCAACTCAACACTATTACCTGGTCAGTTACTTATTTTGAGGAGTGTACATTATACTCCTTGTAGTAGATACAGAAGGAATAACAATGGCCCACGTTTAAAGCTCATTGCCGATACATTGATTGTTATTTAAATCCTATTTAGAGAGCATTATCCTAGCTTAACGTAATGCGATAATGCTACTTGTAAAGCCCTTGAAATAACATAATTGTCGAATCTGAATACATTGTGTGTTTTGTCAAGTAAAAAGCGGAATATTTAAATACGAGGGTCGTTCAATAAGTTCTACCTCATACCTCATAACTTTGCTATTATACACTCGTCAAAAGAAGTTCCTGGACACTCATTGAAGTTCAAATATTTCACATAAATATTTAATATAAATTAAACAATTGCATGTCAAAATAAGCAGACAATAATTCTCTATCATGTCTGTATGAAATTAAGATATACGCATTCATACATGGCTGAGCACATTCATTAAGCAATGGTAAGGTGCGTAAAAGGAAATGGCAAGAAATGAGCATTTACAGTCATTTGAATGGAGGGATTATCCAATTGTGTGCAATCTTCTTACCATTGTCAAGTGAATGGGATCTGCCATGCATGAGTGATCATGTCTAAATTCCATGTTAAGCTGTTACAGGATTACTTTCTGCTTATTTTGATATACAATTATATATATATAATTAAATATATATAATTATTATTGACAACCATTTCTGGTTAGACTACGACATTTGAATAGAGTGCTCAATACCGTAAACGGTAGAGCGTATACAAATTCAGAGGTATAGACCTTCCGGTCTATACATTAAATATATAATTAAATATATAATTATATATATTCTATTAAATATTAATTTAATTTAAGTGTCCAGGAACTTCTTTTGATGTATAAGCCAGTCGTATGAAATATTCCACAATTGTAGTTTTGAATCTCAGCTACAAATCCATAGTAGATTGGTCTGAGTACTGGTTGTACTTTTCTGGAGATGCAGTACAAACCAAAGGTCAAGTAGTGCGACAGAAACAGCCAAATGTTTCATAAGAGCTACTCTTGGCCAATTCTAATCGGTAGATTATAACCGTTCTAAATTACAGATATCTCTTGAACAGACTATAAACAATAACATTAATGGATGTACCCTATGTATAGTATGGGGATGCCCTCTAATTAGTCAGAACCAGACCAGGACAGCCATTAGTTTAACTCTACCACGGAGAACCGCTGCAAAAGTCATATTTGCTCTTTACTATGGCTTGACTTGGCTTGACTTGTAACAACGAAAAATTGACTTAATAGCGGTACTCCAGTTTGCTAAAGGCGTAGCAATACATTCGAGTTGATATTATACGATTTGCAAGCCTACACCGGTTAATATTGCCTATCATTTGATTTATACATGACAATACAGTATTATATTCAGAAAAAAGAAAAAAGAAACATATTTATCTTTAGCCCGTTGTCCAAAATCTCTCTCTGGTTTTGATCG
Source organism: Ophiura sarsii (assembly GCA_035610835.1). Taxonomy (NCBI): domain Eukaryota; kingdom Metazoa; phylum Echinodermata; class Ophiuroidea; order Amphilepidida; family Ophiuridae; genus Ophiura; species Ophiura sarsii. Next base: position 31,675,562 of record CM069444.1, on the reverse strand, counting down.
CATCATTATAAAAGTGAGAGAGATACTAATTATCATTTACTATAAAATGTGTAGCTATGATTATACTCATGACAAAAGTCATGAGACAGCTGCCATTTATATTAACGATGTTATGAATGAGGATGTATAACTCATTGAATGACCCTCGTATCATTAATGAAATGTTGATATTCAATTTGACAAAACAGGTTTATATTATTCAAATCATTGCCCCAAGTACAATACCAAACACCTGTTAAACTAATAATCCAAGTGAATGGACTCCATCCATGCATGTCTTTGTCCAAAGAATTCTCAGTCATGTCAGTATGTGCTTGGAGTTTGACGAGTGAACAACTACAGGATGACAGGACAGGACAGCGCTCTGAAAGCGCCAGTGTACTACGCTTGTTTTGAGCATGCACAAAACAAGCGTAGTACACTGGCGCTTAAGGGCGACCATAAGGACGCTCTCACGACCCTCTCACGTCCCAGCCAGTTCCCACTGCGTCACCAAGGGGTTCGTAGAGATCTTGATGCGTTTAGCTTGGGTTTTTTATAATTTTTAAGCGTAATCTAAGCGCCGGCCTGATCGCAGTAGAATGTGAAAGGGTTTTAGCGACCTTGACTTAAAAATGGACAATTTCGGACAGTTTTCCGCGCTCTCACTGCGTATTATACATATTTCTGAGCGCAGTTCAGTCGCTGGTCTGATCGCCGTATGTGTGACAGGGCCTTTTAACCGACGTAATAATATTAAACTATAAAGTTGTAGTGAAATATTCTCCCTTTAATTTGAAACATTGTTAACGAAAATCGGTTAATAATTAAGAACTCCGCGAAAAGGATAGAACAAAGTGCAGTTTACATTATCACATTTGGGTTTTGATCACAGGACAGTGTGACATGTATGTGTATACTATGGCAATGTCAAAACTACGGCAATCAGGCCATCGATTGCATTGCACTGAATTTATTTTATTTGTATGAATAACATTGCACTGAATTTATTTTATTTGTATGAATAATACGCAGGAAGAAGACGAAAAACTGTCCGAAATTGTTAAATATAAATTTAATCTGCGATCAGAACGACGCTTGCATTACGCTGAAGAATTATAAAAAAACGCCAAGCTAAACTCATCAAGGTCTCCGAGAACCAAGTGGTGACGCATTGGGCACTGGCTTGGACGGGAAAGGGTCCCCACGGTCGCCCTTGAGCACCAATGCATCGCGCTTTTTTGTTCATGCACAAAAACAAGCGCTGAGATTCGATGTTCTAACCAGGGTGCTGCAATGACGCAGGCAGGTAAGTGTCGCCGTGGCAGCGCAGTAAGGAATATGAGCGTTCCGGCGTAGCAAGGATGCATACAAGCTAGGTCGCAGCAGCTACTTGATGTCGTAGCATGCAAAAAAACAATCACGATCTCTTCGTAAGGTTCGGTTGGGTGGAGCAGACATACTGCATTCCTGTTCCCCTCCCCCTGCCCTTGGGTATTGAAACCTTGCCTTTCGCTTTTACAATGGTTTCTATCTTGCAAAATGTTGTTCACTCAAGCCCCGAAAACAAGACTGAGGACACAGACAGCTCTGTGTATTCGGTCTTTGCACGGATCCACCATTTGTGAGGAAAGTTTCCTAACTGGAATCTGGAATAATTGTATATAGAGGTCTAACTACAATGTTAGAAAAAAGTGTTCGAACACTTTGTAGGTGTAATGTAAAGTGTTCCCCCTTCCTCCCTGATCAATGTTGAATCCCGCAATTTGCCAACCATCAGCACAGGGCCTCGCAACATTGATCGGTGGGGAAGGGGGCGGGATATGAGTAAGGATACCAGAAACAAGTTTTGATTTTCACGTGACTCAAATAGCGTGCCTGTTATGGTCCAATAAGCATGGCAATTAGGGTCAGTGTTCGAACACCTTTTTTCTATGATTGTAGTACCAGTTTGAGGCTCTCTTAGTGAATGGCGGACCGTGCATGTAAAGAGCGAATAGGGCGATTGCTCTGAGGGTCATTAGTTCATTTCAAATCATACTCCAGAAGAAAACATCCATGGATGGAGTACAATACCATTTATACCATCTATTGTTGTTAAACTAGTATTTATCCAGGTGAGACTTGTAAGTAGGAACGCAATGTGTCGTAATCAGAGCGCAATGAAAACTTGATAAGCGGGGCAGGAACATACTATTAGAGCTACCTTGTTTGAAAGATTTCACAATTTCGGACAGTTTGCCGCACTCTTCCTGCATTTTTATTCGTATGCTGATATTTTTTTCAGCGCATGGTCGCAGCAAAGGGGAAACTAATGCGGCGCCCTGTCTGCGTCCTAGCTTGTACCCACTGCGTCATCAATCGGTTCTTAGATACCTTAATGCGTTTGGCTTGGCGCTTTGATACTTTTTGATATTTTTCTCAGCGCAATGCAAGCGCAAGGCCTGATCGCCATAGGTTGCATTGATCAATTGAAGCATCTCAATCCACATCTTACTATCGACCCGTGAGTTGTAGCTACAAGTTTAAAATAAATAATATGCCTGTTGCTAGCCCGAGTCTTCGTGTAGACGACTACAATACTAAAATGAAAAACGGACTTTGTTTTGGTTTTGACCACATACGGGCGTTATTAATATCCATTCAATTTTCATGTGTAATGTTTGAAATTAAAGGGAAGGAATTTCCTTGCAACGTTAGAATTTTCAATTTATAAAATATGTTTACGTAGGAGCTATAAGTTTGGAGTTGTGAGCATCTGGTCAGTTACTTAATTTGAGAACTGCATAGTATTGTAATGTAGATGCTATCTACATGATTCGAACGTTAATATTTTGCAATTTAAGCAGCATTTTGCTGTAGTTAATGAGCAATTAAACAGAAATAGACCGTTCTGCTTCACCGTACTGTCTCTTTTATGTCACTTTTTCGTGCAGCATTTCTTGAGACAATCTAAGTAGAATCGCTGAATCTTTTTCTGAGTCATGGCGTACAGGAAAGGATCGAGAGCAGGGTTGCAGTTCTGAACGAATACCAGAAAATACAGGATGTTGTGATCACCACACTGCGGGCAGAATGCTTCCACTACAATGACATAAGCAAAATAAGGCAATATACAGATGGCCATAGCAAAGACGAGAACCAAAAGAACCACGGCTGGTTTGATGTACTGCTTCCTCTGCTGTCTTAATATTGCTTGTTGCGCTGATTTCTGCTGCTCTAGTGATGAAGATATTGATGCCAATTGCGTTCCAATTTGTGACTCTGCTCTCATGTTCCAGCTCTGTGCCAACCTCTGACGCAATAAGTAAAAGAACGCTGCGCTGAATCCACACACCAATATGACAGGGGAGAAAATGATGACGAAATGTGTTCCAGCAAATGATTTCACCCGTCTCGCAGGAGACAGACAGTGCTGGTTGAAGTCTATAGGAGATGCAGTTTCATCAAGTGTCTTGGCAACATCCCAGAAGCACATCTCAATTACGCCCAACATCAAAGAAAAGATCCAAACGAAAGCCACAGTTTTCTTAATGCGACGCGTACTTTGTATTTTCATGTACTGCGGATACTCTTTGAACACAAGTAGAAATCGGTCAATGCTGATCGCAAGGAGAGTGAAAAGGCTCGATGCGAAGGTGAGAACTCCGAAAAACACCACACACTGACAGATGATTTCTCCAAAAGGCCAGTATCCTGGACTGATCCAAATTGGGGATAATAGTGGTAAGAAAACAAGTCCTAGTATCAGATCTGAGCAAGCAAGACTCAATATGAGTAGTTCATTTGGTTTTTCCCAAAGGTCAGGCAGCTTCCAGAATGCAAACAGTGTTCCAAAGTTGCCAAATAAAATCAGAATATCCAAGATTGGAAAAGCCACTGCATATGCAATATTGATCTCTATCTTGCCATTCTCATCTGATATAACAGGATTTACTGTATAGTCCATATCTGACGAAGAATTATTGACCAAGTCAGAAGAACTGTTATTCCATGTCATTATCACTTCGTAAACTGACTGAATTATCAGAGCTTTGCGAGTTGATGATGTCCGCTCGGGTATCGACCTAGAGTTAATCTGTGCGTTTGAAATCTTGCGAAATAATTCTGGTCAGTGTCTGATAATTCGTCTCTGCAAAGTCTTATATAAAATGTCTTTTCATACAATACAATAGGCTACAGGAGCAATATAAGTATATTATATTTATATGCAACAATGGCCATAGCCAAGACGAGAATCCTGCAGTTCAATCATTAGGACTGTCCATAACAAATTATAATAGGATTTCTTGACCCTGTCTTAAGCATCAGTGGTTACATTTATTAAAATTTTGTTTACAGCTATAGTTCTATTATTTGAAAAAGTAATCGACATGATAGTGTAATAAGTAGAGGAAAAATCAGTCTCAGGAGGCCTTATTTTAGAAGTAACCTGATCACAAAAATATATCGAGTTAAAGCTATACCCTAAGGAATCGGCAATTTTTGATATAGAGGATATAATCTAATTAAATCTCCGGTCTCCTCCTGATTTCAAAAACAGTGATAGTTGTTTCGGTTATCAAATAACTTCCATAACCCAATGGTATTTGGGGAGCTGCATTGAAAAATTGATTGATTGACATTACTTGATAGATTGATTGATTGTGTTCCTAGGTGACGGTTAACCAATTGAATCACGCGATAGCTATAACCGCTAAACAGGAAGTTAAAGCTGCTGCTGTCCGGATCTTTATGGCGCCCTCATTTGACGAAGCAGATGAGCCGTTTGAATTGGAAACACAAAGACATAGATATCTGTTCATCGAGATGGACACATCTGTTGTGAAACGTAAGTACAGCCCTGTGTGTGTGTGTGGGGGGGGGGGGGGGGGGGGGGGGGGGGGGGGGTTAGGGTGGCATTCCATCAAAGATTTCATACGTGTTAAGCAATGAGATTGTATTAATTTTACACTTACTAAACGATAAAAATCCAAACTCTCCCCATTAGATGCCATCAGTTCCATTATTATTAAGACCCCCAATTCAGGTTGTGTCAGTACTCAGTTCGGTTTTTCAGACTGCCCAGTCGTACACATACCACCCCTACCCTCTTTCAAATTCGAGGCATTCGAAGCAAAATGCAGGGGATAACTAATAGTGGTTGGTTACCAAAATCTAGAGATGAACAAGTGCATAATATGACTCTCCGTACGTACAAGGCATTACACACAGTCTTTGGTACGTAGTGCTCACAAAATAACTGTTCCTAAAACACGTACCCTGCGTTACGCTCGAAGCTCAATTCCATACATGGTCAAACTCTTAAATCATACATTATAGTTCTGTTTCCAATCGGGGG